>JAHRHZ010000267.1:8347670-8382341 GCA_024137785.1 Ginglymostoma cirratum | reverse complement strand
TGGCCTGCTGTGTTCATCCAGCTCTACACCTTGTTATCTCTGCCAATATCATGTCTGCCACAGTTTCCAGCTAATCAGATTGGCTGGTTTCACCATTGGGCAGGGTGTTCTCCACTGTGTTTCATATTTGTCCTGCCCATAATGCTTTAAGGCTTGTTTTGGCCTATGAGTTCTCTGCTGATTTTGCTTCTGGAAGAGCTGGGGAGACAGACTACCTGAATTCATTCTCACTAATTCACAATAAAAATGCATTCTTTTAAAGCACAGAAACCCACCAAGGAATATGTTCCAACCGTGGGTAACAAAAAAAATCAAAGATCACAGTGGGTGAGAGGAAGACACCTATAAAGTTTCGAAAAGAAAGTAAATAAAAGATTCAGAGAGTTTTAGCAAAGGAGAACCAAGAAAAAGATTAAGAAAGGGAAAATAAAATATGAAACTAAATAAAACCAAAAGAACTGCGGATGCTGTAAATCAGGAACAAAAGCAAAGTTGCTGGAAAAGTTCAACAGGTCTGGCAGCATCAGTGAAGGAAAAAGCAGAGCTAACATTTCGGGTCAGGTGACCCTTCCTCAGAACAGTTCTGAGGAAGGGTCACCGGACCCGAAACGTTAATTCTGTTTTTCTCCTTCACAGGTGCTGCCAGACCTGCTGAGCTTTTCCAGCAACATTGTTTTTGTTCCTGAGAAACATTACAGCAGACTGTAAAAGCTTTTTAAAAAGGAAAATAAAAGCAAAATCAGGCAGATGCAATTACATCCCACTCAGAAAATAATGACAGGATTTGGTACAGTCTACATGGATTTATGAATTGGAATTCATTTTTTGAAAACCTATAACAGGTTAAAGGATCTACAGAACAATATATAGTGGAGAACCTCTGGATGTTGTCGGTTTAGATGTTCAGAATGTTTTCAAAAAGGATCCACACAGGAAGGTAGCAAATAAAATCATAGAAACCCTGCAGTGTGGAAACAGGCCCTTCAGCCCAACAAATCCACACAGACCCTCAGAGCATCCCACCCGGACCCCTCCCTAATCTACATATCACTGAACACTATGGGCAATTTAGCATGACCAATCCACCTAGCCTGCACATCTTTTGGACTGTGGGAGGAAGCCCATGCTGACACGGGGAGAATGTGCAAACTCCACACAGACAGTCACCCAAGGGTGGAATCAAACCCGGGTTCCTGGTGTTGTGAGGCAGCAGAACTAACAACTGAGCCACCATAAAGCACATGGGAGTGGAGGGAGGATATATCAGCACGGATTGAGAAATAATTAATGGACACAGAAGAGTGCAGGTACAAATGGTTCAATTTTAGTTTGGCAGGCTTCAACTAGTGTGGTTCGACAGGGATCAGTATTTGGGCCCCAGCTATTTACAACCAGTAGGAATGTTTTTAATAAAAACAAAATACTGCAGATGCTGGAAATCTGAAACAAACTCAGAGAATGCTGGAGAAACTCAGCAGGTCTGGCAGCATCTGTAGACAGAGAAACAGTGTTAACGTTTCGAGTCTAGTATGACTCATTTTCAATGGGGATTAAACATCATATTTCCAAGTTTGCAGATGTAGTTTAGAAGAATGAGAGGTGATCTGATGCCATCATACCAAATTCTTACAGGGACTGACATGGTCAATGCGGGAAGGAGGTTTCCTATATTAGAATAAAGGGTGGGTCATTTTGGACTGTAATGAGTCAGAATTTCATCAATTAATCAATCAAAAAGGGGGGCAGAGGGGTTGAATATTTGGACGTGTCTTCCCTAGAGCATAATGAAAACTCAATAGTTTAGCAAGATCGAGATTGAGATTGATAGATTTCTATATATCTAGAGACACAGGATTACTGCAGGAAACTGGTATTGAAGTAGAAACCTTGATATCATTGAGTGGCAGAGTTTGTTCAAAATATGACAGGGTTCTCCTCTTCATTGACCTCAACATATTATAGCCTAGTCTTGAGGATCATATCACTTCTCTTTACAAGGTTATTTGTTTGAAAATAGAACACAAACATCCTTACATTATGAACATGGAGCAACATAAAAAGGTCTTTCACTATTTTGGAGAACAGGGGGATTGCCCTGAACCATTAAAATCTCCTTTAAGATATTTATACTGGAGAAGGTCGTCACTAATTCATTCACTCTGGTTTTAAATGTTGTTGCAGATCCCAGCAGAATCACCCAGAATATCACATTTATAAATAAGTTCGATCATATTCAGGAGTCAACAAACTGAACCCTCTGGCTGTTCCACAAGGTATATTTCAGTTAGAGTCACAGAGTCATATAGTGTTACAGCACAGGAAGATACTCTTCAACCTATTGTATCTGTACCAGCTGTCAGGAACTGATCTACTGAAACCCCATTTCCCAGCACTTAGCCTTATATGCTATGGTGTTTCAAATGATCATCTAGATAGTTCTTAAATGTTGTAGTGGTTCTTGCCTCTAACACCCTTTCAGAAAGCAAATTTGAAACAATGAAAGGAGACATTCCACTCACAGTTTTGATTGTGAACATTTCTGCAAGGCCAGCTGTCACCAACACCTGGTGAAGGATATACAGCGACTAAGTTCATAGATCTGAAACAAAATTGCTCAATTAAACTGTTGTCAAGTTAAGGTTGTTCAGTGGACACTAACCCTGTAAGATGGGCACGGCTTTCCACACTGCAACGGGTCCAAGGCTGGCAAACTGCCCAAAGGAAGTTTCCAAGAAAAACATTGGCATCCCAGCAAGTGCCAGCATCACAGCGTAGGGAATAAGGAAAGTGCCTGGAAAATATAGAAAAGGGAATGTCAAATAGATTGCCTGAATGTTAATGTCACCAGGTTTCATTAGGCTGCTTTCAACTGATGTTTAAAAAACTAAATAGTTCGTTTCATATTAACGCAGGAACAAAATGTTGTCGTTGACACAACAGTGTGACTGCAGATTGCAGGTTGCGTAGGATGTAAATACAAAAAAGACACAATCAACATTCAGGGATCTACACAACTGTGTTGCTCCTAAAACCTTAGGTCAGCCAGAGCTGCTGATTTCTCCAGCATCATCTGTGTTTGTTTCAGATTTCCAGCAGATGCAGTATTTTGCTTTTATTTACCCTTGTTCATCGTACTTGGCAGCCTCAAAATTACCGTTAGAAAGAAAATGTGTGATTGCAACACGGTCAAGAGGTTGGAAAGGGCTTCATTACAGGGTTGGAGCTTGGAGTGATTGTAGGGTCGGTGCTGCCACCTAAAACTTCTTACATTGATTCCACTTCCTTCAGGAGAGCTGTTTCTGTCACGTTTATGGATCAGGAAGAAGAATCATGATTGTAGCGAAACGTAGTGTGAAACCACAATAGAAGGCTGTCTGTAAGCAGGGTAATTGTAACAGGAGTGCCAGAGAGATTCTCCAAGTTTGGGGTGATGTATCAAGTTCTCCATAAAGTTCTCGCCATTAGAGGGCCCCAACATTACCTCTGTGAGCTGTTTCCTATCTTGGGAGGAGGAAGGGACAGACGCTAGAAATAGGGACGAGGTGACATTGACTCCCCTGTGTATGGGTTGAGGGAGATTGTGACACTATCCCTCAATCAATACAGACTCCCCCACCCTAACACCCCACCAACCATTTAGCAGCATCACACTCACTTCAAACTCTCTCACCTGGAAGTTCCTGCACAAACATCAATCAATAAAAGCCACCAACAAAAAACCTTTACAAACCAGCTTTAGACCACTGTACTCTTCACCCTTGTGTGCAAGCCTTTATTACCTGTCTTTCAGATACATCACACAGCCTAATGTTACATTGCTGCCCCAGTGACTGAAGTTTGACTCATGGAAACTGCTAACTCTCACAGCAGGAAACTACAGACGGCCATGCATGGTGTCCGCAAACATGTACAGGATTTGACGGCCTGGCTTCAGATTGGGGCAGGCACGGTGGCCCAGTGGTTAGTGTAGAATCAGAGAGTCATACAACACAGAAACAGATGCTTCAATCAAAGTTTTCACACCGACCAGACATCCCAATCTGAGCTGGGCCCATTTACCAGCATTTGGCCATGTCCATCTGAACCTTAGATAAAAGGTACTGCAGATGCTGGAGAATCCGAGATAACAAGCATGGGGCTGGATGAACACAGCAGGTCAAGCAGCATCATAGGAGCAGGAAAACTTGACGTTTCGGGCCTAAACCCTTCATCAGAAATGAACCCTTTCTAGGCCCGAAACATCAAGTTTTCCTGCTCCTATGATGCTGCTTGACCTGCTGTGTTCATCCAGCCCCATGCTTGTTATCTCCATCTGAACCTTTCCTGTTCATGTACCCATCCAGATACCTTTTAAATGTTGTAATTGTACCAGTAATTGTACTACTACTTCCTCTGGCAGCTCATTCCATACACACACTACCCTCTGTGTGGAAAGATTGCCCCTCAGTCCCTTTTAAATCTTTCCTCTCTCCTCTGAAACCTATGCCCTCTAGTTTTGGACTCCACCAACCTGGGAAAAAGACCTTGGCTATTCCTCCTATCGATGCCCTTCATGATTTTACAAACCTCTGTAAGTCACCCTTCAGCCTCTAATGCGCCAGGGAAAATAGCCCCAGCCTATTCAGCCTCTCCCTATAGCTCAAATCCTTCAGTCCCAGCAATATCGTTGTAAATCTTTTCTGCACCCTCTCAAGTTTAACAGCATTCTTCCTACCGAAGGGCGAACAGAATTGAATGCAGTACTCTAAAAGTGGCCTTATCAATGTCCAGATGAGCCCAGATGATCAACAATCATTAGATGACCATAAGTGGCCTCACCAGTGTCTTAGACAGCCACAACATGATGTCCCAACTCCTATACTCAATGCTCTGACCAATGAAGACACATGTGCCAAACGCCTTCTCCACCACCCTGTCTCCATTTTCGAGGAGCTATGCACCTGCAACCCAAGGTTCCTGTTCAGCAACATTCCCCAGGGCCCTACCATTAACTATATAAGTCCTGCCCTGGTTAGCCTTCTCCAGTTTTCTCCCATTTTCCCACACAGCTGTGTCTTGTTGACTTTGCACTGAGCAGTGTGGACATCGCTGTTTCACCACCTTTAAAGTTAGAAATCCCTCGACACCAGGTTATAGTCCAACACGTTTATTCGAAATCACGAGCTTTTGGAGCACTGCCCCTTTGCCAGGTGACGTGCCAGTTTAGAGAGCTGGAACATTCCAGCTGTTCACACTGTGTGATGTTTGCACATTCTCCCTGTGTCTGCATGGGTTCCTGTCGGGTTATCCTGTGTCCTCCCAAAGTCCAAAAGTATGCAGGTTAGGTGGATTGGCCTTGATAAATTACCCCATAGTGTCCAAGGATGTACAAGCTAGCTGGATTAGCCAGGGAAAATGTAGGGTTGCAGGGATAGGGTGGTAGGGTGGAAGGGTCGGTGCAGACTTGATGGGCCAAATGGCCTCTATCTGTACTGTAGCAATTCTCTGATCCTTAGAGAGATGCATAACTTGACATGGGCAGCAGTAGTATGGGCTGGCTGCTTGAGAGGCAACAGGAAGGTTGAATAGCATCAGTGGGATTACAAATACTGTCATCTCGATTGGAAATAGCACATCTGTCTTTCACAAAGCCACAGTATGTCCAGTTATGTGGTAGCTCGGTGATCTTCTCAAATTTGTTGAACTGCTGTTAAACACAAAGAAGCACAAATAAATTAAATTCCTAAGAAGGGTCACCGGAGCAAAATCTTTGAAATTGAAGCCCTTTCTGAGACACTGTGCTCTGTTCTCCTCTGAGCTCTCCACAGTCTCCAAAGCTAATGACAACGGACACCACCTGAAACACTGAAGTAATCTACCAGTCACCAACTGCAGATCTTGAAGTCAGCATCAGCTTCCATCTTGTCAGAAAGGTCAGCTTTTTTGTAGCACCTGTTTGTGATTGTATATTTGTGTTAATTTGCAGACATGCTGGCATTATAATTGAAATTTGATCACAGTGCGAATATGGAGTAAGGGTGGATGGTATAACTGTTGGTGACTGTAGGTTAAAATGCTCTCTGGTTCATTGAATGCTATTTTCTTAACACCATTTTATTATGCCATTAATGTATTTTGCCCTCCCCTGTGTTTTAGATTTCATGATAGTACCTCCTCTGTTTCTGTAAGCCAGGTAAGGGAATCTCCAGATATTGCCTAGACCCACAGCAGAACCGATCACTGACAGCAAGTAGTCAGTCTTTGAAGACCAGTTCCCCCGCTCCACATTCTCATCACCTTCAGCCGCATGTTCACTGGTGACAGCCTGGGGAAAGAAAGGAGATGTCTGATTCAAAAAAATACAGAAACTGTTGATGAAATTCAGCAGGTCCGGCAGCACCTGCAGAGAGAAAGCAGGGTTAATGTTTCCAGTCCAGTGACCCTCCTTCAGAACTGATTGTATCTGGGAAGAAGCACTATAAATGCTGATGACGAGGAGTAAGCCAACTAAGCCCAGAGGGGAAGAAAGGAAGTTAGACAAGGGGATGGTTTATGGAATGCCAGAAAAGGGCATAAAGTTGATAATGGGGACCATGAGTCAGTGAAAATTGATTGACTCAGTTAAAAACAGCCTATGTCATGACAGGGCCTAGGGTGGGTGAAGGACATTGTTAGCCCAGTTGGCTGGATGGCTGGTTTGCAATGTAAAGTGATGCCAACAGCATAGGTCCAATTCCTGCACTGTCTGAGATTACTATGAAGGACCCTCCTTCTCAACCTTTCCTCTCGCCTCAGGTTTGATGACCTTCAGCTTTAACCACCACCAGTCATCTCTCTCTAATGAGAGAGCAGTCCTATGGTCTGGTAGGACTACAGTGACTTTACCTGAGAAGGTGCTCAGGCCCTAAAATTACTGAACTCGATATTGAGTCCTGAAGGCTGCAGGGTCCCCAAGAAGAAAATGAAATGCAGTTCTTCCAGCTTGCACTTAGCCTCACTGGAGCACTGCAGCAAACCTGAGACAGAGATGTCGGCCAGGGATTATAGTAGTGTGACAAATTGACGGGTAACTGGAAGTTCAGGGCCATTTTACAGAGTGCAGATACTGCACAAAGCAATCACCCAGTCTGCGATTTGTCTGTCCAGTGTAAAGGAGACCATACTCTGAGCAGCGAATATGGTAGATTTGATTGAGTGAAGTGTGGGAAATAGGCCAAACACAGCTAAGTACCCTGTCAACTCCAGTGATGGGGAATCCTCTTTTGAGGCGAAAGGTAACCCCTTTTTCAGGTGCCCTTGCATCAAGGTAGTGTCATCAGAACACATGCACCAGAGGCAGAGTAACGGGGAGAATGGATGGAGTCCCTACAGGAAGCAGGGTGTGAGAATGAATAGTCCAGGTAACAGTGGGAGCTGGTGGGGTTGTACTGGATGAAGGCTGATTTGGCTTTGTCCACCCAGAAACCAAGCAAAAAATACAGTTTCCACCCACTGGAGAAACAAAGTGCTTGTTCCCCTTTTGCCTGCAATCAGTTTGTAAACACCCTGAACCCACAGAGAAGCTCTGTAATTCACGACAACTAAAATCCCCAAGTCATCCACACCTCACAGAGTTTTACTTTAGGTTACTCACCATGTCCTCTGGAGCACGTGCTTGATGCTAAGTCCGTGAGAACACAAATAAAGCCAATTCTCTTTTGTCCATTTGACGACTGCTGAGAGATTCTTCTGTGACTGAGGGTATGCTTGAAGAAGTCACCGTGTTACAGTACAACGGTTAAAGATGCAACAGATTTCTGAAACAGAGTCTAAGTGCAGTGCAAAGGACAGTAACTCTTCCACTTGTAATTTGAAGTATGTGCAGCTCTGCTTACTCAGGTTATGGGTTTATCTAAGATCCCAGAATATTTAAGCTATTCATGGATTTGATATTCTAATTGGCTATTGTGTGCATCAGAAGCAGAGTTTTCAGTGTCAATGTTCATTTACAGTTTTGACTGCAAATTTTTAAAGAGGGCAGTACATTACAGCTGTGCGTATCAGAAAACAAGGGAAAACCAAACGCTCCATGAATTCACTAAAATGACAGAAGTTGCTTCTGAAACACTTAAACAATTTATTAGACAATTTGAGCTCCTACAACCACCGCAAAAATACTTCTTTTCACTATACTTATACAGCAATCTTTGGCTGAATTTTAACTTTTTGACCCTTTCATGTCTGGATTGCCAGTGGTAAATTGGGAACCTGAAAATGTCAGCAGTTCACTTTTCCATAGCATTTTGACCCAAATGTTGAATCTGCATAGGTGTCCTGGGTTTCCTGAGCAGCTAGTTTGAGCTGGTGCAATGACGACATGCATCAGTTTGTTTCGGCTCCATTGTTTCCCAGGACTCCGTGTGGATCAGAATTGAAAATCTACTGATATGTTTTGACAGTCATGAACTGTACTGATGGAGACTCAGTAGCAAGGTAGCAGTACAGTTCAGTGATATGGCCAGGGTGTGATGTTCAATTATATATTCTTTCATGGGATGTGAGCATAACTGTCAAGACCAGCAATTGTTGTCTATCCCTCATTATCCTTGAAGTGAGTGACTGGCGAGAACATTTTAGAGGGCGGCTATGAACTAGTCAACCACATTGTTGTAAATCTGGAGTCATATATAGGATAGACTCAGTAAAGGCAGCAGATTACCTTCCCTGAAGAATATTAGCAAGCCAGATGGGTTTTTGTAACAATCGACGATAGTAACCATGGTCACTGAGACTAACTTGGTATTAAAGATTTGCCAATCAACATATATCTGATGGAAGGATTTGAATCCCGGAGGATTAGCCAGGTCTATTAATTGCTAGTCTAATATCATTACTACAATGCTACTATCTCCCCTAAAATTACTTTATTTTGTTTACTTCCTTTAGTTTAAAGAACATTAAATGTATACCGGGAACCTTACTACTTCCTTAAACATTGAACTCTCTTTAACAAAAGACCAGTTTTTACTTTACACTGCATCAGATTATTCCATTCCTTAACCTCCCTTATTTATACAGTTGGGTTTCAGATCACTCTCTTAGCAAGCTGTTATGCAAACCAGTCAAGTCCATTACTTCATCAGCTTATCTCACTTGCTGCAGAAATCTTAATCTGCTTGATTAGCCCTGTGATGACTCAAAGGAACAGCAGATCCAATGGGCTGAATGACCTAATTCTGCTCCTATACCTGAAGGTCATACAGCCAGCTCTGAGAGATTTCAGACTTCGAACAGTAACTTTAAATGAAATGCTAAATTACAGGCAAACGTTGCACTTCGCACCATAGCATCAGTCACTGGCATACAGCACTCACTCGTATTGAGTTACTGTCAGAAGTCATTGAAATATGACATCTTAGAATCCTTGTTTCATGTTCTAATTCTTGCTTCATGCCCTTGCAGCTTGCCACAGGAGTTGCTGCTCTGGTAGATGAAGACTCCTAAAAGGTCACTCACTCTAAGGAAACAGCATCGCAGCACACTATCCACCAGCTCAGTTACACATAGCTCAGTAAGGCCAGCCAGGAGAGGAGATGGGTTATGACCTGGTGAATCACACAACACACGTGAACAAGAAGGGTTGTTGGACATAGAGACAGTAGTGCTGGGTCCCCATTAGAGGCTCCAGGCTTTTCCAGACTCTGCTCAATCAGCGTAGATGCGGAGAGTCATTTGAAGTTCTCTCAACTTTTCTGGCTGCACTATACAGAGATTGAAAGAGTTTATAGAGTCATACAGCACAAACGCACGATCCAGCCAGTCCATGCCGAACATAATCCCAAACTAAACCAGTCCCACCTGCCTGCTTGTGGCCCACATCCCTCCAAACCTTTCCTATTCATTTACCCATCCAAATGTCTTTTAAATGTTGTAATTGTACCCACATCCACCACTTCCTCAGGAAGTTCATTCCATACGCGAACAACCCTCTGTGTAAAAATTCTGTCTCTTATGTCTTTTTTAAATCTCTCTCCTCTCACCTTAAAGATGTGTCTTGAAATTCCCCATCTTAGGGAAAAGACAACTACCTATCAACTCTATCTATACCTCTCATTACGTTATAAACATCTATCAGGTCACCTCTCAACCTCCTATGCTCCAGTGAAAAAGTCCCAGCCTATCCAGCCTTTCCTTATAACTCAAACCTTCCATCCCCAGCAACACCTGAGTAAATCTCTTCTGAGCCCCCTCCAGCTTAATAAAATCCTTCCTAGAAATGGGCGAACCGGACACAGTATTCCAGAAGAGGTCTGACCAATATGCTGTACAACTTCAATATAACGTCCTAATTGAGCATGAAGGCAAGTGTGCCAAACACCTTTTTCATTATCCTGTCCATATATGACGCATCCCTGTAATGATTGGCGTGATACCTCAGGCCTTAACACTGATGGAAGGAGAGTTAACCTGCATGGAACATCAGAGACGACAGGTAACTGAGAATGTGCTGGCTCCCATTAATGATCAGATTGTCACCTTGGAGAAATGAGGGATACCTTAACTTTAGTGTTCAACGCCACAAGAAACTGCAGGAAAGAGCTCTCTAGCTCTTGGGTAACAAAGAAATGCCATAGGATATGAAGAAAAGCATGATGAGGGTTAAAAATGGGTGTCTGCTCCTCCTCCCTTCTGGGCTATGAGTGTAAACGTGACTGAACATGGAACAGAGTATGAAGGTGGCATCAGGGAGATAGTGAACTGCTGAGTGGCATATCACAGAAAAATAACACTGAGCTCCAATATTCATGACCTACAATTAATCCAATTCATCATTATCAATCCATAGTCACAACAGACTGCACGTATCCCTCTCCATCAGAGACGGAGAGGCCATTTTGTTACTTAAATTTTGTGGACTGCCACAGTGCTGCTCATCCAAAGAGGCAGGACTGTCATGGATGGATCATAGGAAATGAACCTATCCCATTGGCATCATTTTGCATCATCTCCTAGGCATCGCAATTAACCAAATCCCTGATTAAATCCATTGAAGACACTAAATAGGAGGACAGTCATCTTCAGGGAAGCAGTGTAACCCACCATAACTTGTAAACTCATTGTGAATAACCAAAAATTACTACATATTAGAAGGAAGCAAGTGCGCAATGAATACATTTGGCGCAGGGATAGCTAAATGGTGGATTGAAAAGGGATTTGGCTGATTACTGATTTTGTATCTTTTCTGTCATCATTCTCCCTATGAAAATCTGGATTCCACTCCCTGCATTCTCTAATGATAGCACAGAGATCAGTTCCATTCTTAATGCCTCAGAACAGAAAGCAATCCTGTCCCACATGCAGAAAGACCTGAGCAATGTTGAAGAAAAGGCTGATGAGTAACAAATATTGTTTGTGCCACACAATTGCCAGGCAATGATGTAGCTTGAAGACATGTGTTTTATCCTTCTCTAGAGAGAGAGAGAGAAATTGGGGGACAGGTGCTCAGCAGTATATGATAAGATAGACAACTTGTGAAGCCTTGTCTTTTTTTTAATTTGGAACAGAATAAGCAGCCTAAATGAATGTAGTCAAACTCCTACAGAACCAGGATTTTTAGTTTAGATTTCAGCAGCTGCTGTTATGAAGTAGTGACAGCTATTTTTCCCTCTCAGTTACAGTCAAATGCTGTGGGGTTCTCGGTCTGCTACTAGAGTTGCACGTGAGACAATCTGTTTTCTGAATTTGTATTTTGCCAAGAGTGTGTTTATGGAATGTTACTATATTGGAACAGTTAATTTATAATAGTTACTGTGTCTATTATTCTGTTAATTTTTCCAGTAAAGTTATTCCAATTCCTACATTTTTGTGTGTTTTAACCATAGTGGATGAATAAAGTGTGTTTTATTTTAAATCTGGTGGTTTGACCAATCGAATTGCATCTGGAATGCAACACTTTACTTTTGCCTTTAAAATAAGAAAAAGTTAGAGTCTAGGCTATCCTCTGAATATTTTAAGAGAGTTTGGTCTGGTCCATAACAATGAACACCTCCAAGTACAAATAATTGCCTTCGCTTGGATACAGCAGTATTACCATTGGTGAGTCCTGACAACCAACATCCTGAACAAAACTAAATTAATACAGTATCTTAAAGCTGGATATTCTGCTACATAGTCATCTTCCTACTCTTCAAACTTTCTTGACTACCTGCAAGGCACAGTTCAGGAGGGTGTTGGGAAGAATGCCACTTGCCTGAATGGGTATAGCTCTAACAGCATTCAAGTAAATTGACAGTACCCAGGCAAAAACAGTTTCCCTGAGCTGCTAAAGATGCTCTCCCTGCAGCATCTGCACAGGGTTGTAGATTGTACTATCTATGGAATGAAATATAGAAACTGAGCAAGGTTTCACCAGCAAAACAATGCAAATCAAACCATACGCAAATCACCCAAATGTACAAGTGCACTGAAATACCAGCACTTCCTAGTCACATAACAATTTAGACATACATCAACATTCTTCATTTCTGCTGCGTCAAAATTCTGTAGTTTCCTATATTCACCAAATCAGAACGGAAAGAATAGGAGCAAGCATAGGCCATTCAGCCCCTCAAGCTAGTCCACCATTCAATATGATCATGGCTCATCTTCTACCTTAACTCCCTATGGGGAATAAATTCTAAAGACTTATCCCTTCTGAATGGAGAAATTCTTCCCCATCTCAGACATAAATGGCCTACCACCTATTCTGAGATTGTGTCCCTTTGTTTGAGACCCCTCCATCTGAAGGGAAAACATCCCTCTTAAATCTAACTAACTGAACCTTAAGAATTTTCTATGTTTGAATGAGGTCACATTCATTATAGGACATTCCGAGGAATGAGTTTGGTGAATGTTTTTTGCATTCCCTCTATGTCAAGTATATCTTTAGATAAGTAAAGAGATGAAATCAACACATAATCCTCAAGTTGTAGTCTCAACAAGATTTTATCGAGTTACAGCATGACACCTTTACTCCTATCGTAAAATCTTCTTGTATTAAAGGTCTTCTTAACTGATTGCTGTTCCTACACGTTGTTTCAGTGTCTTGTGAACAAAGACAACCAATTCTTTGATGTTCAACACATTCCAATCTTTCACCATTAAAGAAATACCCTGTATTTCTGTTTCTCCAGCTAAAGTACATAACATCACATTTCCCCACACTGTATCCTATCTGCCAGTTCTTTGGTCACTCACTTAGCCTCTCCAAAACTAAAAAGCATCTTTGCGTTTTTCTCATAACTCACACTTACAATCAAATAAAAGCACTATACTGTGGGTACTGGGAATCTTAAATAAAAGATAAAATGTTGAAGAAATTCAGCAGGTCTGGTGATATGTGTGGAGAGAGAAATGGAGTTAACAGTCTGAATTCAATACAACCCTTCTTCAGAACTGGTTACAGCCTTCCAACCTGAGAATGGTCCATTTGTACCTACTTTCTGTTTTCTACTAATTAACCAGTTCTTAATCTTTGTATATTCATTCCTCTTTAGATCCATGTGTTGTTTTTGTTTACTATCCTTGTGTGTGGAACCTTATCAAAAACTTAGTGTAAATCTAAATATACCACATCTATTGGTCCTCTCAACCTAACCACACACCTCAACCTTCCCCATCTCACCTAGAGAAAATCTGCTAATTAGGTTCTCTTAAAAATTAAAAGTTTTCAAAAATGATTCTCTTTTCATAAATCTTCACGAGTTATGTTAACAGGTCAGTAATTCCTTGTTTCTTTAATTGTGAGGTTATACTTGCCAACTTTCAATCCGCAGTAACCACTGCAGAGAATATAGAAATTTTAATTGTGACCACTGATGCATTGATTATCTCTACAGCCACTTCTTCTTACAATCTGGGATCATCATAGAATCCCTACAGTGTGAAAACAGCCCATCCAGTCCACACTAACTCTCCAAAGAGCATCCCAACCAGAACCAACCCCCTGCCCTATCCCCATAACCCTGCATTTCTCATGGCTTACCTACTCAGCCTGCACATCCCTGGACACTATGGGCAATTTAGCATGGCCAATCCACCTAACCCGCACATCTTTGGACTGTGGGAGGAAACCACAGCACCAGGGGGAAACCCATGCAGTCACAGGGCAAATGTGCAAACTCCACACAGGCGACTAACCAAGTGTGGCATTGAACCCAAGTCCCTGGCGCCGTGAGGTAGCAGTGCTAACCACTGAGCCACTGTGCCATCCAAATGTAGCTTACATTCAGAGGATTTATCTACTTTAAATTGCATTAGATTTTCCAGTATTATTGTTTGCCAATATTGACCTTTTAGAATTTGAGTTCCTAATTTGCATTAGTCTGTAGATTCTTAATTTTTTTCTGTGGTCTTTTCAATATTTTCCCCTTTGGAGATAGATGCAAAGTATTTAATCAGTTTTGCTGCTGTATCCTTATCCCCTTTATAAATTCTCCTGGTATTTCTTGTAATGGGCCCCCATTTGATATTGCTGGGTTTTTTTTATTTTTACATACTTATAGAAGCTTTTACAGTCCAACTCTATGTCTCTTGCTACTTCACTCCAATGCTCTATTCTCCCTTTGGAAAATAGCATTGTTTTCACATTCATCATTTGCTGAATTCCAAAAGGTTTCTAATCCATAGATTACAAACTATTTTGGATAGTTTATACAGTTCTTCCTTGGATATAATACAATCATTAATTTCTTTTATTAGCCATGGTTAACCATTTTCCTTTCTGGATATTTGTACATTAAAAATATGCATTTTTCTTCTAAACTATATTGTAGATCTCTAAATGTCAGCCATTGTCTACCATTATACCATTACACTTTTAATGTACTATTATGACTGAGGCTGTAAGAACTGTTGCTCTAGTCCCCCACTATACACAAAATGAAAATACTTTTCCCAGTAACTGAATGGCAATTAAATTTCTTATTAATACCAATAAAATCAATCAACCAGGTTTTTTATGGCTTTCCATAGGAAACTCCTGATGCCTCCAATACAGTTTTGTGTTTTCGAAAGGTACTCATCGATAAGACAGACCAATGTGGCTGCCAATGTGCCGTTGGTGCCAGGCAGACAGCTCCCACCATTTGGATGTACTCAGTGCCTCCAAGTAGGTGCCAAATCTACCTCTTGACCAATTAGGCCATTTAATTATAAAAAATTACATTGCAAGATTGACATACCTCAAGCATGGGTTGAGGCGCAGAACTCATCCAGATTTTGGGGTTCCCCACCCCACATTGAAAATCTGGCTCACGAAAGAGATCATTCAACCAGCCAATTCCCGAGTTAAATGAAAACCCCAGTGAATGTTGTAAGACAGGTTTTTTACATCTTTTTTTAATGGAGGGTGGACATTGCCAGCTAGGCCAGTGTTTATTGCCCATCCCCAATTGCCCAAAGGCTTTTTTAAGAGTCAACCACATTGCTGTAGTTCTGGAGTCCACAGGTAGGCCACCAAGGAAGGATGGCAGATTTCCATCTCTGAAGGGCATTAGCGAGCTTGATTGGTTATTTTTTAAATGACAATCAACAGTGGTTAGCCACAATTAGACTGGAATTTGAATAAAACTATGTCCCCCACAACTTCACCCCGGAGTTCTGGAATGACTAATCCACTGACATTATTACAGCTAGGTCACCATCTCCCCCAGTAGTTGCATTGCCACACAGACTAATAATCACCAAAAATCCTTCTGAGCAAAGGTGTTTCCTGTTACGAGTGTGTCAGATCCAAATGGCATGTTAAAACAATTCTGCGTGAGCTTGGAAGGTACAAAGCTAATTATTTATTATATATAAAACAAACAAAAGAACTGCAGATGCTGCAAATCAGAAACAAAAACAGAAATTTTTGGAAAAGCTCAGCAGGTCTGGCAGCATCCGTGAAGAGAAATCAGAGTTAACGTTTCAGGTTGAGTGAGCCTTCCTCAGAACTGATGGTAGCGAGGAAAATGTTGGCTTATATGCAGAAGATAGGGTGGGAAGAGGGTCAAGGGGTAAATGATAGGTGAGTATAGAGCCTGAAGAGAGAGAAGAATAGTTGGACAAAGGAGTGGATAACGATCCGGCTGGGAGGGTGAATAGCTATTAATGGGGACTGTTAGTGGCTAACAATGGGTTGTGTGTAATAGAAGGCTATGTGATAACAAGGCCTGGTGTGGGGTAAGGGCATGGGAGAGCTCAAGCCCTAAAGTTGTTGAAGTCGATATTGAGTCCAGAAGGCTGTTGAGTTCCCAAACCGAAAATTAGATGCTGTTGTTCCAGCTTGGGCTGAGCTTCGCTGGAGCACTGCAGCAAGTCTGAGACAGAGATGTTGGCCAGGGAACAGGGTGGGGTCTTGAAGTGGCAGGTAACTGGAAGCTCAGGGTCTTCTTTACAGACAGAACGGAGGTGTTCTGTGAAGCTGTCACCCAGTCTACACATTATTTCCCCAAAGTATAGGGACCACATCGTGAGCAGTGAATGCAATAGACTAGATTGAGTGAAGTGCAGGTAGAACACTGCTTCACCTGGAAGGTGTGTCTGGGCCCTTGGATACTGAGGAGGGAGGAGGAAAACAGGCAGGTATTACACCTTCTGTGGTTGCAGGGGAAGCTGCCGTGAGCCTGTGGGAGAGGTGTTGGGAGTGAATGAGGAGTGGACCAGGGTGTCCCGGAGGGAATGGACCCTACAGAAGGCGGACAAGGGAGGGGAGGGGAATATGTGTCTGGTGGTGGCATCCGGCTGGAAGTGGCAGATTTAATATGTGTGCACATCCTTTAAAGTATTTCTGTTTAACATGCGTAAATCGCATGCACCAAGCAGGTTTAGTGCACAGTATCAGGAATCTTCAGTTATCAGTCTCCTGAGTGAAGTCAGCTTTGTGAGTTGGAGTTCTCAGTGTTGCTCATTTTAGTTGCTCTTCACGCTGGTACAGTAGTAACATTTAACGAACATTTGGATAGGTACATGGATGGGAAGGGTTTAGAGGTACATGGACCAAATGTGAGCAATTGGAACTATCTGAGAGGGTATCATGGTCAACATGGACCAGTTTGGGCTGAATGGCCTGTTTCTATGCTGTATTACTGTATAACTCTATAACCTGTAAGCCCAGATAGATGGAAACCAAGAATAAATGCATAAAGATAGTACAGTGTTGATGCTCAATATCTTTAAGGCAGGAGAAATCCTCATTTGGTTAGATAGTGAACTACACAAGCCAGCAATTTGCCTGTGAAAGTTATTCATTTACTGAACTTTCAGAATTGGAGCAATCTCCTTTATACAAACGTAATTTTACAACATTAAATCATATAGGAATCACAACACGGACTGTAAACTAACAGAGTATAAAGATAAAATGATTGTCCTATGTAGCATTGGTCAAAGGAAAAATTAATAAACATGGATAGAGTGAGAGAGAAAAAGTCAATTTTTAGCATCAACATTTAGACCAAATTCCACTCTTTGGAATCAGATCACTGCATCCCTGTAAATATATAACTGTTACCAAAGAAATATTCACTTCACAGACTGTCAGACACGTATTCTAGCAAGCCAGGTCTTGACGTTCAAATAACTTCTTATAACAGTTTCACTTTTTTGGCCAACGTAGATTGGAAATCATGTTAGTACGTATCTTTTCCCACACAGCAAGAAAAAGATCCAACGATATAAACTTGCTGCCTTTAGTATCAGACAATTTTTCACCTTCGGGGTGTGCTACATCAAAGAATGAAGGGTTATATTTTCTTTTGCTTGCTCACCTATCATGCAGCAAAATAGCTACACAGGTCAGGCACTGTGCTTTGTGTAAGGAGAGACTTATTATTCTTTATCATGCCTCTCAGCAACATTTATTTCTCATTGCTATATTAACAACACTCTGCCATAGTCTTGTAGTTCTGCCAGCACTTTCATTTTTACCTTTGCTTCCTCATACACTCATCCACTTTTTTGCTTAACACTCCTAAGGTAGAACCTTCCATGCCCTAACAATTCTCTGTACAAAGATCAGACAAGAGGAACTGCAGAGAGACTCAGCATGGAGGGTTTTGGGGTTCCTTGTACATGAATCACAAAATGCATCCACGTTCAGCAGATAGTAGGGAAGGTAAATGGTTCTGAGGAAGGGTCACTGGACCCGAAACGTTAACTCTGTTTTTTCCTTCACAGATGCTGTCAGACCTGCTGAGCTTTTCCAGCAACTTCTGGTTTTGTTCCTGATTTACAGCATCCGCTGTTCTTTCAATTAATGTGAAGGCAAATGGACCGTTGGTCTATATTTCAAAGGGATGGAGTATAAATTTGAGGGATCTCGCTAAAACTATGCAAGACACTAATCAGAATACTCTGATTACTAATCAGAATACAGCTGGAATACTCTGAACAGTTTTGGACATCTTATTCAAGAGAAGTTTAGTAAAAAAAAAGGCAGGTCAGAGAAGGTTCAATTGGTTGATTTCAAGTGTGGAAGGATTTTCTTATGAGGACAGGTTAAGTAGATTGGGATTGTACTCACAAAAGTTATTATGGACGAGACCAGACACCGCAGCCCCCACCCAATGAAAGTTATGACAATAGCCTAGACCCTAACTTTTATATTTTTTCAAAAGGCAAATGTAAGGTGTTGTGTTTCAGATATGATTCGATTGGTCCAACAATAAGTTTTAATCAAAATACACTTTATTCTCACAACACAGTTAAAATGCATTGGAAAGGAAATAAGAATTGGCTTAACTTTACACTATTGAAATATTTAGCAAAATAACGTATAATGTAACCACTAATCATCGACTGTTCCAATATCAGTAGCATTCCATAAATACACCCCTGTAAAGGCAATTCAGCGACACAGTTATCATTCTCACGTGCTGTCTTTCTCCAGTCCATGAGAAAGAAACAATCTGTCCCTTTTGGTTTTTTTACAGGAAGCCTCGCTGTCTAAGACCTCACTCTAGCAGCGCAGAACTCAAACTTTCAGCTCCACCAGCCAGCAAAACAACATTAGCCAACGGAAGCAAAAACAAAGTCAGCTGGGTCTGTGTGAGCCTCACCCTGCTCACTCATGGTTCTTTTGTCCTACTTTAAAAAAAAACACCCAGGGTGAATTCAAAGCTTTTTACCAACTGCCTGTCTGAAGGAGACATTTCGGTACCACTTTGACAATACCCCTCTGCGGGAGAAATAGGACAGAACACATCTCTAAAAGGCACAGTATCATCACAGTTTCAAAGAATTAGACATGACCTTATTGAAACAGAAAAGGTTCTTAGAGAACTTGACAGGGTAGATGCAGAGATGACAGTCTAGAACCCGAAGACATATTTTCAGGCAAGTGTGTACCCATTTAAGACAGAGACAAGGAGGACATTTTCCTAAGGACAGAATCTTTGGAATTCTTTTGTGCAGAGGCATGTGATGTCATTAAGTATGTTCAAGACCAAAACAGACAGATTTTTAATAATAAGGGAAACAAGGGTTATGGGAAAAAGACGGGAAAGTGGAGATGAGAATTATCAGGTCAACTGTTATCTCACTAAATGGTGGAGCAGATTCAATAGGCAAAACTAACTACTGCTACTCATCTTAACACGCTATTTGAAGGAAATAAGAATTAAATATGTGGATGGTATGAGAATTTTTAACATAAAAGTTACTGTTTGGTAAAGTCTACAAGCAAGTGGCATTCTTCTAAGAATAAAAAGACCAGACCTAGCATGGTCAACTTCCTTCACAACGGTGTGGAATAGTGAATACAGAATCTATGTATCTATAAACCACTATCCTGGAGATCCTTGTGATGACAACTTCGCAATAAAGTATGACGCTAGTTCAAATAAGTAACACTACAATCTGATCAAGTAATGTCACGCCTTCTTACCTCATTACCTGATTGGACCTGAACAAGCAGATTGACCAACATGTCTATTAATTAGCCCTGGCCAGAATAAATTCAAAACAATTCATTGGAAATTGAATGGGCAATATTATAATGGGAAGGCATTCTCGTTTATTATGGGATAATGATTAGGAATTGTCTATTATTGATCAATGACTAGCTTCCATACTATCTTTAAATTATTGCAAAAACCCAATGAAAAAAAATCATTGTAGATGTTTTGATGTGACCTAAACAATTAGATTCATTAAAGAGAGATTTGGGTATTGATTACCTTAATTTCAAACTCGTTCTGAAACAACTGGGTCTCACAGTCTGGGGGAATCCAGGTACTATCTATTATTTTGATGTTGAATTGATTTCATTGCTTTCTTTTAGAATCTTGCACTCATATCAAATAGAATTGGAAGCATGGATTCTCTTTCTTTTCAAGATATAATTTAACTTTGTTGTCTATATGCTTTGTATATGTACTGTCTGTAATGAAATCAGCCAAGTTGTCTTCATAGAGGGAGCCCTGGCTGACAGGTAAAAATAGGAGCATCAGAAGTTCTCTCCATTCTAAGAGCTGGCTCTAAGGGAGCTGGATCAGTGTCAAGGACTCTGTACAGGTAAATAAAGGGTGACTTGGTGATGGGATACCAGCCTCTGTGGCGCTATTTCAATGGCGACAAGAGTGCGACTAATGATGTAACCATGCAAAAGTACATACTAGCTGAAGCCCAACTGGAAGTTCAACAGACACTTCAACTGGCTTTCTCATTGGAAAATGCTGCAAGTGGAGTCGATGAAACTGGACACCCTCACCAGTCTGACTGAGCTTGGGAAACACCACTTGAGTGAAGAACATATCCTGAAAAAGAGGACTGTAGAATAGCCCATAGCAAAACCCCAAAACAAAAACAAAGCCAAGTCTCAGCCAAATGATTAAAATTTTCCTCAGGATCCAGGCCAGCAAGCCATTGTAGTTGCTGCCAGTACGCAGACTCAAGGCAGCAAAAGAATCTCACTAGACCTAAATTGAATAAGAGAATTCATAGGCCGGTATCTAAGAGAGTGCACACCCTGGAAAGTCCACCTATATCTCGTTTGGAACACCCAAATCAGAACCAATCAAAATAAAAGTCTGGCTAAATGGCGATTGGGTTCTAATGGAGGCCGATGCTGGGGTGGCTGTTTCAGTGATCGCAGAACAAAATTCGCTCTGGTCTCCAACCCTTAAGCTTGTGCAAGAACTCGGCTAGACTGAGAACCTATGCCTGCGAACCTTTACAGATTAAGGATACAACATCAGTTCCCGTCTCTTATGAGAAGCTACTGGTTCAGTTACCACTGTTTGTAGTAAAAGGCTCGAGCCCAAGCCTGATGGGGTGATGTTGGGTGAGAAAGGTTCACCAAGATTGGCTCCACATTTTTCGATTAGAAAGTGGCTGCCTGAGTGAAGTCCTAATTAGATACCCAGAAGGTTTCTGGGAAGGTCTAGGGACTGTCAAACGAGCGTAAGCCACCTTGTATGTTGACCAGAAAGCAATTCCACAATTCTGCAAGTGCCGTTTGCCTTAGATGCGAAGCTAGATGGTGAAAGCAGTGGGCTGGAAAGCAAAGGAAGCATCAGATTGGTACAGTTTGCAGAATGGGCAGCACTGGTTGTATGGATTTTGAAGACCGATTGGGCCATTTCGCCTTTGTGGGGATTTTAAATAAACGGTAAACCACTTTTTGCAGCTCGATCAATACCCAATTCTTCACACAGAGGATTCACACACAAAGCTGGAATGGGTCTGTCCTTCACGAAGCTGGACATGAGCCATGCGTATTTGCAACTGTGGTTAGATGAGGATTCCCAGAGCTATGCCTACAATTAACACCTGTAAGGATTTGTACCAATACACAGAATCTGTCAGAGATAACAAGGTGTAAAGTTGGATGAACACAGCAGGCCAAGCTGCATCAGAGGAACAGGAAGGCTGACATTTCGGGCCTAGACCCTTCTTCAGGACTGTCATTTGGGTTATCGTCAGCCTGTGCAATTTCTCAACAGGCAATGGAGAACATTTTACAAGGTCTACCACAGGTCACTATTTATACAGATGATGTGCCTAATAACAAGGAAGACCAATAAGGAGCACTTATAAAACTTGGACATAGTCCTTTGACGTTTCTCTGAGGTGGGAGTATGCCTTATAAGGAAAAAGTGTGTGTTCCAGACACCCCCAAGTGACCTACTTGTGCTACAGATGTGACAAAAATTACCGTCAGCAGCACCTCCACGTTCATGGGACTGGCCAGGTAAACCCTGGACTCAGTTGCGTGTCACCTATGCAGGTCCTTGCATGGCCTCATTGTTCTCTGTTATGTGGATGCCCATTCAAAATGGATGGACGTGCACGGAGTTCTTCGTCAAACACAGGGTCAACAACAGAAAAATTGCGTGCATCTTTTGCAGTACGCGGACTCCCAGAAGTTTCGGTCACAAATAACAGGCCATCGTTTACCAGAAGGGAACTTGAGTACTTCCTTAAGTCGCATGGCATTCGACAAGTAAGGACAGCTCCTGTATTACGCATCATCCAACGGTCTGGCAGAAGCAGCAATCCAAACTTTGACGTCAGCCTACAGCTACACTGGATACCAAACTGTCCTGATTCCAATTCGATTACAGGACCACGCCTCATGCAACGTCAGGGGTAGGTCCAGCAGAGTTGCAAATGGGGAGAAAACTCTGTTAAATCTGGTCTTCTCAGACATGGGGTGGGGGCGAGGGTGAAAAAGCATCAGAAATGCCAATGCCAGACAAATGACACATCTAAGTGAGGTCAAAAATCACACGACACCAGGTTATTTGAACACACAAGCTTTCGGAGCATTGCCCCTTCCTCGGGTGTAATGAGTGAGAGAGGAAGGATCAAGATTCAGAACTTATAAGTAAAAGATCAAGAGATTATACAACTGATGCAAATGTATTTAATAACCCCAAATTGGCTGGCCGAGTTAAATCCTGTTAAATCCTTAATCAGTTAGAAAGGAGATGCAAGTTTCGATTGATTATTATGCAACTCTGCAAATTTCTTTTAAGTCAATGTCCTGAGATAACTAAAGGTTTTGTCAATGAATACAAGAGATGGCATCTCAGGTCAGACAATGCCTTTCGGTGTGAGGCCTTGTTTAGAAACTGTCAATGTTTGAACGTGAAGTCAGACTGTTTTTATTTCCCAAGCAGGAATTTTGAAAATGCCCACTGACTGACTGTGACAATGGTGTTGCCAGGGTGGAGGGTTTGACCTATAGGGAGAGGCTGAAAAGGCTTGGGGCTATTTTCCCTAGAGCGTTGGAGACTGAGGGGTGACCTTATGGAGGTTTATAAAATCATGAGGGGCATGGATAGAGTAAATAAACAAGGTCTTTTCCCCAGGGTGGAGTAGTCCAAAACTGGAGGGCATAGATTTAAGGTGAGAGGGGAAAGATTGAAAAGAGACCTAAGGGACAACTTTTTCACGCAGAAGGTGGTGTGTGCATGGAATGAGCTGCCAGAGGAAGTGGTGGAGGCTGGTACAAATACAACATCTAAAAGGCATCTGGGTGGTATATGAATAGGAAGGGTTTGGAGGGATATGGGCCAAATGCTGGCAAATGGGATTAGATTTATTTAGAATATCTGGTCGGCTTTGACAAGTTGGACCATGGGGTCTGTTACCGTGCTGTACATCCCTATGACCCTATGACTCTAATCTTCTGTATCACACCACTCAACATCCCCAATTCCTGTTTCTTTTGGTGGAGGAATATTTTCTGAGGAGTTTCAACCTTGATGACTTCCAGGAAAATTACAATCCAGCTGAAAAACAATTGTGTGTTAGACCATATAGAAGGGGGTAACAGCCTTCACTGGCATTCTTTCTCTGGGTGCGAAGCTCTGTGGTGTCTGTAGGTTCATACTACATGTTCTAGAGTCCCGCTTAGTCTGGCTGAATTGAGAGGAATTAGTTGAGAGATACTCCAAATCTTAATATTTCCAAGTGAGAAGTTATGCTTGTAAACAAGACCTCATCTGAACCACACAGAGAGAGATGAAATCCATAAATAAAACTTCTAATTCTTCAATATTGCTCAGGGCTTTACAATGTCCACATGCTTATGACCCACATGTTCGATTTGACTGGCAACTCATTGTCCTGGGCTACTAACTATTTCCCAGGTGTAGGAGACTAATCCGATGAGGGCATCTGCACACTTGGTTGCCAGATGCCCTGGATAGATGGCTTCAGATGCACTGGCATGAATGTGCAACAGTACAGACATCTAACACATCAATCCTAAGCCCTCTGTGCCGCTCCCAGGCCACAGAACAAATAAGTTCCACATGTAAAAACTCAGCCCCTTCACAGACACCAACTCCTTATCTTTGGCATATCAGATCTTGCCTTGTGACATAGTTGGCAGACAACAGTGGGGAGGGTAGGACAATGGAACATTGAAATATATTTTATAGATCATAAACATGAATCAGATGAAAAAAGTGCAAGCAAACAAAGGAACGACCTGAATTTGAGCATATCAATATTTTGAAAGAATGTAAGTGATAATGGAACAAAAACAAAGTTGCTGGAAAAGCTCAGCAGGTCTGGCAGCATCTGTGGAGGAGAAAACAGAGTTAACGTTTTGGGTCTGGTGACCCTTCCTCAGAACTGATGATGGCTGGGAAAATGTCAGTTTATATGCAGAAAATAAGGAGGTGGGTGGGGTAGGCCGTAAATGATAGGATAGCGCCCAAAGAGAGAGAAAAAGACAGTTGGGCAGACAAAGGAGTTGCTAATGATCAGGCTGGAAGGGTGAATAGTTGTTAATGAGGACTGTTAGTGATTAACAACAGGGCGTGTGTAATGGCAGGCTATATGGTAACAAGGCCTGGTGTGTGGCGTGGGGGGCTGGGACATGGGAGAGTTTAGGCCCTAAAATTATTGAACTCGATATTGAGTCCGGAGGGCTGTAGGGTTCCCAAGCAGAAAATGAGGTGTTTTTCTTCCAGCTTGCGTTGGGCTTCGCTAGAACACTGCAGCAAGCCAGAGACAGAGATGTTCGCCAGGGAACATGTTGGTGTGTTAAAGTGGCAGGCAATGGGTAGCTCAGGGATAATAGGTAGCTCAGGGTCTTTTTTGTGAGCAGAACGTAGATGTTCTGTGAAGTGGTCACCAAGTCTACGCTTCGTTTCCCCAATGTAGAGGAGACCACATTGTGAGCAGCGAATGCCGTAGATTAGATTCTGGGAAGTGCAGGTGAAGAGTTGCTTTACCTGGAAGGTATGTTTGGGCCCTTGGATACTGGGGAGGGAGGAGGTAAATGGGCAGGTGTTGCACCTTCGCCGGTTACAGGGGAAGGTGCCGTAGGGCTGTGGGAAGGTGTTGGGGGTGAAGAAATGTGGACAAGGGTGTCCCGGAGGGAATGGTCTCTGCAGAAGGCAGACAAGGGAGGGGAGGGGAGGGGAAAATGGAGAGTCGCTGTAAGAGACTGGTGCATCTTTGCAATAGGATGAGGGTCAGAGGTGACTGCTCAGGTAGGGATTTGAGAAGCTGCCCCAACAAGCTGCCTGGAAGAATAACATACAAGAGAAGGTTTGGGAAGGCAGGGCGAAGGGCTTTGCTAATCTCTCTTGCCTGGATCAGCCCTTTGGATCTCTTGACTCTTTTCATAAGATATGTGCAATACTGGCTAGGTAACATTTATTGCCCATTTCGAATGGTCCAAAGGTCAGTGAAGAGCCCAACTCATTGTTGTGGTTCTGGAGTCACATGTAATAATGGCTAATTTCTTTCCCTAAAGAACATTTGAGAAGCAGGTCAGTTTTGACAGTGGTTACTTCGTCGCAATTAGGCTTGCTTTCTTTTCCAGATTTTAACCGAAGTTGAAATGATGTTTCACCGCTGGCCATGTTGGGATCTGAACACACGTCCCCTGATCAGAAAAACATGAGGGTAGTGAGTTATCAACAGCACTGCCTGTCTAGTGTAGCCAGGAGTGACGACCCATATTCCTGCAGCAAATTTCTGACTCTAACATCGGCAGTTCTTACTATTTCTGCAGTAGTGGAGAATTGCTTTTCAGACTGGTGGCCTGCGACCAGCTGTGTGCCACAAGGATCGGTGCTGGGTCCACTGCTTTTCATCACTTAGATAAATGATTTGGATGTGAACGTAGAAGGTCTGGTTAGTAAGTTTGCAGATGACACCAAAATTGGAGGTATTGTGGACAGCGAAGAAGGTTACCAGGTAGAAGGTAGAACAGGATCTTGATCAGATGAGCCAATGGGCCAAGGAGTGGCAGATGGAGTTTAATTTAGATAAATGTGAGGTGTTGCATTTTGGAAAGGCAAATCAGTGCAGGAGTTATACACTTGATGGTAAGATCCAGGGAGTGCTATTGTACAAAGAAACCTTGGAGTGCAGGTTCATAGTTCCTTGAAAATGGAGTCCCAGGTAGACAGGATAGTGAAGAAGGCATTTGGCATGCTTAACTTTATTGGTCAGTGCATTGTGTGTAGGAGTTAGGACATCATGTTGCAGATGCACCAGACATTGGTTAGGCCGCTTTTGGAATACTGCATACAATTCTGGTCTTCCTGCTATAGGAAGGATGCTGTGAAACTTGAAAGGGTTCAGAAAAGATTTACAAGGGTATTGCTAGGGTTGGAGGCTTTGACTTATAAGGAGAGGTTGAATAGGCTGGGGCTATTTTCCCAGGAAGGTCAAAGGCTGAGGGGTGACCTTAGAGGTTTATAAAATCATGAGGAGCATGGATATAATGAATAGACAAGGTCTTTTCCCCAGGGGTGGAAGAGTCAAAATCTAGAGGGGCTGGATGAACACAGCAGGCCAAGCAGCATCATAGGAGCAGGAAAGCTTGACGTTTCGGGCCTAGACCCTTCATCAGAAATTGGGGAGGAGAAGAGGGTTCTGAAATAAATAGGGAGAGAGGGGGAGGCGGATAGAAGATGGATAGAGGAGAGGATAGGTGGAGAGGAAGAGATTATGAGACAGTTGCAGTGGGAGAGAGATTCTCTGAGGTTTGTCCGGAGGGAGGAGGGTAACTTCTTCAGGGTAGGCATCCTTAGAAGAGGTTTCGCAGTGGGGTTAAAATTGTATCAGAGATAAAAGGTACTGCAGATGCTGGAGAATCTGAGATAACAAGGTGTGGGGCTGGATGAACACAGCAGGCCAAGCTTTTCCCTCCGGGCGAAGCCTCTTCTAAGGATGCCTACCCTGAAGAAGTTACCACCTATCTTCTCCTCTATCCATCTTCTATCCGCCTCCCCCTCTCTCCCTATTTATTTCAGAACCCTCTTCCCCTCCCCCATTTCTGATGAAGGGTCTAGGCCCGAAACGTCAAGCTTTCCTGCTCCTATGATGCTGCTTGGCCTGCTGTGTTCATCCAGCCCCACACCTTGTTATCTCGGATTCTCCAGCATCTGCAGTACCTTTTATGTCTGATACAAAATCTAGAGGGCATGGGTTTAAGGTGAGAGGGGAAAGATTTAAAAGGGGCAATGTTTTCAGGCAGCAGATGGTGCTTGCATGGAATGAGCTGCCAGAGGAAGTGGTGGAGGCTGGTACAATTACAACATTTGAAAGGCACCTGCATGAACATCTGTGTATGAATAGGAAGGGTTTAGAGGAATCTCGCCAATTTCTGCCAAATGGGACTAGATTTATTTTGGATATCTGGTCAGCATGGACGAGTTGGACCGAAGGTTCTGTTTCCATGCTGTACAGCTCTATGACTGTGACTCTAAACTCTCAATTACTTGAAGTCAAGCCTACTTGTTCCCTGGGCCTATTCTTTTCCTCCTGCTTATTGGGAACAGTCTCCCTGTAGCTCTGGCAGCTTGTCCTCCAAGACATGCAGAAAAGTGTGGTGCTGGATTATCAAAAGGAGACTGCATCTTTACAATTCACAGGCCTGTCGAAATGCACGTGATTCTTCAATTCTGATCCTTGCTGGGTCCTTTTAAAGTAGTTCCAGACTGCCTTGTGTTGCTCCCAATCTAATTCATCAGGAAACCCCGAAAGATTGATGTAAGTATTGTGGCTGGGATTTAAAGGTGACAGACAAATGCAATGGTGAAACTTCCCAGTTCCCAATGTACTATTCACTGTGAAGGGATCTGAAAGTTAATTATCTTAATTTAAGCCTGACAGAATAAATATTCAAATGGTAGTTATACGGTCCAGATTTTAATCATCAGACATTTTTTTAAAAATCCCGTTATTTCAGGAATGTATGGATGGTTCAAAATTCCATGAACTGATTGGTGCAGCTGCGAAGTTCTGTCCCCTTTTAAAAACGCAACAAAAATGTAAATGCACTTTGACACTGAGTGTTCTGAAATTGATACACATTAGTAGCCTTGGACCAACAGATTCACCTGCTCCTAGCTGATGCAGATTGCGCTTGTCTGAGACGTGCCAGGAGTCACTCCTGTAGCCAGAGCACTGCAGCAGCTTGAGCTTTCAAACTGGAGCTCTATACCCCCAGTAAACAGAAGAATCTTTTGTTTTCCACCACATGGCTAAACGACAGCTGACTGTGTCTAGGTTCTTACAACTTTACCATCTAATACACCCTCCAGAAGGCACTGTGAGTACCTGATCAAAATGTGCATGTAAACACAGGCAAAATGCTGACGATTTTGATTATTGTGAATTGCAGGGTCTGTCTGTGTGGCTCAGGGGGTTTCCAAACCAGTAAATGGGTTTCCATTAAATGCAGATCTACACAGCGGGCTGAATCATGTGTTTTTTTTTTCATTTTGGTAAGTGCGAAATGCATTGGGGTTTGTTTTTTTGGAGGGATTTCCACCATGAGGCCTAGCAAGGTTTCTCACCCTACACTACCAACCTCGCTGCGTTAACTACCCTATCCCGGCAGTAATACTTCCCTCACATATGGTTCCTGCCCCACCTTACCGTGAGCCGTTCCCAGAACAGCTGAGTGCTCGGTGGATGTACCGCATTTCACCAGAAACCCTTGCAGTCGGCGTCATCTTTAAAGGCCTGGCGCGCACAAGGGTAGGCACTGCCTTGCACAGTGCCTGACTTTTACCCTCCTCGTTGGTAGTCAGGCAGCAATTGGCACCCTGCTTTTCAGACAGATATCTGGAGGTCCTGCCAGAGGGGGTGGTGCAAAAGCAGGACTTCCTCTTCCCGCAGGACTGGCAGAGGAGACCACAGCACTGGCCATGCCAGCCTGGTAGGAGGGTGTGTAATTTGGGTCAGTATGTCTGAGCCATCTGGTGGAATGCCCAGTGCAGTGAGACGCAGGTCAATGATCTTCTTCACTCCGCCAGCGTAAGTGCCACCATCTTCTCTCTGTTGCCTCGCATTCACTTTATCTCCGTACTGCACCCACCTCCCACCAGGGTGGGCGACTAATGCACCTAGTCTGCACATCCCTGAAAACTATGGGCAACTTAGCATGGCTAACCCACCTAACCTGCACATCTTTGGACCGTGAGAGGAAGCCAGATCACCCGGAGGAAACCCGTGCAGAGCGAGTGAGTGCTAATAGAGTGAGAGCTTAAGAGAATAGAGATACAGCCTGGTCCAGTCCATGGGCCGGGTGTGTGTCCCCTGAGCACACAGTCTCCCTGCTGCAGCATTACAATGGGAGTTGCCGGGGCAGCCCAAGATGTAGCGTTGATGCGCAGAAGTGTCCTGTATGTGGGTCAGAGATGTGCCATGAGGGTTCAGGGAGGCTGGTGCATATTGGATGTCAATGTCCCTGGATGTGGGATACACGTGGGCAGTACATGCGGAGTTCACCTTGAGATTTTAGCGTGTGGTTTCCACCTTCAGATCGGGCAGTGGACTCAATTCGCCAGGCACTTACTCTGGTTTCAATGCTGAGCTTTCTTCACATCTGGCTTGGTTGGCAAGTTGTGGTAAGTCAGAAAACTGAATGTTAAAGAGGTGAGTCAGACTCTCAAAAAGGTGCTTATAAAAGAACTAGGAGCAGGAGTGGATAATTCAGCCCCTTGAGCCTGCTCTACAATTTCATACAACAATGGCTGCTCTCATCCTGGCCTCAACTCCACTGTCCTGCCCGCTCTCCATTAACCCTTCAACCCATCACTAATTAAAAGTCTGTCTCACTCCTCCTTTGGTTTAAACAATGTCCTGGTGTCCATCGCCCTCCAGGGTAGTGAATTCTACAGAATCTTTCAGAGAAGTGATTCCTCCTCATCTCGTTTTAAAATCTGCTACCACCTATCCTGAAACTATGACCTCTTGTTCCGGATTGTTTGGCAAGCACTAATTGCGTTTAGTTGGTAACTCGTCATTGCTTCGTGGGAAAGTCACCAGGCCGCTCGTGAAAAACATCGGAGATGGAGCCAAGATGCTCCGACGTCAAGATGGCCCTCCCTGGACTCCAGGGAGTCTCTCCATAGCCCACATTGCTCAGAACCTGTAAGTTTCTGCTCAGTGTTTCTGTCGTGGGTGAGGGATTTGCGTACAGTCGATTCTTGGAAAGTCCAACTTATGAATCAGGCAAAATAGAAGTTTAGTAACTGCAAATGCTGGAAATCTGAACTGGAAACCAGAAAGCGTTGGCAGAGTTTTCCAGATTCAAAACATTGATATTGTTCCTCTCTCCGCAGGTGCTGCCAAAGCTGCTGAGTTCCTTCAGTAGTTTCTGCTCATATTATTTTGAATTCTCTGTGTCCCTCAGGCTGCCAGTAATGAACAAGCAGCTGAAGGTGAAGAGAATGTTGAGCGGGGGAACTGGTCCTCAAAGACTGACTACTTGCTCTCAGTGATCGGCTGTGCAGTGGGTCTGGGCAACGTCTGGAGATTCCCATACCTGGCTTACAAAAACGGAGGAGGTACTGTCGTGAAATCCGAATGACAGGGAGAGAGAAAATCATAACTAATGGGAACAATTCATTGATTTACAGAGAATATCACGTTCAGTGAAAAAGGGAACTCTAAACCACTGTTATGTCATCCATTCGGCTAGCAGTGAGATTAGGCCTCTGTCATAGAAATAGTGTTTATTATAGTAAACATTATTATTAATTAATTAAATATCGTCATTGAGCTCACCAACTAGAATGTAGAACATAAAACAGTACAGCATAGGAACAGGCCCTTGGGTCCACAATGTCTATGATGACTACAGTGTCATTCTAAACTAATCCCTTCTGTCTGCACACAGTCCTTTTCACTCTATTCCTTGCCTGATTATGCATCTGTGTAAATGTCTCTTAAACGTTGCTATTGTATCTACTTCTGCCACTTCCCCGGCAGCATGTTCCAGGCTGTAAAGTACCACAGATGTAAGGCTCACTGGCCTATAATTTCCTGGATGGTCCTTATTGCCCTGCTTAAACAAAGGAACAACGTTGACTATTCTTCAGTCTTCTGGGAACTTGCCTGTGCAAAGATCTCAGTCAAGGCCCAGCGATCTCATCCATTGTCTCCTTCAGTATCCTGGAATAAATCCCATCAAGACTTGGGAAAGCAATCTGCCTTGATATTTTTCAAGACCCCCAGCACCTCCTCCTTCTTAATATTGACATGGTCTAGAATATCAACATGTCCCTCCCCTTATCTTACCATCATCCATGTCCTTGTCCTTGGTGAATGCCAATGTGAAGTACTCATTAAGAACCTCACCCACTTCCTCTGGCTCCATGCATAAATTCCCTTCCTTGTACTTGAGTGGGCCTGCAGTTTCCCTAATTAAACACTTGCTCCTAAAGTATGTATAAAATGCCTTGGGATTCTTCTCAGTCCTACTTGGCAAAAATATTTCATTACCCCATTTCACCCTCCTGATTCCTTAAGGTCTTTCTTGCTCCCTTTACATTCCTCAAGGATCTTGTCTGATTTCGATTTCCGAAATCTTTTATATGTTTCTTTTTTCCTTCCCTTTGACTAAACTTTCAACATCTTTTCCCATCCAGAGTTCCTGAACTTTGCTGTCCTTATCTTTCATTCTTGCAGGAACATGATGGTTCTAAACTCTGATTACCTGCTTTTACAAGATTTGCACATCTCAGCTTAAATTTAAATCGAGGTGCAAATGAAGCAAGGACGTTGTGAAATTAAAGAAAAAAGCGTATTCCCACAGCCAGTTGTAAGGGTCTGGACTGCGCTGCCTTGAAAAGTAGCGGGGGCAGGTTCAGTTGCAATATTCCAGAGAGTTATTGTTTGGAAAGTAATGTCATGAGCGAAGACAGGAAATTGACACTAGGGAACAGAACTATAGAACTATGGGCTGAATGGCCTCCTTCTGCACCGTAGCAATTCTGTGAATCTGTGGGGTGATTGGGGAAGAAGGTTCAGGGGAAAATGGTGGAGCAGGGCCAAGGGGGTCATTGATAGGGCAGGACTGACAGGAGTGAACATTTACCTCTTATTCCTCACATTTTGCCCTCTGTTACTCTCCATGCCCGTCAGTTTTGAACAGATCCAGCAAATATACCTATTTCATTAAAGAGTGATTAATTGTCAATAGGTCCTTTTGATTTCAATGACCAGAATAACTCCTACGATTGCTGCTTGTAGGTACTTATGGACACTGACAAAAACTTCTATCTGTGAGCCACATCCACTGGGCACCCATTGGTTCACCGGGGTATCAATGACTCAGAATTTGCCCCCAGCAATTCGTCATGTATTAACTGTCAATCACATTACCCACACAGCACAATAATACTTCAGATAGTAGAGGTACTTATAGACAGAATCACAGAATTGTCACAGTGTAGAAGGAGGCCATTCAGCCCATTAAATCTGCGTCAGCTGTCTGAGCATTTTCACTTAGTGCTAATCTCTTGCCTTTTCTTTCTCTGTAGCCCTGCTCATTGTTTCTACTTATATCATCACCCAACGCTCTCTGGAATGTCTCAGTGCCTCCATCACATTCCCTACCCTAACTACTCCCTGTGTGCAAAACCTCTTTCTCACCTCACATTTGCTTTATTTGCAAAACTCTTCAAATCAGTGGTGTGTGGTTCTTGATCCTTCTATGAGCGGGAACAGTTTCTACCTTTTTATACTCAGCAGTCTTTTCAGGATTTTGAAAACCTCAACTAAATGTTCTCTTCATCTTCATGTCTCCAATGAAATCAGTCCTGATTTCTCCAATCTGCCCTCAAAACTGGGGTCCCTGGGATTATTCTGTAAATTTCTTCTCCACTTACTCCCACTCATATTTTTCCAGTGCTGGACACAATACTGCAGCTGAGGTCTAACTAGCGTCCAAGAGAAGTTCATCTTAACTTCCCTGCTCTTATACTGTGTGCCCCTATTAATGATGCCTGGAATTTTTTTTCTTATTCATTTGTGGGATGTGGGTGTCGCTGACGGGCCAGCATTTCTTGCCCATCCCTAGTTGCCCTTGAGAAGGTGGTGGTGAGCTGCTTTCTTGAACCGCTGCAGTCCTTCTGTTGTATGTTGACCCACAATAACATTAGGGAGGGAATTCCAGGATTTTGACCCAGCGACAGTGAAGGAACAGCAATATATTTCCAAGTCAGGACGGTGAGTAACTTGGAGGGGAACTTGGATGTGGTGGTGTTCCCATATGTCTATTGCCCTTGTCCTTCTAGATGGAAGTGGTCGTGGGTTTGGAAGGTGCTTCTGAGGATCTTTGGTGAATTTCTGCAGTGCATCTTGTAGATAGTACACACTGTTGCTACTGAGCGTCAGTGGTGGAGGGAGTGGATGCTTGTGAATCTAGTGCCAATCAAGCAGGCTGCTTTGTCCTGAATGGTATAAAGCTTCTTGAGTGTTGTTGGGGCTGCACTCATCCAGGCAAGTGGGGAGTGTTCCATCGGACTCCTGACTTGTGCCTTGTAGATGGTGAACACACTTTGAGGAGTCAGGTGATGAGTTACTTGCCGCAGTATTCCCAGCTTCTGGCCTGCTCTTGTAGCCACTGTATGCTTTCTTTACATTTGGATGCTTAGTCTGCCTTCTGCTGTTCTGTAACTGACCGAGTTATTGATGTTGTGAAATTTGAAGGGACGCAGAAAAGATTTACAAGGATGTTGCTGGAGTGGAGGGTTTGAGCTATAGGGAGAGGCTGAATAGGCTGGGGCTATTTTCGCTGGAGTGTCGGAGGCTGAGGGGTGACCCTATAGATGTTTATAAAATCATGAGAGGCATGGATAGGGTGAATAGCCAAGGTCTTTTCCCCAGGGTAGGGGAGTCCAAAACTAGAAGGCATAGGTTTAAGAGTGAGAGGGGAAAGATTTAAAAGGGACCTGAGGAGTAACTTTTTCAGGCAGAGGGTGGTGCGTGTATGGAACGAACTGCCAGAGGAAGTGGTGGAGTCAGGTACAATTACAACATTTAAAAGCCATCTGGATGTGTACATGAATAGGAAGGGTTTAGAGGAGTATGGGCCAAATCCCGGTAAACGGGACTAGATCAGATTGCGAAGTCTGGTCAGCACAGATGAATTAGATCTTAGGATCTGTTTCCATGCTGTACAGCTCTTTGACTCTGAAATGTATGTGCCCTTGACTGAGGCCTGCTGCACAACAAGACAACCTGCTTGATTTCCCAACAACTTGTTTTTGTGGTGGTAAAAACCGAAAGAACTGCGGATGCTGTAAAACAGGAACAAAAATAGAAACTGCTGGAAAAGCTCAGCAGGTCTGGCAGCGTCTGTGGAGAGAAAATCAGAGTTAACGTTTCGTGTGACCCTTCCTCAGAACCTGAAACATTACTAAACCCAAAGCGTTAACTCTGATTTTCTCTCCACAGACGCTGCCAGACCTGCTGAGC
>JAHRHZ010000267.1:8316019-8347270 GCA_024137785.1 Ginglymostoma cirratum | reverse complement strand
GCTCAGCAGGTCTGGCAGCGTCTGTGGAGAGAAAATCAGAGTTAACGTTTCGTGTGACCCTTCCTCAGAACCTGAAACATTACTAAACCCAAAGCGTTAACTCTGATTTTCTCTCCACAGACGCTGCCAGACCTGCTGAGCTTTTCCAGCAATTTCTGTTTTTGTTTGTACGTGGATTTGGTGAGATCACAAGTGGAACTGTTAACAAAGTGCTTAATAAGTAATAATGTGCATCTGTTTGCAACTTCAGCCACTGCTCAGTTCGAATCTCATCATGCCATTAGTGTGGCATAGCGGTACTGTACCTGCCTCTAGGCCAAAAAGGCTGGTATAAATTCCTTTCTGCCTCATAATATCTCCCACAATAACATCTCTGATCAGCTTGATTTAAAATGTCTACAACATGCAGTGAGATACTCTTGATGTCAAGACAGGTCTCGTTAAACATCTCACTTGATTCTACCACTCATCTTGCCATCACCCATGTTGCTCAGAACCTGGTAAGACTGCCTGATAAGTCACTATCTTGCACACTATACTTTCTAGGAAATACATTAATGCACGCACCAGCACTGCTTGTTCCCTGGTCACTGAGTATGCATTATATCATACCGATGGATTGCTTGAAGTGCTTTGGTATTCCTGTCAACATGATACGCAATGTCACTTTATGTTAGCAAGCCTAGAGTCAACTCTTTAGTCAGATATCGAACCTGTAACTTCTATGGGAAGCAGCAATTTACGCTGCTTGGTCTCTGTGGTCTTTGGTCTCTGTGTGCAAATACACCTTTGCTAGGTGTTTTCTGCCAATCTAATGGAACTGGAAACTCGGACTTATTATATTACTCACATTTGAGGCAGGTGGAACCACTGAAAGATTCAGATTCAGAGTGGAGAGATAGAGATATAGATAGGACCACCACAACAGCCAGGAGAGGAATACAGTTCATCTCCAAATACAGGCCATCCCTGGGTTGAGAACCTATTCCATTCCTGAGTCCATTCGCAAGTTGATTTGTAAACAAGTCAGATCACAATACAGGACGATCTAAAGGAGCCATTTGTAAGTACAGGCAATGTTCTTGTGAATAAGTTCAGTGATTAATCGCCACAGTAAAGAGATTGCAGAAATAAATCTTATGGTCCATCAAGCCAGGTGTCAACTGGACTGTGACCTGTTCAGTCAGAGCCATTTCTAGGATAATAACATATTCTATATTTTCCAGGTGCATTCCTCATTCCCTACATTATCATGTTGGCACTTGAGGGGATGCCATTGTTTTTCTTGGAGTCTTCTTTAGGGCAGTTTGCCAGCCTCGGGCCAGTGGCAGTATGGAAAGCCGTGCCAATATTACAAGGTGAATATTCATTGATAAACACTGACTTAGCAACCTTGCAAATGAGCACATACGTTTAACACAAATTAATAAATTGGCTGCATTCATCATCAGGTGACATTGTCAGCTAACCTTGCTCCCACACTGATGTGACAGTACTTTACTAAGGCAGATATTAAAAAATAAGTGGATTTGTTTGTCTTTCCTTATTTAAATTTTCTAAATGACTGCTCTCTCAATAATTGAGGCAGACCTAGTAGGGCTGCTCGAGAAACAAGGAAGACATTCTGGTACATCATAGGATTATTTCATAAGCATGGTAATCCAAGTCAATTCCATTAAAGGAACATAATGTCTAAAACCTGACTGACGGGATTAATGAAAATGTTCTTCATGGGTGACCCATAACAGAATTTTCTCTTTGTTGTCCAAAAAGAACTGGATATCTGCTCGAAATTGAGAATGCAAAGATGTCTGTGCAGTATTCTTAAGTAGATGGTCTTCCAAAGAAGCACTATATATCCCTTAAGATTGTTCTGTAATTTGTTTTGGAGAATGGAGAGAAAATATTGTATCCTCCTGCCATATCTCCTGTTAGCCAGTCATGGGAAGCCTTGAGATCCGCACAGGGCTTGCTCTGTTTCAGATGCTGGGTGAATGACAATCTAATGGATCGCTTGACACCATGAATGAGGAGTGGGAGGGAGCAAACTTCACATACAGTGAAGATGAGCGAGCAAAATGAGGTGGGTAAGCGCTTAGATGTAACTGAGGGCTCGTTTAAAGAAGGCACAAGACAATCCAAGAGCCTAACGTGATAACAAGACCATGGTCAGCAAGTCCAAAGCGGACAATCCAGACAATCAGTAACATAAAACAAAGAGCTGTGGATGCTAGCGATCTGAACAAACAAAAGTAGAAATTGCTGGAGAAACTCAGTAAGTCTGGCAGCACATGTGAACAGCAAACAGATTCAACATTTCAATTTAAATGTCAACTCTGTTTTTCTTCACAGATGCTGCCAGACCTGCTGAATTTCTCCAGCAATTTCTGCTTTTTTGTTTGTACCAGATAAACATCCTGAAGTAATGAAGACAGACAGAGATAGAGAAGAAGAGAGGATCTCATGGTGATGCAGGAACTACTGAGAGACCTTGACCCCAGGGAACAGAGAGCGGTTCATCTCCCCAATCAACTGATTGGTAGTCCGTATAAATGGGTTCATGACGTTGTATCTAGACAGCAGTACTTTCACGTCTTGACAGATGAGGATAGGCGAGGTTTACAGTGACATGGTAACACCACTCAGAGTCATAATAAAAGTTATCAAATCTTTATCAAATCCCAAAAGCCAAAAAAGAGGGACAGGGAAACCAGGAGATTAAGATAACATGAGGGAACAATTACAGTGCAGATGGAGTAGATCTTCATTCTGAAACCTGAACACAAACCCACAGTTATGTAATGGCATTCAGAAACTGATATGAGGTGCTTACTTGATGGCCCAGTTGGATGAGATTGGGTACAGCCAGTTCACAAACTTGAAACTGGCTAAAGGGTACAGACAACTTTAATAGGATATTGAAATAGAAAATGGCTCGACTAGATCCCGAATAGGTTGATTATAAGTATCTACAGTTAACATAGAGATACACATCTACATGAGGGGAGGTTCTATTAGACAGAGCATGAATATTTGGACTCATGTCAAGTGCAACATTGGGTTTGTAGAGAACAAATACCTTGGATACAGAAAGTTGAAATTCTAAAAATCTAGTCCAATTCAAGATAAGGAGCAAGTCAGAACATTTTTGGATTCATTGTTTATTACCAATGATTTTTTTCTGCACTTTTATTATCTTACTGCCCCCTGATTGAAGTGAAACCATCAACTTGGGTATGATGGATCCTTGAGGTACAGGAACTTCTAGAAACTGGGGCTAAACTCTATATACTACCCCTGTCTCATGGTCATAGACTTTAGGGAATAATACCACTGCTTCAGAGGTTTAGTGTTTATAGTCACTCAAATAATTTGAGGACAGGAATACCCAATGTCTAATCTGAGCAGGTATTAGAGCCGAGGAGACAATAGTACATTAAAGTGCACATAGAGTGCCTACCAATAAAATAGAGCCTGGCAGTCTTAAATTTCTACATGCTGGGGTGGCGGTTTTTCCTGGTTAGCAATCATGTGACCTGCATGTTGAATGTGATCCATCAAAGAGGATCCCAAGATGCTTAGTTTCAGCCTGATGAAGATGGTCCACTTGGAGAGGACAGAATCCAAGATGGAGGGCCTCATTGGAGTCAGTAGCCACCCCCTTAATAGTCACCCGAAATCCCTGTGAATCAACCCTGAAGGCATGAGATAGACGACGGAAACACTTGGGTTCCATGGAGTACCTCCGTCTGTCAACATTATGGATGCCTCTAGTGTATCTTGAACATACATTCTGTGAGATCTATTGGAGGTGATTGTACACCAGTTCCCTGTTCATCATCCTGAGCTTTACAGACCACACGTATGCAATCTATCACATCCTATACCTGGTGGAACCTTGTATACACCTCCAGCCCCAAATCTTTGGCTTGCTCAGAACAACTATCTGGACCAGTGGGATGATGAACGTATCAGCGGACTCTCCTAACATCAGTCACCACCTTAATACGGTGATGTTATTACTGATTGCAAAAGGCCGCACATATCTCCGTTAGGCTACGGACTGAGCCAGACGTACTGAAGCTAAGAGCCACTTTAATTTTGACTGGTTCTGACATCAGGTATCTGATATCTGACACCTGACACTAATATCACATCGGAGAAAAATACAGTTTTATTACTTAGAGTTCTATATTGACACTAGACTCTTATTCATAAAAACACTTCTGATATTTGTTGACGCTTCTTGATACATGGGCACTCATGGACAATATTGACACTTCGTCAGTTGACATTGTTTGACACTTCTCAACACACTGCAACAGTGCTTGACAGATCTAGACAAGTCCAACAGTTCCACAGAGTCCACTTACCTTTTATGCACATCATTGCCATAGTTAACAGCCCCAAAGAGCATGCTAACCCCCAAACCCAAAGGATATCTGACATCAGCCTCCAGCAAAGAATCCCAAACTCCAAAAAGGATATCCTGGCCATCCAAAAAAAACACACCGAGAACCAAACTGCTTTTAACTGGTCATTCAAATGGCCAGCTGCTTTTAGGAGACATTCATGCATGAACTGGCCATAGTGCCTCTCATACACGAAAGAGAAATGCCAGTATCAAAAATATCACTTAGAATTCCCACTAATATCTGGTAGTTTTGCAACAACAGAGGCTCTGTCATGGCCAAAATTAGGCCTCACTTTATTGGGTCTTGAGTTATCTTATTGCATTTTGTCACATCCACACATACATAATCTCAGCATACCATCACCTCCTTGTAAAATATGGAACTGATACAATGTCTTCAAAGGGCCCTGAAAAACCCAATATCAGCCAATATTTTTAAGGATTATGTACAAATGTAATGAAGATGTGGCATCTTAAGTTGACATACACTTATCGTTTGTTTTAACTAATCAAGTGTACTTATACACTCCTGAACTAGGTGGGACTTGATATTTATACATTTCTACAATTAGAAACCTACATCTTCACACTAAATGGCATGTAATTAAAGTACAGCTGATCCTCAAATGTGATATAATTCCAGAGAATGAAGGACACGCAAATAACTGGGTGGAAAAGTGGCTCAGTAGTTAGCACTGCTGCCTCACAGCACCAGGGACCTGGGCTCAATTCCACCCTCGGGTGCCATTCTCCCTGTATCTGTCTGGGTTTGCCCTGGTTTCTTCCCACAGTCCAAAGATGGGCAGGGTAGGTATATTGGCCATGCTAAATTGCCCATAGTGTCCAGGAATGGGCAGGCTAGATCGATTAGCCATGGGAGATGCACGATTACAGGAATGGGGGCGGGTCTGGGTAGCATGCTGTTCAAGGGTTGGTGTAGACATGATGGGCCAAATGGCCTGTTTCCATAGTGTAGGTATTCTAACTGCAGAAATTACAATGATTACTGGCTATGAGACAAGGTTGGTTTATCTCCAAGCTGAAATTATGTCGAAGAATTTATTGCAAAAGCAGTTTCAATCTAAGTTTATGTTCCTTCTTTAAGGTGTGGGCATAAATATGGTAGTACAAGGATCAATCACAAACTTTTCCTACGCCTGCATCATCGCCTACAGTCTGTACTACCTGTTTGCTTCCTTCCAATCACCCCTGCCGTGGGCAGACTGCTTCAGTTGGTGGGGAGCAGATGAAACATGCAGCAGGACTCCCAAAGGTACAGTGCTGACTTCTACTGGGGAAAGTGTTCATATTTCATTCAGTTGATCTATCAGAGCAAAACTGGCCAGTTGTTTCAGTGACCACCTTCATTGTGTTGTGTAGCAGAAATGCTGATAGAAACACGCAGCAAGAATATTATTTCTGAGTCACTGGACTTTTATAATAATCAATGGCTTTAAAACATTAAAAACTTTGAAGAAAATAATGATGTTTCTCATGAGGAAGTCGATAAACTTTGGGTTTTAAATGCATCTTGGGTTAGAGTACAAAATGAGCCATGGTAAATTGACATCCTGTTTATACATTTTCTGAATTGCCTTTTCATCAGACTGAAATGCAAAAAATTGCCGTACTAATGTTAGTCTTCAGGCAGGGAATTGGCACTGCACTGTGCTGTCTGTGCCCAGTTGTGTTGGACAGACAGCAGCTGTAACTTCTTGCTGGCTGCTCGTCAACATAATGCAGTGTACAGCACTGTGCAAAATGCACTACACATTTACCTCAATAGAGGGTCAGGTGTGTATGTGGTTAGAATATTGGATAGCTAAGTTATCTCCCTTAAAGGCTCTGTGGTTAACATTGCTGCCTCACAGCATCAGGGACCTGGGTTCAATTCCACCCTGGGTGACTGTCTGTGTGGAGTTTGCACATTCTCCCCGTGTCTGCGTGGGGTTTCCACCCACAGTCCAAAAACGATCGGGTTAGGCGGATTGTCCATGCTACATTGCCCGTAGTGTCCAGGGGCGTGTAAGTCAGGTGGATTAGGCATGGGAAATGCCACGTTACATGGGAATGGGTCTGGCTGGGATGCTTTTCGGAGAGGCGGTGTGGACTTGGTGGGAAAACAAAAAAGGGCAGCACAGTGGCTCAGTGGTTAGCATTGCTGCCTCACAGCGCCAGGGACCTGGGTTCAATTCCACCCTTGAGCAATTGTATGTGTGGAGTTTGCACATTCTTCCCGTGTCTGTGTGAGTTTCCTCCAGGTGCTCCAGTTTCCTCGCACAGTCCAAAGATGTGCAGGCTAGGTGGATTGGCCATGCTAAATTGCCCTTAGTGCCCAGGGGTGTTTAGGTTAGGCGGGTTAGACATGGGAAAATGCTCGTTTAGGGGAATGGGTCTGGGTGGGAGGGTGGGTGTAGACATATTGGGCCGAATGGCCTGTTTCCACACTGTAGGGATTCTATGATGATTTCTATGAAAGTGGTTACATCGGACGACATAGAAAATATGGCACAGATCAGGCCATTTGGCTCAACAAGTCCATGTTAGTGCTTCTCTCCCAAGCAAGCCTCCCCCTATCTATTCTTGTCTAATCTACCATTGTAACCATATAGTCTGTTCTCACCATCTGGTTATATTCTTATCTCTTAAATACATCTGTATCTCTTGCTCAACTTACTCTGGTAGCAATTTCCTCATTCTCACCATGATGGGTGCAGACAGTTCTTCTGAAATTCTGATTGGATTTTGTGGTAATCTCCTATATTGATGGCTCTAATACACGCTTCATCCCAAAATAACATTGTCTCTGCGTCCACTCCATTAAAATCTATTTGGTACTTTTGTTCCTTCCTGGGCTTGCACCTTCTAAGTAATAAGTGGTCTCCTTGTTTTTGCCAGTGACATGTACCAGAACACATTTACTCCTCACGTAACTTCATTCACCAATTATCTGTTCACTCAGCAAGTTTACTAATATCCTACTACAATTTGTGGCTGCTCACCTCAATTTGGCATCAGGTATAAATTTATATATTCTGTTTTTGATTCCAAAGTCCATATAACTCGTGTAAATTGTGAACAACATTACTCTCAGCAGATCATTGTAAAACATTAATTTCTACCTTCTACCAGACTGAATAACATCTCTTTAGCCACAGAGATAATAGGAACTGCAGATGCTGAAGAATTCGAGATAACAAGGTGTGGAGCTGGTGCTGTGTTCATCCAGCTCCACACCTTGTTATCCCTTTAGCCACATTCTGCTTTCAGTTTTAAAGCCAGCCAGCCGATCCGTTCTACCATTTCTCCCTCTTTCTACATTTCTTGGCCTAATTAATTTGCTTATTAGGAAGTATATTATCAAAGTTATGTTATGTTACTTCCTTATTTCCAGATGTTCTTCTATCTCTCCTTTTTTGGAGAGTCTACGACTTCCCTTCTAATTATATCAAGCTGACACATTGATGATTTTCTGGACATGTTCTCTCTCCTTCGTCAAATATGGAGATAAAATTAGTTTTCTGTCATTCCTCAGCCACTGTAGTTTTTTTGTTCCAACCAGTTATTAATATGTGTGTGGTAATGCCTCTGCTATGACTTCCTCAGATCCTTTAAAAATTCACGGACATAACCATGGAATAAGGGCTCCATTCTTTTACTTCTGTTTAATTTGTTCGATATATCCCATTTATTGTTTAACTTTTCTCATTGCTTATCTCACAATTCAGTGCCACATCCCCCTGTTCCAACTCCAAGGGAAAAACCAAAGCAAAATAGATATTGAATATTTCTACCTTCCCTGTATTGTTTTCTGTGGCATTAGCCTGCCTGTCGTCTAGTGGTTCTATTCTAATCACAGCCTTCCCATTTAATCAATGTAGTATGTAAAACATTTTATTATTTTGATTTATGTTCCTCAATAATGGAATTTCCTAGTCCCTTTTGCCTTCCTAATACATTTTTCTCCAAATCACTTTGTACACTCTCTTCTTCTGCATTCCTCTGCTGCTTACGTAATTTATTCTGTTACAAAAACTCAAATGTTCTTTTATGTCTTTAGTTATTCAAGGAGTCCGACTTGTGTTTATTTCATTCGTTCCTTTTACTGGAATATATTTTTCTGCACTCTGTTAAATCTGGGTAGATATGTTTCCATTGTTATGTTACAATGTTGCTTTTCGATATTATAATTTTGTATTCTCAACCTTCAAAATCAGTTTTCTCCAAATGGTTAACTTCATTTCCTCATATGTATCACCTTTTTGCTGTAATCTCACCAGACCAAAGGGCTGCCCTCTCATTACAGAGAGACAAATGGCGATGGTTTAACCTGGGGGTCACCATGCCTCAGGAGAGGGGAAAAGGTTGAGAAGGAGAGCCTTTAATGTTAACCTCAGCTGTTTGCGGGAATTGGACCCATGCGCTTGTGCCTCTCTAATCACAAACCAATGGAGTTAACAATTAAAACCAATCACATTGTGGTCATCATTACCTCGATATTACCCACATTTTAATCCTCTTAGCTGTTAGTAGATCTCATGGCAACACCGCACCCTCCTCTCCACCACCATCTCCACCCCCTCCCCCCCCAAACCCCTCCAACCCCATCACTACCCCACCCCCACCCCACCATTCCCTTGTTGATCGTTTTACATGTTGGATTATATAAAGGAGTCCTGAACACATCATAGGAATTCTATTCCATATCATCATTATCTTTCTTTCCAGTTAATACCAGGTACTTAAAAATCCACCCAGATTGTTATGATGTTTTTGTTTTATTTAGCTTTGTAGTTTGTCCACTCATTTTTTTTCAACTCACTTCCATTATTAGTTAATCTTGTGAGCTACACGATTAGTGAGATTGATCAGTTATTACTTATTTTGTCTGTACCAATATAGATTGTGTTTTTGTCTTCATAATAACTGTAGCACAAAGGGTAAATGGCAGTTATGCAATGAGATGTGAGAAGTAGGTTGTAAATTAAGTCTCTGTAAACAGTTAATAAATGTTCATTTGTTTGTATTGTATGTCAGTGCAAACTCACTACCCTATATGAGATAACAAGGTGCGGAGCCGGATGAACACAGCAGGCCAAGCAGCATCAGAGGAGCAGGAAAGCTTGACGTTTCAGGCCTAGACCCTTCATCACAAAGGATTTTGTTATCTCGGATTCTCCAGCATCTGCAGTACCTATTGACCCGATATGAGCTACTGTTCATGATGAACATTGCTGCTGTTTTAGTTTGGGGAACTATAGAGCCTGATCGGTGTGGCATGAAAGAGGAAAACTGCCTTGTAATCTAACTAGAATGATGATCCTCACTTACAGATTACATTAATATGATAGGCAGATCTTGAAAAAATGTACTCACCTTTTCGAACTGCCCACAAGTTCACATGACATCATCATCAGAAGTTATACTGTCAGGTGACAAAACAGCAGTTCTCCGAACTCTTGAGGTTTTAAATAAACCTGTTGGGCTATAACCCAGTGTTGTGTGACTTTTGACTTTGACTACCACAGTCCAACATTGGCATCTCCACATCGTGACATCGTCATGACAGGTCTGCTGAGTTTCTTCAGCATTTTTGTGATTGTTTTATGTCCAAAACATTAAGATTCAAGATGGCACCGATGCATGGCAACCCTTTGCGAGCTTTCTACAGCAGATCTTATTCGTAAATATCTTACAATCATTCTGCTCTTTTAAATCTCAACTCTGTTAAGTCTGTTAAAATTATTAACGATGTTCTCCATAATAAGGTGTGGGGCTGGATAATGTTCTCCATAACGTTGCTTTGCTTACTTTGTTTTATTACCCTTATTCATTTTGTACGTTATGATCTGCCTGTACTGTGTGCAAAACAGAACTTTTCACTGTACCTAGGTACATGTGACAGTAATAAATCAAATAAAATCAAATGTTCGTGAGATAATAGGAACTGCAGATGCTGGAGAATCCGAGATAACAAGGTGTAGAGCCGGATGAACACAGCAGGCCAAGCAGCATCAGAGGAGCAGGAAAGCTTGACGTTTCGGGCCTAGACCCTTCATCAGAAATGGGGGAGGGGAAGAGGGTTCTGAAATAAATGGGGAGAGAGGGGGAGGCGGATAGAAGTTGGATAGAGGAGAGGATAGGTGGAGAGGAGACAGACAAGTTAAAGAGGTGGGTCTGGAGCCAGTAAAGGTGAGTGTAGGTGGGGGGGGTAGGGAGGAGATAGGTCAGTCCAGGGAGGACAGACAGGTCAAGGGGGCGGGATGAAGTTAGTAGGTAGGAAATGGGGGTGCGGCTTGAGGTGGGAGGAGGGGATAGGTGAGAGGAAGAACAGGTTAGGCAGGCGGGGATATGCTGGGCTGGTTTTGGGATGCGGTGGGGGGGAGGGGACATTTTGAAGCTTGTGAAATCCACATTGATACCACTGGGCTGTGGGGTTCCCAGGCTGAATCTGATTTGCTGTTCCTGCAGCCTTCGGGTGGCATCGTTGTGGCATTGCAGGAGGCCCAGGATGGACATGTCGTCTGAGGAATGGGAGGGGGAGTTGAAATGGTTCGCGACTGGAAGGTGCAGTTGTTTAGTGCAAAACGAACGTAGGTTTTCTGCAAAGCGGTCCCCAAGGCTCCGCTTGGTTTCCCCAATGTAGAGGAGGCCACAACGGGTACAGCGGATGCAGTATATCACATTAGCAGATGTGCAGGTGAACATCTGCTTGATGTGGAAAGTCTTCTTGGGGCCTGGGATGGGGGTGAGGGAGGAGATGTGGGGGCTGGTGTAGCACTTCCTGCGATTGCAGGGAAAAGTGCCGGGTGTGGTGGGGCTGGAGGGGAGTGTGGAGCGGACAAGGGAGTCCCAGAGAGAGATCTCAAATGTCTTTGTTCTTCAAGGACCACAACATCCCCCCCACAGTGGTCGAGAACGTCCTCAACCGTGTCTCCCGCATTTTCCGCAACTCATCCCTCACACCCCTTACCCGCAATAACAACCAAAACAGAATCCCCCTCATCCTCACGTACCACCCCACCAACCTCCAGATCCAACGCATCATCCTCTGACACTTCCACCATCTGCAATCAGACCCCACCACCAAAGACATTTTTCCCTCCCCACCCTTGTCTGCTTTTCGGAGGGACCACTTTCTCTGGGACTCCCATGTCCGCTCCACACTCCCCTCCAGCCCCACCACACCCGGCACTTTTCCCTGCAACTGCAGGAAGTGCTACACCTGCCCCCACACCTCCTCCCTCACCCCCATCCCAGGCCCCAAGAAGACATTCCACATCAAGCAGATGTTCACCTGCACATCTGCTAATGTGGCACACTGCATCTGCTGTACCCGTTGTGGCCTCCTCTACCCTGGGGAAACCAAGCGGAGGCTTGGGGACCGCTTTGCAGAACTCCTGCAGTTGGTTCGCACCTCCCAGTCGCGAACCATTTCAACTCCCCCTCCCATTCCTCAGACGACATGTCCATCCTGGGCCTCCTGCAGTGCCACAACGATGCCACCTGAAGGCTGCAGGAACAGCAAATCATATTCAGCTTGGGAACCCCACAGCCCAGTGGTATCAATGTGGATTTCACAAGCTTCAAAATGTCCCCTCCCCCCCACCGCATCCCAAAACCAGCCCAGCATGTCCCTGCCTCCCTAACCTGTTCTTCCTCTCACCTATCCCCTCCTCCCACCTCAAGCTGCACCCCCATTTCCTACCTACTAACTTCATCCCGCCCCCTTGACCTGTCCGTCCTCCCTGGACTGACCTATCTCCTTCCTAACTCCCCACCTACACTCACCTTTACTGGCTCCAGACCCACCTCTTTAACTTGTCTGTCTCCTCTCCACCTATCTTCTCCTCTATCCAACTTCTATCCGCCTCCCCCACTCTCCCTATTTATTTCAGAACCCCCTTCCCCTCTCCCATTTCTGATGAAGGGTCTAGGCCCGAAACGTCAAGCTTTCCTGCTCCTATGATGCTGCTTGGCCTGCTGTGTTCATCCGGCTCTACACCTTGTTATCTCACATGTTCGTGAGTCTTCTTAATATTAACCCTCATCAGGTGCTTAAATGCCCACATACAACAATTTAATAGCAATAATAGGAGCAATTACTCACTACCAGTGTGCTATGGCAGCTGAATAGAAGTGAACAGAGTGATATAAAAAGACACAGGATGTGCACATATTTTCCAGAGACTAAGTTCCTGCTGGAGGAAGAGAAACTTACTGTCAGGAAGATGATTGTCATGTACAGAGATGCTGAGGTTGAAAATCAGCAGCTAGAGCACAATCATGGCAAAACAGATCAGGTCTTGCATTGTGCTGATAGATACTTCAGGCCTAAGGTGTTGGACAATCACAGACAGAGGGCAGGATGGAAATACTGCAGAGGACAAAACTGAATCATCTTGCCCCCAAAAAATGTGCTCAGAAAGGAGCACAACAAAGCAAGTCCAAATGGCCATGAGAGATGTCGGCTGGGATTCTGACAAATCAGGCTACACTTTACAGCATGTGGATTCAGTGAGGTCTGGTGAATCGTGACTGAATGAGGAATGTAGAATAAGAACATCAGATCAAGATAGAGTGTTAGATACTGATGAAACATGCAATCTTCAAAGTGGTGCAACATGGTGATCCACAAAAGAAGCACTGGAAAAAGTAAATGTGACGGTATATGATGATACCATACCTGTGCCAAGAGGACAGTTCACTCTGAGAGCCAAATGCAGTATGAGGATCTCAAGTTCCAGATCATAGATGGCAGGAAATAAAGTCACTCAATTCAGAGCAAATCCGAAGCTTAACTGGTACCCTTAACATTCCAAAACAAATTTGCGACACATTGCAGCCGATAGACCACTGATTGTGGAACACTAAAATGATGTGTTGACAGGATGAAGTTATCTTCCCGGAGAATGTCATCTTGAAATAGGTGCAAGACCAGTTCAACTTCTGCCAAAGAAAGTTCCATCTGCTCTCTGGTCCAGCTTGGAAGATGAGATGGAAGAGCTGGAAAAGAAAGGACTATCCAGAAAGCGACACCTCCGACAGAATGGATTAGCAGCAGGCTAGCAGTGAAACAACCTGAAAAGCTGAGAATATGTATCTACCCGGAGAACGAAGAGATCTCAAAATTCGTACTGATAATTAAGGAAACATTGCCAGAATTTGCAAGGGAAAAAGTTTTTACTCCACTAGATACGAAGGATACAGACTGACAAGTGAAGCTGGATGAAAACAGTCCATTTCTAACTGCATTCTGGATGCCATTTGCAAGATGGTTACATCTGCTGTAGCGATTGTAATGAGGTCAGCCAAGTGGAGCTCCTGGAACATGAGCTCCCTGTTTGGGGCTGTCTATCTGGTCCAATCAGGGAGCCCTGGCTGACAGATATAAACAGGAGGGTGCAGGAGGCCCAGGATGGACATGTCATCTGAGGAATGGGAGGGGGAGTTGAAATGGTTCGCGACTGGGAGGTGCAGTTGTTTGTTGCGAACTGAGCGCAGGTGTTCTGCAAAGCGGTCCTCAAGCCTCCACTTGGTTTCCCCGATGTAGAGGAAGCCACAACGGGTACAGCGGATGCAGTATACCACATTGGCAGATGTGCAGATGAACATCTGCCTGATGTGGAAAGTCTTCTTGGGGCCTGGGATTAGGGTGAGGGAGGAGGTGTGGGGGCAGGTGTAGCACTTCCTGCGGTTACAAGGAAAAGTGCCAGGTGTGGTGGGGCTGGAGGGGAGTGTGGAGTGGACAAGGGAGTCGCGGAGGGAATGGTCCCTCCAGAAAGCAGATAAGGGCGGGGAGGGAAAAATGTCTTTGGTGGTGGGGTCTGATTGCAGATGGCGGAAGTGTCGGAGGATGATGCGTTGGATCCGGAGGTTGGTGGGGTGGTATGTGAGGACGAGGGGGATTCTTTTTTGGTTATTGTTGCGGGGACGGGGCGTGAGGGATGTGTTCCGGGAAATGCGGGAGACACGGTCGAGGGCGTTCTCGACCACTGTCGAGGGGACGTTGCGGTCCTTGAAGAATGAGGACATTTGAGATGTGCGGGAGTGGAATGTCTCATCCGATGCCACCCGAAGGCTGCAGGAACAGCAAATCATATTCAGCCTGGGAACCCTGCAGCCCAATGGCATCAATGTGGATTTCACAAGCTTCAAAATCTCCCCTCCCCCAACCGCATCCCAAAACCAGCCCAGCTCATCTCCACCTCCCTAACCTGTTTTTCCTCTCACCTCAAGCCACACCCCCATCTCCTATCTACTAACATCATCCCGCCCCCTTGACCTGTCCGTCCTCCCTGGACTGACCTATCTCCTCCCTACCCCCCTACCTACACTCACCTTTACTGGCTCCATCCCCGCCTCTTCGACTTGTCTGCCTCCTCTCCACCTATCCTCTCCTCTATCCATCCTCTATCCGCCTCCCACTCTCTCCCTATTTATTTCAGAACCCTCTTCCCCTCCCCCATTTCTGATGAAGGGTTTAGGCCCGAAACATCAAGTTTTCCTGCTCCTATGATGATGCTTGACCTGCTGTGTTCATCCAGCCCCATGCTTGTTGTGTCAGAGGTCCTGTTCACTCTGTAAACTGGCTCTGGGGGAGCTCGATTGGTATCAAAAACCTTCCACACGTAAATAAAAGATGACGGGATACTGGAATCTGTGGAGTTATTTCAATGGTAATAAGAGAAAAAGCACGGTCCTGAAGAAGTTCACTCAGAACAGTCATCTTTTTAGTTGGGGTAAGCATTTCTGGCATCGTGCTGCTTTTTGGGAAGCTTGACTCATTCACCTCTGCCATCAAAAACTACGCCCAGTATTTGGAAAGAATTCCCAGAATTTTTTCGGGGCAAATGACAATGAAGCAGATGAAAAGCAATGAGTGGACCCACATGTTTTTCAATTATTAGGAAACTAACTTTCCCTGAGGCACTAGATACTAAAACCTTTCAAGGGTTAATGGAGTTAGTTTATGTTTCCAAGCCTCCTCTAATTATGAGATGCTATCGGTTTTGTTCAGCAATTCAAGAACCAGGGGAATCCATATTGGGATTTTTGATGAGGTTAAGACGACTGGCAGAGGCATGTGACTCTGGTTTAACATTAAAAGGATACTGAGAGACTGTTTGTACAGGGGGTTAATGGTGTAACCATGCAAAAGCGGCTTTTGGCTGAAGCTCAACTGGACTTCAAATAGCCACTATGCCTGGCTGTGTCATTCGAAAATGTGGCAAGTGGAACATATCAGTTACAAGGTATTCCGAAGGAAATGGACAGTCTCGCCATGCCGACTGAGCTTGGGGAACACCACTGAGTGAAGGTAGTTGCATAGCCTCACTCAGGACATACCCTGAACAGAGGGGCTCTAGGTCTTCATAGAACATTTGCATCTTCATAGAATCCCTCAGGTCAACCCACAGGGAAACCCCAAAACAAAGCCAAGCCTCAGCCAAACAGTTAAAATTTTCTTCAGGATCTGGGATAGCAAACCATGCTATTGTGCAGATTCAAGACAGCAAAAGAGTCCATTTACACCGAAATTGCATAAGAGATCTCATGGGCCGGTATTCAAGAGAGTACAAACCCTGGAAAGTCCACCTATATCTGGTATGGAACAGTTAAATTACTTAGCAACATTCAAATCAGAACCAGTCAAAATAAAGCAAGGGATAGCAAGAACTGCAGATGCTGGAGTCAGAGATAAAAGTGTGGAGCTGGAGGAACACAGCAGGCCAGGCAGCATCAGAGGAGCACGAAAATTGAAGTTTCGGCTCGGGAGCCTTCTTCAGAAAAGAAATAAACGTGTGGTTGAATGGTTAGCCAATTCTAATGGAGGTCGATAACAGCACAGCCACTTCAGTGATCGTAGAACATGTCTTTAACAAAATTTGCTCTGGACTCCAACTCTTAAATTTGCATAAAACCTCAGGCAGACTGGGAACCTGTGCCGGAGAATCTTTACAGATCAAGGATTCGACTTCGGTTCCTGTCTCTTATGAGAAGCAGCTGGTTTAGTTACCACTGATTGTAGTAAAAGGCTCAGGCCCAAGCCTTATAAGGCTAAATTAGTTGAGAAAGATTCAGCTACCTTGGCTCAATATTCCTCGATTGGAACATGGCTGCCTGAGTGAAGTCCTGATTAAACACCTGGATATTTTTCAGGGAGGTCTCGGGACTATCAGAGGAGCCATGGTCACCTTACTTGCTACCAGGAAGCAATTCCGTGATTCTGTGAGGCCCACCCAGTGCTATTTTCCTTATGGGCAAAAGTGGAGGCAGATATCAGAGGCTGGAAAGCGAAGGAATCATCAATCCAGTCCAGTTTGTGGAATGGCCAGCACAGTCATACTGATTGTGAAGCCTGATGGGCCATTTCGCCTTTGTGAGGAATTTTAAACAAATGGTAAACCACTTCTTGCAGCTGAATAAATACCCAATCTCCCACATAGAGGGTTTATATATAAAGCTGGCGAAGGAGGCGGGGATGTCCTTCACGAAGCTGGACATGAGCCAGGCGTACTTGCAATTGCAGATAGGCGAGGAAAACCCAGAATAATGCCACACTTAATACCCATAAGGGTTTGTACCAATATGTGAGACTGCCATATGGGGTACCTCCAGCCTGTGCAATTTTTCAGCAGATGATGGAGAAACTTTTACAAGGTCTACCCCAGGTCACTTTTTATCTAGATGATGTGCTAAAAACAGGGAAGACGAAGAAGGAGCACTTGGAGAAGTTAGACGTTGTCCTGAGACATTTCTCCCAGGCGAGCATACACCTTAGACAGGAACAAAGTGTGTTCCAGGCACTCCAAATGACCTACTTGGGCCACCGAGTCGACAAGACAGGGTTACACCTGTTGGAAATACATATAAACCTTTGCATTTGATACAGTGAAGACTGGGACTCTTGTTAGTAATAATATGGCCATGTTTTCTGTGAGGTGTTTGTGCCTTAAAGGAATACATATTTGTTGCATACTATGTACTTGTTTTCTTAATTTTTGCTATTGGTTGTCTATCATATCTTTTGATTTAGCCAAATGGACCTTCATTCCAAATAGGTTGTGTAGATGTAAAACTCAGACTTCACAAGATCCCTTTTATACTCAAAGTAAAATTCTATCATATTACAGTCACTCCTCTCTTAAGACCCCTTTATATAATAAGGTTAGTTAGCCCTTTCCCATGGTGCAATAATAGAAAACAATCATTCTGTTCCTTCATTTCTTCTTCGACACACTACTCTGAAAACTAGCCTGCATACATTCTCTGTAGTCATTTATTACTACATATTTTGTTTATCTCATCTGTCTGAACATTAAGTTCCAACACAATTAGCTTATGAACTTTATGACATGTTTCTCTAAGTTCTTAATTTATATTCTTCCTGACCATGCAACTTCTGTTATTGGGCCTACAACTCCAAGTAATACTTCTTGCCAGTTGCTTTTCCTTAGGTCCACACAAGCTGACTTTATTTCTTGATTTTATGAGGAAATATCATTTCTCTCTATTGAGGGTTTAGGATTGGAGCTAGCCTCTTTTTCCATTTTGCTGATCTCTCCGGATGTAGTGCTTTAGCTTTCAATTTTTTCACTTTCTTTTTCTGATGCCACACGAGTCACAAATGCCCAATTGTTTGGGAATCGTACAGGGGCCTGAACAGCACGGGCAATGGTGAGAAAGGCGGCAGAAGCGTCCAAGATATCTGGCGAGGTCCACCTCGATGTTTCTGCACCTTTTTAGCGCGTTCCAAGCATTGAGGGGAGATTCTCGTTAGTTCGCTATTGACTGTTAGCAACCTTATTAACTGCACGTCTCACCTCATTTAAATGCAGCTGCCAATCCCACCGCCCACAACTGGGTGTTGCAAACGCTCGCCATGGAAGTCATGGTGGGTACCTGCTCGCCATTGGCTGTGAAGAGCTTCCATGTTGTTCACCACACAACAGCATCTCTGGGCACTATCCACAGGCACTGGCCGCTTGCATCCCTCATCCAGACATTGACATTCAATATTTACCAATCCCTAATGATCATCATGGCACCTCTCCGATCCACTTGCCAAATGCTTAGGAAGCACCAGCCTGCATTGCAGGGTGCACTGGCAAAGGCCTTAAGCCTTGAGAAATAGGAACAAGAGTAGGCCATTCGGCCCCTTGAGCCTGCTGCACCACTTGACAGGATTATCCTCACGTCCACTTGCCTGCCCTTTTCCTGCAACACTTGATTCCCTGACTGATTAAGTATCTACCTATCTCAGCTTTAAATATAGACAAGGACTCCGCCCCACAGCTCTCTGTGGCAAGGAGTTCCATAGACTTACAGTCCTTTGAGAAAAGAAATTCCTCCTCATCTCTGTCTTCAATTGGTGCCACTTTATTCTGAGACTTTATTCTCTAGTCCTAGACTCTCTCACGAGGGGAAACATCCTCTCAGCCTTCACTCTGTCAACCTCATAAGAATCCTATCTCCTTCAATGAGCTCATCTGTCATTCATCTAAACTCCAGTGAGTACAGTCCCTTTGTTTTGCCTTTGCTCGAAAGGCAATGCCCCCATATCATGGGTTGTCATAGTGAAACTTCTTTCAACTGCCTCCAACGAAATGATATCCTTCCTTAAATAAGGGGACCAAAACTACTCACAGTACTCCAAAAGTGGCCTCACCAGCACCTTGTACAGTTGCATAAGACTTCACTACTCCTGTACTCCAGTCCCTTTGAAATAAGGGACAACATTCCATTCGCCTTCATGACTCATGTACAAGTATACCCAGGTCCCTTTGTGTTACAACTTTCTGCAGCCTTTCTCCACTTAAATAACATTCTGTTCTTTTGTTCTCCCTTCCAAAATGAACAACTTCACATTTTCTCATATTTTACCCCATTTGCCAACTTTTTGTTCACTTACTTAACCTATCAATGTCTCTGTAACTTTTGTATTCCTCTCAGAACCTGCCTTTCCAACTATTTTTCTGTCATCTGCAAATTTGGCTACAGTACATTCTGTTCCTTTCTCCAAATCACATTTACGGTCCCAGCTCTGATCCCTGTGGAACCTCACTGGTTACAGGTTGCCAATTTGAAAAAGAATTCTTTATCTCCACTTGCTATATCCTGCCCATTAATCAATTCCCTGTCCACGCCAATATACTGCCTCCAACACTGTGGGCTCTTATCCTACGACAACCTTTCATGTGGTACATTATAGAACATCACCTGGAAGTTCAAATACATCACATCTAGAGGTCTCCCTCTCTCCACTCTGATTGAGACTTCCTTGAAAAATTCTAATAAATTCATCAGACACAATGTTCCTTTCCTGAAGCCACAATGAGTCTGCTTGTTTAGATGTTGATTTTCTAAATGTTCTTATTATTTCCTTAAATAATTGATTTCAATACATTTTGAACAACAGATGCTAGGCTAATCAGCCAATCATCATCCTCTTTCTGCCTCCCTCATGTTTTGAGTATGGCTGTCACATGAATATTGAGGTTGGTTGGCTCGCCGAGCTGGTTTGTTGTTCCGTAGACATTTCGTTACCGTGCTCGGTAACATCCTCAGTGCAGCCTCTGACGAAGCGTTGGTGTGTTTTCCCATCTGGTTTTTAAACTCTGGGGTCCGTTGCGATGGATTGCCACACTTCCGGGTTTCCTCCTTGGTCGCTTGTATATGGGGTCAAGTTCAATGTGTTTATTAATAGCCTGCTTCGTGGAGTGCCATGCTTCCAGGAATTCTCGTGCTTGTCTCTGCCTAGCCTGTTCCAGGATCTTGGTGTTGTCCCAGTCAAAGTCATGGTTCTCCTTGTCCATGTGGATTGAGATGAGTGAGTATTGGTCGTGTCTTTTTGTAGCCAGTTGGTGTTCATGTACTCTTGTTGTTAGTTTCCTCCCTGTTTGTCCGATGTAGTGTTTCTCGCAGTCTCAGCAGGGGATCTTGTAGATGACATTGGTCCTGTCCATGGCAGGGAGTGGGTCTTTAGTTCGGGTGAGCATTTGTCGTAGGGTTGACGTGGGTTTGTGTGCCACTCTGATGCACAGTGGTCGTAGAAGTCTTGCGGTGAGTTCCGACGAGTTCCTGATGTAGGGCAGTGTGATGAGTGTGTCGGGGCATGTAGAATCTTTCTGATGCTGTTCCTGTAGGCATCTCCTGACCCAGTTCTTTGGATATCCATTATCCTTGAACACTTGGAAGAGGTATTCCTCCTCCTCCTCTTGGCGTAGTTCCATGTTGCTGCAGTGTTTTGTTGCCCGGAACAACAAACCAGCTCGGTGAGCCAACCAACCTCGACACCCACAACCCGAGCTACAGATCTACTCCAAAACCTTACAGACCTACGGGCGCAACATGCTCAAACTGGCAAGGAAATGGGAAAACTACGCCAAACGAGAAAGCGCAACCCGTGAACAACTCTACTTCCTACATGGATGCCTCAGGAACCAGGTATTACCACGCAGTGTGAAGTACAAACCACCCAACAACTATTCACAAGCCCAGAAAACAGCAGAACAAAACGGCCGCAAGATGGTCAGGGTAATGATAAACGACGCACACAACCAGCTCCACAAATACAACAGAGAAATTACGCGCCAAAAACGTTATTCCAGGAGGCTACCAATCAAGACTGGACAACCGACATGGAACGAGCCATTAACATCAGCCGACAGACCACAAGAGCCAAAAAAAGACATATCCTGCAAGACAAGCTAACCACACTTACCCACAAAAGCGACAACAACAGAACTGACACATGGATAAGGAACCTCTCCGACAGGAAACTGACAGACGCGGGAAAGGCCATTCTCACCCAGGGACTGAACTACAACTACAGGGACACCAACAAAGCGGAATGGCTAGCCACACTGGAAGCCACACTCGACCAACAATATCAACGAAGAAACACAACAAACTATAAGACAGACAGTAGTCCCGACACTAACCAGAAACAGGGAACTCAACACCCTCAACACAAGGGAAAGACAAGCCCTGGACAGATTAAAGAAGGACAAGAACATCACTATACTACCTGCAGACAAAGGGCGCATGATAGTGTTAATGAATAAAAAGGACGACATCTCCAAAGTACAAGCACTGCTCGCCATCGAGAACACATACCGGCCAGTACAAACTGACCCGACACCACAACTAGGCAACAAAATCCTATACACGCTACAAAGACTTAAACAGACAGGACCGATCAACAAAGCAGACTTCTTAAGAATGAAACCCGAAGGAACCAACACACCCCGATTCTACGCCTTCCTAAAGTGCACAAGCCGGAAGTCCCCCTCAGACCCATAGTCTCCCTACCAGCCACTCCATCGCACAGATTAGCCGGAGAACTACAAAGGAGACTCAAGCACCTAGTCAACAAATTACCCCACTCCATCCACTCAGCCCAAGAATTCCTCAACTCCATCAAAGACATAAAGATAGAGGACGAACAGACCATGATATTGTTTGATGTCACCGCCCTATTCACATCAATAGACATACCACTAGCAAGGGAAGCAATGACATCACTACTTGAACAAGAACACGACCCCAGTGAAACCATCTCCAAGGACAACATGCTTAAACTACTGGACGTATGCCTGACCACCCACTTCACCTTCAACGGCCAAACATATGAGCAAATCAACGGGACACCCATGGGATCGCCTATCTCCGGACTCATAGCAGAAGCAGTGATGCAAAGACTGGAAAGGACTGCCCTTCCGCAAATCCAACCTAAACTATGGATATGCTACGTAGACGACACCTTTGTCATCATTAAACGGACCAAATTAGAAGAGACACACAAACTCATAAACAACACCCTCACTGGAATAAAATTCACCAGAGAGGAGGAGAAGAGCAAACAACTCCCATTCCTGGACGTTATGGTAGAGTGCAAGACAAATGGGGAACTGCAAACGAAAGTACACCATAAAGCCACACACACAGACCAGGTATTGAATTTCAATAGTAACCATCCCAGCACACACAAACGAAGCTGCGTGCAAACACAATTTAAAAGGGCAACAACACACTGCAGCAACATGGAACTACACCAAGAGGAGGAGGAATACCTCTTCCAAGTGTTCAAGGATAATGGATGTCCAAAGAACTGGGTCAGGAGATGCCTACGGGAACAGCATCAGAAAGATTCTACGCACCCCGACACACTCATCACACTACCCTACATCAGGAACACGTCGGAACTCACCACAAGACTTCTACGAACACTGGGCATCAGAGTGGCACACAAACCCACATCAACCCTACAACAAGTGCTCACCCGAACTAAAGACCCGCTCCCTGCCATGGACAGGACCAATGTCATCTACAAGATCCCCTGCAGAGACTGCGAGAAACACTACATCGGACAAACAGGAAGGAAACTAATAACAAGAGTACATGAACACCAACTGGCTACAAAAAGACACGACCAATACTCACTCATCTCAATCCACATGGACAAGGACAACCATGACTTCGACTGGGACAACACCAGGATCCTGGGACACGCTAGGCAGAGACAAGCACGAGAATTCCTGGAAGCATGGCACTCCACGAAGCAGGCTATTAATAAACACACTGAACTCGACCCCGTATTCATTCCACTACGGAGGAAACCCAGAAGTGAGGCAATCCATCGCAATGGACCCCAGAGTTTAAAAACCAGGCGGGAAAACACACTGACGCTTCATCAGAGGCTGCACTCAGGATGTTACCAAACATGGTAATGAAACGTCTGCGGAACAACAAACCAGCTCGGCGAGCCAACCAACCTCAACACTCACAACCCGAGGTACAGATCTACTCCAAAACCTTAGTGTCACATGAATAGTTTTCCAATCCTTTCCAACCCCTCCCACCACCCTCCCTCCACACACACACACACACACACACACACACACACACACACACACACACACACACACACACACACACTCTTTCTCTCTTGTCTCTCCCTTCCACACATGCACACATTCTCTGTCTCCCTCACACACACACAAACTCTCTCTCTCTCCCCCTCACGCGCACACACATGCACACACGCTCTCCCTCACACATACATACACACACACAGTCTCTCTCCCGTATGCACACACACACTCACTCCCCGCACACACAAACACACACACACACTCTCTCTCACTCTCCATCTCTCACACACACACATACACACTCTCTCTCTCTCTCTCTCTCCCTCTACCCTCCTCCCACACACACTCACTCTCTCTCCCTGACATACACACACTCTCACAGACACGCGCACAAACATATATGTAAATCTATGGGGTGAATTTGTGATTGCAGATACATTCTATTTTGTTCAAAAGCACACAATTTGTAGACAGTCAGTCAATGCAGCATTTTATAAATTCCTACTTCAGAAATAAATCCTGTCTGAATCCAAACCAAAACAAAACCAGATTCTAAACAAGGCCTCACACCTAACATGCATTGTCTGACCAAAATGTCACCTCGTTTTTACACTGTTAAAACCTTTAGTTCTCTCAGGGCAGTGACTTGAATGAAATTCGGGGATTTACATGTACATATAAATCAATTAAAACCTTCTAACTGATTGAAGACTTAACAGCATCTTGGGTTTGTTTAATATATCCTCAGCAGTGGTGTGACCCTTTGATCTTATAAATTCTGTGTCTGATACCACCTCTCTCACTGTCACCTGAAGGAGTGAGGCTCTGAATGCTTGTGTTTTCAAATAAACCTATTGGACTATAAGCTGGTATCATGTGATTTCTGACCTTGTCCACCCCAGTCCAACATCTGCACCTCCACATCGTTAATCTTTTCCAACCTCTTCCATTGGGCAGAAGGTACAAAAGCTTAAACACACATACCATCAGATTCAAGAACAGCTCCTTCCCCACTGTTATTAAACTTCTGAATGGACCTCTCAACTTTTAAATTTAATGTTGACCTCGCTCTGTGTGCCCCTTTTCTGCAGCTGTAACATTGTATTCCTCACTCTGTACTACTACCCTAATGCACTTTGTATGGTATGATCTGCCTGTACTACATGCAAAAACAAAACTTTTCACTGTACCCAGGTACATATGACAATAATAAATCAAATCAAATCAAATCCTGTCGATTTTCCAGAATCCAAAGATTTTTGGAAAATTACAACTAATGCTACCTCTTTTGGGATCCTAGGATTGTTTCTGCATGGACAGTTTACACACAAGGGCAGGTACCCAGCTGATCGACTGGACAAGGTAGTATCCCAGGGTTGCTCACTCACTGTCTTGGCATGTGTTCACTTAGCATCTACCCACTTGGTCACAACATCCTTGGCTTGCAATTCCTACCCCTGCAGTCACACCAGAAAGTTTGCCTTGCTAGTTAGCTGCCCTCCGTCAAGAGACACATATCTTGCACTGCAGCAATGTGCTACATCAATCTCAAACCTACTCCAAGTGCCGTGGTCAGTCTGTCGGGTCTCTATAGAGGAACCAGGGGAAAGGGTGTCAGTTTCTCTATTGGACAAAAGGATATCCTGCAAGACATAAGAGAGAGAAGGCATCACTGCCCAGGTTAGGAGTTTGGGGCAATCAGTGAAACTGACAGTGGGGCTAATGTGAGAGTTGCCGCGGAATGAAGAGTGGTACTTACTCAGTTTTTGGGACATGGATATCTCAGCAAGCCCACAGCAGCAGTGTCAGTTTCTTCTGCAAGGGCCAGGAATCGCCCCTCCTGTGGGGTGAGGAGCCTAATGTTCAGTGGGTGTCTCACGTCCTGGCTCTTCCCATGTTGATATGGGCTGTTTTCTCCTGTAATGGGAGAAAGAGGGATTAGGTGGTGCAGGTGAGCAAAAGGCAGTCCCAGATGAATGAGTGGCTGGCGCAGAGGGCATGGAGGGTTGGTGGTGTGGGGGGAGAGGGAACGAGCAAGTGAGGGAAGATATTGTAATGGCGAGTGTAGTGGAGCATGCACCTTGGCAAGAAATGGTGCAGTAGCAGAGAGAATAAGAGTGATGTAGCAGAGAGACAGAAGTGTGACACTCATCCTGGTGCAACAGAAAAAGTAATTGACCCTCTTATGACACACACACACAGATGCCTATATTACACACAAACATACACATGTCAGTATGACACACACAACTGTATTACACACAAACACACAGATCCAAGTCAGTATGACACACATAAATACACATGAACACACATACACCTGTATTACACTCACCATACATGGACACCTGTCTTGTTTAAAGTCCTATCTGGAGAAATAGAAAGAAGAAAAAGCAGAGTTCACAATGAAGTAACATCCAGCGTTACACACAGAGTGAGCAGCAGGACTGGTCTGTGCCGCGGGTTGAATATGCCTCTGTGTTCTGACTCATCTGTAACCTCAAACAGATCAGGCTGAATCCAACAGGGTGAAACAATGGTCCTGGTTTAATCATTAGAAATGTTGATACTGGAATGTAAAACAAAATAAAATTGTTGGTATGCTGGATGCTTAACAAAGTTCCTTTGGCTGACTAATATCTGGTCTATAATAAAATCCAATCATTTCACAAAGGCAGTTATCTCTTAATCGCTGCCTAAAGAGGCATATTAACCTCACCTGCTAAGATTAGTAGTAAATGTCTGCTCTCCTAATATTTCTTACATGCCAAGAACATGACTTAAAAACAAATCTTCAATAAATTATACTTTAAAAAACATGTTTTCCAGATCCACTCTGCAATCTCACTCTGGATGATGGCTATTTTAAAATCGTTAGTACAACATGGCTACAGGCAAACAACGAAATTTGTCCAAACGGATCAGAAATCTCCGTTCCTTTTGAGAGTCCAAGTGAGCAATACTGGAAGTAAGCACATTGCTACAGATAGTTACACCTGTAACCTGCACAGCTGTGCCAGTAACTCCTCTCGGTTGGTGAATGCCCTATTTAATGAGAGAAAAGCTGTTTGATTTCGATAGAGGTATTTTTCACGTCGTACTGCTGATACAAAATAACATCACAAGAGAGGCCTTTTCATTAGTTCATAATACACTGATCTCTGACATTGCAAGCTTCCTTAAGCAATATTTACATGTAAAATTTTTAGTGAACTTCTAGTTATTTTCTTGTTTTTCAGAGATTCTGTGATTGACGTCCCTTTCTCTGTACTTTTAATTTAAAGCAGTATTGTGTTTAATTCCATGTTCAACAATATGAATTAGCTGAATTTATTGGGAGACCAAGTGACTAACATATTTAATTTAACAGTGCAATTTCATTAATCTAATATTTTTCATCTGTAATGAGCATTTCGTATCTTTTCTGTTGTCATTTTCTTCAGTAAAGTGGTTTTACAGCGTTCCAGTTCAATTGAAGAGACTGGGGACATAGTCTGGCATTTAGCTCTCTGTCTGCTTCTGGCCTGGCTGATGGTTGTAGCAGCGTTATTTAGAGGAATCAAATCGTCAGGAAAGGTAAGTGATTGGTGTTGAATAGAGTTATAACTAGTGACAAAGTACAGATGTCTGAAACAATGAAACTAGAATTTATAAATCATTTGTGAAGTGGCTGGTTTATTTCCCAGGTTATGTTAACAGTGTCCTTTTGGCGAGTGGGAGCTCCGTAAATCATCAACACTTCAGGCCTGACGGAGATCTGAAGATCTTTCTCCTGAGGGAAAGAACAACAGCAATTCCCCCAAACCCCTGCAATGTCTCCTTCATTCTAAGGGTTACAGTCACTGATACAGGGTCTCCGGGGGAATTTCTAATTGTTCTGGAAGGCTGGACAGGACAGGGGGAAGGGATTGAGCAGATTAGGGTCAGGGTTTTATTTGAGTGAAATGAGATTTTTCTGGACAATGAGAATGGTAAAGAAACCTGAGGAATCATTGTGTGGAACGAAATATATTCACCGTACTCCTCTGTCTAAATATGTTACTTTCCTCAAAATGCAGTGTTGTGCTATTTAAGTTCAATTACACAGTTCAGTTTTACATTATATATATTTATACATATCCTCACGATATTATAACTCCTTCAATTCTTCATTGACCACAATTATATTAGTTCATCATTAAATTTGACTGAATACTGTATCAGCAATGCAGGAAAATCTAATAAGGTATCCTCCATGTACAGGTGGTTTATTTCACTGTGACATTCTCTTACCTGTGTCTGACCATACTCCTGATCCGAGGACTTAGTCTGGAGGGAGCCTATAAAGGAATTGAATTCTACATCGGAAGCCAATCAGACTTCTCCAAACTGACTGATGCAGAGGTTAAGTACATCAGAATAATCCACAAAATTTCAACTGTGATTTTCAGTCAAGGTGGTTCACGTTCTGAGGAAGGGTCAGTCGACTACAAATATTAACTCTGATTTCTCTCCACAGACGCTGCCACACCTGCTGAGCTTTTCCAGCAACTTCTGTTTTTTTGTTTCTGGTTTCCAGCCTCCGCAGTTCTTTCGGTTTTTGTTTCACACCAAAGGTAATCACTTTAAAGAGCTACATGCTGTCTTTGTGTTAGTGCTCAAATGTGGGGAAAACAAAGACAGAATGTTTTGTGAAACTGCAGTGGGATGTCAGTCACGGGTCAGGAACCATTCCTCAGTGACGTGGATTTGGCTGTGACCGTGACTATGATATGGACATCAGTATTTGGGTGTGATGACAATCTTCGCCAACTAATGGAAGAATTTCTCCTCACAGTATTCTGCACTGTTCCTTCACTTGAGCCTCATGGTCATGTTTTAGACAATGAGGGACCACAGGGAATTTCTGTTTCCCACTGAAGTGAGCAAGAGGGCAGTCTCGTGGAAGAAAAGCTGGATGTGGTGGAGAGAATGAACCGGACAAAGCTGGTTTCAGTGCCTCACAGGTTTCAATGAACTCAGAGGAGTAAAGTTGCATATTATTTGAAGGTAGTACATCCTGCAACTCTGATTTCTTCAACATTCTTGTGCTCTCCTCCCTGAAACTGGATCTTTTTGTTAGAAAGAGGTCATCCGTCCAGAAGGCTACATAGATAACAGCAAAGACCTGCCACAGACATCTGATTCTTTTAGGGCATTATTTGTCATATCGAGGAAGCTAATCCTCTGCTCCATAGAATTCGTACAGTGTGGAAGCAGGCCATCAAGTCCACACCAACCCTCTGAAGAGAATCCCACCCAGACCCACAGCCCTACCCGGAGCCCTGTATTTCCCATGACCAATCCACTTAACCTGCATACCTTTGGACTGTGGGAGCACCCTGAGGAAACCACTCAGACACAAGGAGAATGTGCAAACTCCACACAGACATTCACCTGAGGGCGGAATCAAACCTGGGTCCTTGACACCATGCTGCCTCTTGTATACCTTGTGCCAGGTGTACATCCTCCCTGGAACTGGATCTCTGTGTCCAGCACCTCTATGTGATGTGGCTGTGAAGAAAGTTGCTGTAATTCTCCTTGTGTTGTTGGAAATGGTGTCCCACCTGTGCCCCATCAGAGGTCCCAACTGGAGCTGGAGAAGCTCCCAGCCTACAGTGTTGCTTGACAGCGGTTCAGAACAAAGTGGAAAAGTCAGGAAAATTTCCAAAAAAGTTTGATTCCACTGTGAAGGAAACAGTACAGAGTGCAGGAGTTTCATATAGGCAGAGAAACAGCTCAGTAGTTCCAGTCTTTGAAGTACTCTTAGCTTGGAAGTTTCACCAAATGATAAACTTTCACTGTAGACTCACTTTATTGACCCTGGCACATGTGTACACTGGCTATTAAAGCCAGAGATCTAGGTTCAAGTTTGGATTAATTGGCTATTTACTTGTTCAAATGCTGGAGATACTCAGCAGGTCTGTCAGCTTCTGTGGAGAGACCCCCCAGTTATGTCACTGATATCTATCTCGACCATGACAACTGGATCGTTCCTTTTCCACTCCAAGTTCCTCTCCAGCCCAGAAGAAATGGCTTCTCCAAAGTTCCATTCTGAATCTCCATACCTGTCTCACTCTCAATTTCACCCCTGGTCCTGGTCCTGAACACAGACCAAATTTGAGGTAATTAACCTAACGCGTATGAAAGCCTCCTGAGACCAACGTCCACCATCTCTTCCCCCTCCCTGATGTGCTATGGTGCCCGCACTTCTGATTCCAGCTCTTCAACCCTGAGCCAAAATTTCTTGAGCAGTCAACACTTGTTGCGAATACAGTCACTGTGCATAGCACCAGACTCTACCAGCTCTCACCCACTCAAGCTGCGTATCACCTATCCAGCCACTACAATTCTATTTCACTAATTAATTTGGATTTTAAATATTTTCAAGCTGAATTTCTTAATTTCTTCACTCTTCAGCTTTAATAATATCTCCTGATTTGGATGACTTGGCCAATTAAAAGAGACACAGAAGAATTACCCACCAACCATCTCCCTGTTTTCCTGTGAGATCACATGTAAAAAACGGGCTGACCTGTTGTCGGATTTAACCTCGCACCACGATTGCACATCTCACACAGCTTGGCACTTCTGTTTATGAATCTGCTGTCCCCATCCCCTCACACTGTTTGAAAAGCTGCTTACCCTGTTCCCTCACTCCCACTCTGTATGTAGCCACTGTCCTCGGTATTTCTTGTGCTGTTTTAGAAATTGCTTTCTTAGATACTGGTGGCTGTCTCCAGGTCCTCACTTCTCTCACTCTTTTGAGATGAAGTTAACATCGTGACAAATGAAAATGCACTAGGCTTCTAACTTTTGACATTTTGATAGCAAAATGTTGGGAAGTATATGGAATGGTTAGATTAGGGGGAGATAGGAAGAGAAAGTGTAGATAAAACCATGTGAGATGGAAAAAAATCAGATTCAATGAAATTGAAAAGGATGGGGTGGAATATCAGGAAATTGCAGCAATTTAACGGTTTGGGCTGACTTTAATATCTTAATTTCAGTTCATTGTCAATCTAATGTGTTGGGTGATTTGATTTTTATCATAGCATCATTCAATGGACAATCAGAATTATGGCAACTTTTTCATGAACGAGTCACAAGAATCAAATCTTTCACTCTAAAACATGGTTAATACATCAAACATCAAGTAACTTGTCGGGAATTTGGCAGAAAGTAGCTGACACAGAGACGAAGTGATGCTCCTGTTTGAGTAAGGTGTTGTCGACCAGAGGAAACTTCATTTATTCAGCTCAGCATTGAGTTGTGGCACAAAAACAGCCCTGGTTCCTTGTGGTTAACGTAGGCCTGGTTTCTCCGCTCTCAGAAAGTGGCAGAAAGTGCAAATAATTGGACAGGTCGGCAAAGTCCTCTTCCCACTGCATCAGAAACTCAGTTCTGTGCAGGAAGGCCCACACTCAATCTTTTCAAAGTGCCACCAATTAAGTGAGCAATTAATGACCACTTCAGGGCCTCATCACCGCCCCGGCTCACAAGATAAGTGTAAACCTTCATAACTAGTAAGGTGGCTTAGCCTTTTTGAGGGGTTTGGAGGATGGAGGTGACCTCAAACTAAGTCAATTTGAGGATGTTCAGGATTCCCGACGGGATTCAGCCAAGCTCGACTGCAGAAAACCACTCCCCCTGTCCTTTCCTCCAACCCGTCCCCTTCGACTCTCCTCTTCCCATGACACTTCAGAGTCTCAAAGCGGCATGGTGGCTCAGTGGTTAGCACTGCTGCCTCACAGCGCCAGGGACCTGGGTTTGATTCCAGCCTTGGGTAACTGTCTGTGTGGAGTTTGCATGTTCTCCTAGAGTCGGCATGGGTTTCCTCCTACAGTCTAAAGGTGTGCTGGCAGTGGGAAATGCAGGGTTGCAGGGATACGGTGGTGTGGGTGTGGGTGTGGGTGTGGGTGTGGGTGTGGGTGTGGGTGT
>JAHRHZ010000267.1:8299168-8316009 GCA_024137785.1 Ginglymostoma cirratum | reverse complement strand
GTGTGGGTGTGGGTGTGGGTGTGGGTGTGGGTGTGGGTGTGGGTGTGTTCAAAAGATCAGTGCAGACTCGATTGGCCAACTTGTACATTGTAAGGATTCTATGACCTCTGCGCAATCTCTCCTGACCTTATGACATCACCACTGCCATAGCAAGCAGGGCACCAAAAAGTGCGCTAAGTGACCAACCCAAATGCCAGAGAGGTGCATGGTCCATGGATTCTCAATAGTGGTGGTGGAGCTGCCATAGTTATAATGCCCACCTCCACACTGTGACCCTGAGATTGAAAATCCAGGGCATGGCTTTGTCTGTTAAATGAGTTCAAGTGATGTTTCCTGACACTAATTATTTCTTCTCTCTTTGTATCAGGTCTGGAAAGATGCTGCAGTGCAAAGTTTCTACTCTTGTTCAGTGGGTTCTGGCCTCTTAATAACGCTGTCTTCGTACAACAAATTCCACAACGACTGTTACCGAGACACCATCATTGTCTGTATTGTTAATTGTGCTACAAGTTTGTTTGCTGGGTTTGTCATCTTCTCCACTCTTGGGCACATGGCTCATGTCCAAAACAAGACTTTAAAAGAGGTTGCGCAGTCAGGTAAAGCAGAATCAAACATAACAGCATCTGTGAAAATATTTCAAAACAAATGATAAAAATGGATGGATTCCACAGTCCAAACATCTCCATTCTGTTAGAAAAGTCTGGGTCCGATAAGTTTAGCTGAACAATGAACTAGAACATTATCTTTTATAGAGCAGTGGAGAGGATCCTGAGGTTGGTTAGGAGTCTTGTGAAAATATTATGATGGATTAAGAGGAAACTTTAGGCCAATTAGTTCAGCCAATTATACGCATACCTTCAGACCTAACAAGGTGTGATTTAGGATCCTAAATGATTTGAGGGAGGAGATTACAGAGGCCCCATGTAAAGAATTCCCATTGCAACTAAGAGTGGTCAGCAACAGTGATCACTGTATAATACATGGCCAAGTAGTTTTCTAACAACAAGCTTAAATATATATTGATAAGGATAGAATGAGTCTTTCACATTTGTTCTACAATTTACATGGATCCAATCTGGCTAAGGGTGATCAGTACTAGGATAGCAGTGTTCAACAGCCCCTTGAGCGTTCAAACATTTAGGGCAATGTGTTCCTCTCTTGTCCTGTGGTGTGTTGTCCTACACACGGTTGTGTTAAGAACCAACTCTTAGTTGCAATGGGAACTTCTTTACATGGGGCCTCTGTAATCTCCTCCCTCAAATCATTTAGGATCCTAAATCACATCTTGTTAGGTCTGAAGGTATGTGTATAATTGGCTGAACTAATTGACCTAAAGTTTCCTCTTAATGTTGTTGTCCTCTCCTCCTTTTAGTTGGTTCTTTTGATGTTTTCATAATGCTAGCCACAAAACGGCCTTGTATGTCAGGCTGTGGAATTTCCTGGAACAAGATTCAGGGCTTAGCTGCAAGAATTTCTGAGGGTAACGCCCTGGATCCAACCATCTTCAGCTACTTCATCAATCACCTTCCCTCCATCTGCGGGCCAGAGGTGGAGATGATCACTGGTAGCCATGCAGTCTGCAGCACTGTTTGCAACTCGTCAGATGCTGAAGCACTCTTGTGGCCATATACAGTGAGACCTGGACATACGCAAACCTGAGCTGCTGTGGGCAAAGTAACTTCTCCACCTCTCATGTGTCCGACAGTAACCGTGTCCAACATGAGAGAACGTAACCCTCGCCTCTTGACATTCAATGGCATCATTCCCGACACTTATGATCGAACCTAAGGCCAAGTTTCCCATTTTGTGATGACCCCAGACAGGACACACCAAACTGTTCAGGTCCTGAGTGTGGAGGGATAAAAATGGCTCCCCTTTTTTATTCACTAACACCTTGGTTGGTCAAAACCAGGCTAATTTAGAAAGGATGCCTTCTCTTGTACCTGATTGGTCTCTCTGAACTGGATTTGTCTTCCTGAAGCAGAGCAACCCCTCCTCCAATGTCACGCATGTCGATGGCTACTTTAAATGATTGGCATGCACAGCCCTCATTTGTTAAAATGTTTAAAACAAATACTGTGCTGAAATTTGGGATGAATTTTCGTTAGGACCCACTCAATCCCAAGAACCTCATGATTTCCCATCGCGTTGTGGGGAACTGTGCTGCTGGTTGTAGCTTTGCAGCTCTAAGCAATACTCATTCATGTCCCACAAACCTGTCGTGGAATATTTTCTGGCTTCAAGTTGCTCTAAGTTAATTCCCCATGTGCAGAATAGGTCAATTAGCCATGGGAAATGCAGGGTTATCGGGATAGGATGGGGGTGTTGGGTCTGGGTGGGATGCTCTTTGGAGGATTACTGTGGACTCGATGGGTGGAATAGCCTGCTTCCACACTGTAGGGATTCTATGATGTTAGAATGGCCCACGATGATTAATGGGTTAATGTTAAACTTGTCACCCTCCTAAGACTGGGTCTCAGGCACCTTGCTTTTGTAATAATATGGTATCTTCATTCTCTCCTTTCAGCAACACTAATTTTACTATTTCAATTGTACCACTATTTAGACTACGGTTTGGTTTTCACTGTCTATCCGGAGGCTGTTTCACAGTTGCCATGGGCACCTTTATGGTCCATATTATTTTTCACCGTGATGCTCATGCTGGGAATCGACAGTCTGTTTGCATTTTTAGGTAAGCATGACATTACTTAACCGGTCCCTTTGTAAAGGAAAATGATATTACTATATCAAGCGCAATTGGCATAACGGTAGTGTCACTGCACGAGGCCAGGCTAATGCTCTGGGAACACTGTTCAAATTCCATTACATGTTGGTGGTAAAGTTTAAGTTCAAATTCTGGCAGCAAATCTGTAATCGAGAGCAAGTGTCCATCACGTTGTTCATACAACTATCATTGATATATCGTAATAACATACCCAGTTCACTCACGCCCTTTAGCAAAGGAAGTCTGCCTTCCTTACCTGGTCTGGTCTACTCTTAACTCCAGATCCACGGCAACGTGGTTGGCTTCGGAAGGTCCACTGATAGATCTGGTGAGCCTCCAAACCCGACAATTATGGATGAACAGTAAATGACAGCCTTGACAATCACACATACCACATGATTTTTTTTTCAAAATTAAGATCTTGGAAGATTTTGCAGTAATTAAGATTATAGATGATAAATTACTCTTCATGATGGGGTAATGAAAGCTGACCATGTTCATGTATCAATTCTCTGCACATATCTTAATGGAGACTTAGGCTGTGTTTTATTGAGCTAAAAGCTATATTCATTTGTGATTCAAAGGAAATCATAGAGTCATGCAGTTATACAGCATGGAAACAGACCCTTTGGTCCAACTCATCCATGCCGACCAGATATGCTAAATTAATCTAGTCCCACTTGCCAGCATTTGGACCATATCCCTCTAAACCCTTCCTATTCATATACTGATTCAGCTGCCTTTTAAATGTTGTAAATGTACCAGCCTCCACCACTTCCTCTGGCAGCTCGTTCCTTCATGCACCAACCTCTGCGTGAAAAAGTTGTCCCTTAGGTCTCTTTTCAATCTTTCCCCTCTCACCTTAAATCTATGCCCTCCAGTTTTGGACTACTCCACCCTGGGGAAAAGACCTTGTTTATTTACTCTATCCATGCCCCTCATAATTTTAATAAACCTCCATAAGGTCACCCCTCAGCCTCTGACACTCCAGGGAAAATAGCAGCAGTCTAATTAGCCTCTCCCTATAGGTCAAACCCTCCAAACCTGGCAAGATCCTTATAAATCTTTTGTGAACACTTTCAAATTTCACAACATCTTTCCTACAGCAGGGAGACGAGAATTGCATGCAGTATTCTAAAAGTTGCCTAACCAACGCCCTGGACAGCCACAACGTGACCTCCCAACTCTTATACTCAATGCACTGACCGATAAAGGCAAGCATACCAAATGCCTTCTTCACCATCCTGTCTACCTGGGACCCCACTTTAAAGGAACTATGAACCTGCTCTCCAAGGTCACTTTGTTCAGCAACACTCCCCAGGACCTTACCATTAAGTGTATAAGTCCTGCCCTGATTTGCGTTTCCAAAATTTAGCACCTTATCTAAATTAAACTCCATCTGCCACTCCTTGGCCCATTGGCCCATCTGATTAAGGTCCTGTTGTACTCTGAGGTAACTTTCTTTGCTGTCCACTGCACCTCCAATTTTGGTGTTAGCCACAAACTTCCGACCATTCCTCCTATGTTCACATTCAAATTATTTTATAAATATGAAAGGCAGCGGACCGAGCGCCATTCCTTGTGGCACAGTCACCCCAACATTTCAAACATTGTGGGGAGGCAATGGCCCAGTCGTATGATTGCTAAACTAATAAGCCAGATCTCAGCCAAGTTTTTGGAGAACCAGGTTTGAATCCCGACTAAGGCAGGTTGTGGGATTTGAATTTAACAAAAAAAATCTGGAATTAAGAATCTATTGGCGTCCATGAATCCATTGTCGATAGTTGAAAAAACCCATCAGGTTCATGATGTCCTTCAGGAAATAAAATCTTGACCTGTTCTGGCCTACATGTGACTCCAGATCCACAGCAATGTGGTTGACTCTCAATTGCCATCTGAAATGACCTAGCAAGCCATTCAGATGTATTAATGAAATTGGACAGACCACCCAGTGTCAATCTAGGCACCAGAAAAGACAACAGCAGAAACATCCCTGTTGACCCTGTAAAGTCCTCCTTACTAACATTTTGGGGCTAGTGACAAAATTGGGAGAGCTATCTCATAGTCCAGTCAATCAACAGCCTGACTAGGTCACACCTACAGCAGACAGATTCTATCCCAGATACCACCATCACCATCCCTGCATATGTCCTGTTCAACCAGCAGGACATACCCAGCAAAGGTGATGGTCCAGTGGTATACAATCGCTGGGAATTGCCCTGGGAGTCTTCAACATTGACTCCAGACCCCATGAAGTCTCATGGCTTTAGGTTAAACATAGGCAAGGAAACCTCCTGTAGATTACAACTTACCACCCTGTCTCATGGAGAAGCTGAATGATTCCGTGGAAATTGCAGCAAACTTGGAGATAGATACCCCTGGCAATATTGGGCAGAGTAGAATGTGGCCTCATTACTCACACAGTTATCCTGCATCACGAAAGACTGGGGGCTCCAGGAAACCTAGAATTGTGTCCGCTTCACCATTTCCAAATGATTCCGAAGTCCTTAAGAGTTCAATTGCCTTTGATAAGGCCCATAATTTGCCAATAGCTACTTCAAACATTTGGCAAAAAGCTGTAATTCAGGCCTGGCAGAAAACTGGCCAAACTAAATTAAACAGCCAATATCTGCTATAGAGAACAGTGGAAACCAAGGCTAAAGAGATCACAAAGGCTCAAGGGGAACCAGTAATGACCAATCTGAGGATTCCGTATTGAAGAAGTTTTGATCAGACTTTCTGGCACCTTGACATCCAGCCCGTGCCTGAGGACATTAATATCTTCCTGGTACAGCAACGGTGAAGGGTGTTGGCATGGTCTCATTGGATATTTTGAACCCCATTCATGACACCAATGGCCAAGGGCCACAGAACATTCCAGAAGTTCAAGACCAAGTGGGATAAACACACATACCTGAAAGTCACTCTTTCAGTGAAGACTCGCAGCAAGATTCATGATGGAAGACCATGCGACAACCCAAGAAGATCCAGGAGAAGATCTGCCCTGAACTGCGAGATCCAATTGATGGAAGAGGAAGGAGATCCCAACAGTCCAGCTCAAACACATGGATCGTTGTGGGTGATATCCTTTCTCAAATAGATAGAGCTAGATACAGGATAAATATTGTGGGAATTTGGGAAATGGTCACATACTGTTTTTAATAAGGAATATTTTGTTAATAAACTTGACCTGAACCACAAACCCGAATTCTGCATCTCTTTGTCCAGCTCACCAACAAAAGCCCTGGTCAAAGTGTTCAACGCACAGGCAACACGTCTGATCCACACAGTTGACGAATTTTTGTAAAACCAAGTGGATTAGATCAAAAGTAGTCAGTGCTGATAATGACATTTCCCCCGAAGGGCGATAAAATTAGTTAGTCAGACATCCAGGAAGTGTGAAATGGTCCTCATTTCCTATTTGATTTACACCATTATTAGAATCCTCACAAGTTGTCGATGAAATCTCTTGTTATGTTTATCAGCAGGAAACAATGATCTCTCGACATGGAATACATAAACAGCATCTGTTTCAAGGAACTAAGCTGAACTGACTGACTTGAAGGAACAGACTGTTAACCAAGAAATGTGTTGAAAGCATGAAAGCCTTCTCCAAAAGCTACAGTGAAGGACACAATTGGATTTAGGCAACCGATATGCTGAAATCACCTTTCAAGCTGGGGTAGCACAGTGGCTCAGTGGTTAGCACTGCTGCCTCACAGCACCAGGGACCTGGGTTCAATTCCACCCTTGGCCAACTGTCTGTGTGGAGCTTGCACGTTCTCCCTGTGTCTGCATGGGTTTCCTCTAGGTTCTCCAGTTTCCTCCCACAGTCTAAAGATCTGCAGGCTAGGTGGATTGGCCATGCTAAATTGCCCATAGTGTCTAGGGACTAGGGGGATGGGTTCTGGGTGGGATGCTATGAGGGTCAGTGTGGCCTTGGTGGGCCAAAGGGCCTGTTTCCACACCATAGGGATTCTATGACCTCAAAAAACTCTGGAACTGGAATTTATTATTCCCTACTGAGCTGTTTTAATTTTTAGAACAATCTTCACCTCTTTCACACCAAAACTTGTCAGTTTTATCTTGTTATGTATTATGCTTGCATTTGTTTGTGATGGGTGAGTTGGGAAACAAATTATTTTTCTTTAAACAAGACTTGCACCTACTGTTTTAATGGTCTTTGTTTAACCCAAATGAGTTTGTTAATAACACACTTTGTTTGAAACAATAATGCAACTGAATCTATTCTAGTTTATTTCTTCACATCATGTACAATTAACCTATACAAAATAGGATTTTAAAATCCATCTCTGCTATGACAGTCTTGGATGTGAGGAAAGGAAGGGAACATATTCATGTCTCCGGAGCATTCAAAATAATGGTGAGAAAACTCCAGACACAACTCTGGTTTGGCCCAAAAAAAATTGCTTCTAGTGGTCAAACTCCAAGATTATCAGAGTTCGAAACTAAGAACGGTCAATTCAAAAGCAGTCTTCCAACTATAATAGGAATCACCAAAACATTGACCTTCTCAGGTTGATGGAAGGGGAGAGGGTGTGAGTTCAAGACTAAGTCAGGTAAGGAGTAATCATCCAGATAATTGACAATCATCAGAGATCTTATTTAGTACACAGTATGGAAGCTACTTTGCGTAAAAACAGGAGGGATCTTATTTTTATTTGTTTGACATATTCGAATGAATTAGACTTTGAGCTGGAAATTCAGAAAGAACCAAATTCTACTAAACTCAATGAAGGCCGTGCAAGCATGAGGCTGGAGTTCTGAGAAGATGACTGAATTTCTGAGTGTGACTAGAATGCAGTTAGAGAGAGTTGTGCGGATTGAATCTGCAATATCAGGGATTTGCAGGGCAGTGAGGGTTGCATGTAAAACAACACATGAAAGAAAAGTATCAGTGAGAAGATATATTATTAGAGGTTGAAAGAATTCATCGTCCAGGAGTGTCTGAATAACACCTCACAGAGAAATGATATATAAGAGAATGCATATAGAGTGCTCTTGTGACACCAGCAGTAGTGTACATACCTCTAAGCCAGAAGCCCCAGGGTGCCATCACATCTCTGAACATGTTGATTTAAAATATTTGTAAGAGAACACGTGACAAAGAAGAGTTGATCACGTCTTCGTTAGAGTTCCGTAATGTGTAATGTACTAGTTCCTGTTTGAACTTACCACTGGCTTAATAATCAGTCCAAGACTACCTAATAATCAACTTTTCAGCAATGAACATGATATATTATTTTCCATTCTTTCATCTATGTCATGATAAATATATGGAAAGCTCAGATATGTACGGATTCCTCTTGGAAACTTTGTTTTATCCTATCAATTCGAGTTTATCCTATCAATTGGAGTAAATACCCATTATTCCAAACTGTCTATTTCCCACCACTAAATCCCTATGTATTACAGAGGGATGCTGATAAGGCCAAGTGCTTCCTGGATTCCTGAGAGAAATACGAGCAAGTGCTTCTGGGCAAAGTCCACATAAATTACATCCATGTATACGCCCTTATCTATCATGTTAGTCATCCCAAAAAAAATGCAAATAAGTTAATTCAGACCACATTTGGAGTATTGTGTGCAATTTTGAGCCCCATATCTCAGGAAGGATTACTGGCCCTGGAGCAGGTGCAGAGGAGGTTCACCAGAATGATCCCAAGAATGAAAGGCTTAACATATGAGGAATGTTTGAGGATTCTGAGACTATACTCGATGGAGTTGAGAAGGTTTAGGGGGGATCTAATTGAAACTTACAGAATACTAAACAGCTTGGGCAGACTGGACATTGCGAAGCCACTTTCATTTACAGGAGAAACTATGACCCAAAGACACAGCCTTAGAGTAAAGGGAAGATCTTTTAGATCGGAGGTAAGGAGAAACTTCTTCTGCCAGAGGGTGGCAAATCTATGGAATTCATTGCCACAGAAGGCTGTGGAGGCCAGGTCATTGAGAATATTTAAGACAGAGATTGACAGGTTCTTGATCGCCAAGGGAATCAAGGGTTATGGGGAGAAAGTGGGAGAATGGGGTTGAGAAACTTATCAGCCATAACTGACTGGCAGAGCAGATTCGATAGGCCAGATGGCCTAATTTCTGCTCCTATGTCCACGTTGCCTCTTCCTGGTCAGCTCATATTTGTCCAAGTCTCAAATGATCTCAAAAAAGCACTCTCTTCATCATCATATTCCTCTACTTTTGATGCAAACATGTTTAACCACAAATGCGGTAATATTCAGCTTTGAATACTGTAAATGATTGAAAGCCTGAGAGTCTCTCCAATGATTGAGACAGCAGACTCATGTCAAATGGAATGTGTTCCCATGTGCTCCTCTGGTCTGCTGAGCTTTGGTACTTCCAGTCGGGTTGCGCTGGGAATGTGTAAGTTATTAATTAATTATTGATTACAAGTAACAATTTTCATTTTCCCAGAAAAACTCCTAACATGTCTGCTGGACAGGTTTCCGAAATACCTACGACCAAAGCGTTTTAGTCTGACAATTGGCACTTGCGTGTTAATTTATTTGTTTGGCCTTGTGAGTGTAACAGAGGTATGTTACCCTTATAATTTATTGTGACTTTTTACGTATTGATAGTTATAACTAGGAAGTCAAAAACTTCAAATTATTAAGGAATAAAGAATGACTGCGATTTTGATGACTGTTATTTCACGATTTGTCTGATAAGGTGCAGCGATGCCATGAGACTGACTGACCCTTCCCCCATCTCCTGTTACTAAATACAGTGCCTGAGATCCTCGTCAAGTTTAGATTGTATTTGAATAGAAGCACACAACTTTTATGTCACAGTAATCACGTATTTTGTATATTAGACCGCTGTTGTTTTCTCAAGTGCTCATGTCTCGTTGTAATTTCAGGCTGGAATTTACTGGATAAATTTAATTGATCATTTCAGTATTGGATGGGTCCCCATTATAACAACATTGCAGGAATTCATTGCTGTAAGCAGTATTTATGGTAAGTTGAGTAAGAACTGAAACAACGTAAAATAATGCAGTTAGAATTACTTGCATGAGTCTTATACAGCCTCAACATCACCTCCCAATCCTAGACTCAATGCACTGACTAATAACACCATCTTCACTATCCTGTCTACCTGCGGCTCCATTTTCAAGGAACTGTGAACCTGCACTCCAAGGTTTCCTTGTTCAGCAACACTCCCCAGCACCTTACCATTAAGTGTATAAGTCCTGCCCTGATTTGCCTTTCTAAAATGCAGCACCTCACATTTATCTGAATTAAACTCCATCTGCCACTCCTCAGCCCATCGGCCCATCTGATCAAGATCCCATTGTACTCTGAGGTAACCTTCTTTGCTGTCCACTTACACTACCCATTTTGGTGTTATCCACAAACTTACTAAACGTACCTCCTATATTCACATCGAAACCATTTATATAAATGACGAAAAGCAGAGGACCCAACACCGATCCTTGTGACACACTGCTGACCACAGTCTGAACAGCAACCCCCCACCACCACCTTCTGTCTTCTGCTTTCGAGCCAGTCCGTGATTCAAATGGCTAATTCTCCCTGTATTCCATGGCTCTAAACTTGCTCACCAGTCTACCATGAGGAACCTTGTCGAACACCTTACTGAAATCCATATAGATCACGTCCATTGCCTTGCCTTCATCAATCCTCTTTGTTACTTCTTCAAAAAACTCAATTAAGTTAATGAGACATGATTTCCCATGCACAAACCTATGTTGACTATTGCTAATCTTGTTATTGCCTTTCCAAATACATGTAAATCCTGTCCCTCAGGATCTCCTCCAACAACTTGCCCACCACTAACGTCAGGCTCACCGGTCTATAGTTCCCTGGTTTTTCCTTACCACCTCTCTTAAATAATCGCACAACATTAACCAACCTCCAGTCTTCTGACACCTTACCTGTGGCTATTGATAATACAAATATCTCAGCAAGAGGCCAAACAATCCCTTCCCTAGCTTCCCAAATAGTTCTAGGGTACACCCAGTCAGGTCCTGGGGATTTATCCACCTTTACGCATTTTAAGATGTCCAACACCTCCTCCTCTGTATTTGGACATTTTTCAAGATATCGCTATTTATTTCCCCAAGTTCTCTAGCTTCCGTATCCTACCCTACAATAAACATTGATGCAAAATACTTGTTTAGAATCTCCCCTATCTCCTGCGGTTCCAACATGGGAAGCCTTGCTGATCTTTAAGGGTCCCTAATTACCCTTTTGTTCTTAATGTATTTGTAGAATCCCTTTGGATTCTCCTTAATCCTTTTTGCCAAAACTATTTCAAGTCCCCTTTTTGCCCTCCTGATTCCCCTCTTAAGTATATTTCTACTGCTTTTATATTTTTCTAAGGATTCACTCAATCCCTGCTGTCTATACCTGACATATGCTTCGTTCTCTCTCTTAAGCAAAACCTCAATTTCTCTAGTCATCCAGCATTCCCTACACCTACCAGCCTTGCCCTTCACCCTAACAGGAACGTACTGTTTATGGACTCTCGTTGTCTCATTTTTGAAGGCTTCCCATTTCCAGCCATCCTTTTACCTGCGAATATCTGCCCCCAATCAAATTTTGAAAGTTCCTGTCTAATACTGTCAAAATTGGTCTTCCTCCAAGTTAGAACTTTAAATTTCAGATCCAGTTTATCTTTTCCATCACTATTTTGAATCTACTATAAATATGATTGCTGGCCCCAAAGTGCTCCCCTACCGACACCTCAGTCACTTGCCCTGCCTTATTGCCCAAAAGTAGGTCATGTTTTGCTCATTCTGATTCAGTGTCCACATCCCGAATCAGAAAGTTTTCTTGTACACACTTAACAAATTCCTGTCCATCCAAGCCCTTAACATTATGGCAGTCCCAGTCTCTGTTTGGAAAGTTAAAATCCCCTACCATAACCACCCTATTATTCTTACAGATGACAGAGATCTCCTTACAAATTTGTTTCTCAATTCTCCACTGACTATTGGGGAGTCTATACAACCATCCCAACAAGATGATCATTCATTTCTTATTTGTCAGTTTCACACAAATAACTTCCCTGGGCATACTCCTAGAAATATCCCCCCTGAGTACAGCCATAATGTTGTTCCTAATCAAAAATGACACTCCCCCTCCTCTTTGTTCCCCCTTTCTATCCTACCAATAGCACTTATACCCTGGAACATTAAGCTGCCAATCCTATCCATCCCTGAGCCATGTCTCTGTAATCGCTATGATATCCCATTCCTAAGTTCCCAACCATGAACTGAGTTCATTTGTCTTACCTGTTAGGCCTCTCGCATTGAAATAAATGCAGTTTAATTTATCAGTCCTACCTCGTTCTCTGCTTTGTTCCTGCCTGCCTTGACTCATTGACTTGCACCTTTTCCCAAATGCACCAGTCTGAGACTGATCCCTCTTCTCGCTGTCTCCTTGGGTCCTTTCCCCTGCCCTCCTCCACTAGTTTAGATCCTCCTGAGCAGCTCTAGCAAATCTTCCGTCGATATATTAGTTCCCTTCCAATTCAAGTGCAATCCATCCTTCTTTTACATGTTACTTCCACCCCAGATGAGATTCCAATGATCCAAAAATATGGATCCTTCTCCTTTGCACTACCTCTTCAGCTACACAGGCTTCTGCTCTACCCCTCTGTTCCTACACTCACTAGCTCGTGACACTGGGAGTAATCCAGATATTACTATCCTCAAGGGTCTACTTTTTGAATTCCCATATTCTCTCCTCCGAATCAAGTCCTTTTCTCTTCCTATGTCATTAGCTCCAAAATGTACAACGACCTCCTGCTGTTCCCTCTCCCCTTTGAGAATATTTTGCACCCTCTCCGAGACATCCTTGATCCTGGCACCCAGGAGGCAACATACCACTCTGATGTCTCGGTGCCAGCCACAGAAACATTTGTCCGTGCCTCTGACTAGAGGGTTCCCTCTCACAATCGATCACTTGGAACCTGATGTACCACTCATTACATTAGTGCCATTCTCGGTACCAAAAACCTGGCTGTCAGTCCTACCTCACTCTAAGAGTCCATCACTCCCTCCATTTTCCAAAACAGCATACTTGTTTGAGATCGGGATAGCCACAAAAGACTCCTACAATATATGCCTACCTCTCCTACCTTTCCTAGAAGTAACCCATCTACCTGACTGTATTTGCTGTTTCTCTACCTTGCTGCAAATACCATCCATCACACCCCTGTAAATTCCTCATTGCCTCTAACTGCTGCTCCAAATGATCCATCTGATCCAATAGGATTTGCAAATAAATGCACTTCCTGTAGACATAATCATCAGTATCATTGAAATTCTCCCTAAAATCCCACATCCAACAGGAAGAGCACATCACTCCAATAAATTTCATCTTTGCACCTTATTAAAGATCTAGAAAATAGCACAGTCTTACTGCTCTAAAAACACTGTTCCAGGATAACTTAATACTTCTGTTTTATACTTTTAAAGTTCAATCAAGAGACAGATCTCAATTAAACATACAATCAAAAACCGGCCACTCTACTTACTATTTTAGATTGACAAAAAAAAAACAATAAATTTAAACTTTAAAGAAACTTAGCTGCTCCCCTGTGAATTTCACTGTTTGTTTATTTTTCTTAGAATGGGCTACAATGTCCAGAGATACTTGTTTCTAAACAGCAAGAGACAGCCAGCTGGGCAGGACCACTGCCTGGTCAAACAGCTGTGCAGGTTTACTGCTCACGCGTTTCACTTCCAAGTAGTATCTGCTCTCCCGTCCTCCTTTTTTAAAATGCTGTTGTTTTGATCTTTGTTTTCAAAGCACCAAAACAATACCACAGCTTATAAAACAGTAATTACTGCTCCGAAAATTGAAGGAAATCAGCTTCAACATTGAAAATAGCTCAAAAAGGCATCTGCTCCTCTAGCTATAATGTTTTTCCTTCCTCCATCTTGGGTTACCCAAAATCCTGTGATTAAGATCTTCATTTGCAAGTGTACCCTCTTTAATTGTCAAAGAGCAGTCCTTGAGTAGTTCCAGTGTTCCCTGCACCAACCGCATGTGAACACCTTGTATTGCTGGTGGTTGTGGTTGGGGTCAGTTTTGCTGCTAGCATGTTAATTGTTCATGGGGAAACTGTTCAAACATCTTCATCCCAAGTTCAACTGTAGGTAACTGCTGAACGCGTTCAGTTCCTCCCAATCATTAAGGCAGGTGGGAAAACAGAACAACTTGCGTATCCATGATGCTTCCTGTGACCTCCCGGGATCCATTTTCCATTCTTCATGTCAGCACAGGACAACCTTTGATGTTCCATTGTCCCCCATTCTGATAACGGGTCAATCCATCTCAGCACAGATCAGAAACATGGGCCTTTCTTAGAGAGACTTCTTCAAGATGTATACAAACATTTTACTTTCGCAGTAATGGGGTTGGTGACAGGGAACAGTTTATTCCCACAGTGTGAATCCTGAGTGACCTCTTCCCCTGGTTTAACCTGTTCATTAGTGCCACCCAGTACAAGACGAACTTCAACAGTAAACAAGCCGCCCTGAAGGCAGGATAGAGCAAGTGATGGTGTCTATTTCCTTGTTGTTCACAGGAATAAACAGATTCATCAAGGACATTGAGATGATGATTGGGGCAAGGTCTTGGTCCTTCTGGCTGTGGTGGAAACTCTGTTGGATTTTTATCTCTCCATTCGTACTAACAGTAAGGAGATGTTACAAAATTATTAAATAAATTATTGTTAACTGATTAAAATGACGTTGTAGTTTAGAAATAAGCAAAGGCTTGCACTGAGAAAAGATTTTTCATTCTATGGGAGAGACAAAAATGAGGAGGCATAAATCTAAGATGGTCCCAAGTACGTCCGATAAGGAATTTGCTTGGGAAGCAAATGGAATATGGAACTTTCTATCACCAGGAGCAGCTGAGGCAAATGGCAAAGATATAGCCACAAGGAATCAGGTTAGCACATGAGAGAGACAGAAATATACTTGCAAGAACAGCCAGTAAGAACAGACTTGTATGGAGTGTAAACACTAGAAAAGGTCTGTTGGGTTAAACAGCCTTCTTTTGTATGGTACAATATATGTTAATTCAAATTTTGTCGTCAATTCATTACTTCATTGTTGGTATATAGCTTGTTCATTAAAAATCTGATGCGCATGAAAAATTAACATCATAGAATAAAATTTATAACAAGATAGTGACTGATTAAAGTTGATACAGTGTGGAGTTGGAGAAACACACCAGGACCTGATGAAAGGTCCTAACCCAAAACATCGACTTTCCTGCTCCTCTGATGCTCCCTGACCTGCTGTGTTCCTCCAGCTCCACACTGTATCGACTCTGACTTCCAGCATCTGCAGTTCTTGTTATCCCCTAATAACTGATCAAATATGGTTGAAAACTAAATGCATTTAAAATAGTAAATGGGGCAGTAAAATCATTTAAAAAAAATAAATCGAACACGTTTCTTAAAATTTATGAAGATTCTGAATAAAGAGGCCTTCTTTCCAAAAATAGTTACATCACCTACCCTATTCCCCTCGCCTGAACTCATGAAGAGTGTCATTGCAAACAAAAAAGATAATTATGTTTCGGAAAAATGGTGGCATGGGAGAAATAACAGAGAAGTAAAAATGCTGTTGGGTGTGAGAGAGCAAAAGACATGGATAAAAAGAACATGAAAAGCATAAGAATGCGGCCTGACGTTGACTTATTTCTAGTGAAACACCACAAACCACCTTACACGATGCTTGTTTGCTGAAGAGGCTTCACTTGAAATTCTGATATGTAATTTCATGTGATGTTTCCGTGAACAAAACTGAAGATAATCATGTTTGAGATACTAGGTTTCGTTCTGTTTTCCTGATCTTGACTCATGTAATCTTTTTAAACAGATAACCTTCTTCTGGTGCTTAATGACGTTTATCCCGCCAAAATACGGATCTGTTCAATATCCTGACTGGGCAATGGCACTTGGCTGGTGTCTGATCATTTTCTCTGTTATATGGGTCCCCATTATGGCTGTAGTGAGAATTATTAAAGCTAGTGGCTCCAGCTTGCACGAGGTAAGGAAACACCTTGATAAATTTCAAAGAGGAAAGAACAAGTCTTCAGTATATGTTGTATCTCCAGTTGAAGCATGGAGAAGGCGAATGGCAATTATTTTAGGCTTTCTATTGATCTTTTTCCAGATATTCTCCTAATTTTTTTATACAGGTATGAATTTAATCTGTATTTATTCATGCTGTTATTTCAATGAGAAAACCTAGACAGCAAAATTGGATTAGTAGAAAATGAGCTGAGCGAATGTGATTTACCCAAGCATGTTCCTTTTGATGTAAATACTACACAGACATCATGCTGCCTGCTCATCCAAATGTGTGCTCCAATGCACATGCTTTTTAAATAGCTGCACACTTCAGCGGGGGCCCAAGTTTTTTTCTGAGGAGAGCACCACAAACAGATAGTTGCCACTGGGAACAATGGGAAGTCCAGGAGGCTTTCCACCATTTAATGCGATCACGGCTGATCAGAAACTTGATAGTGTTTTCCCTGATTATCTCTATAATCCCATCCAACACAAGTAATCAGAAATCTATCAATCTGTAACTTAAACATACTCAAAGACTGAGTCTCCATTGCCCTCTCTGGTAGAGAATTCCAAAGGTTCAAACCCTCTGAGTAGAAAAAAAAATCCCATCGTTTTCCCCATATTTTTAAGTTGAGCCTCCTGGTTCCAGATTTCCCGACCAAGGTAAAGATCTTACTTGCATCTAACTTGTCCATCCACTTAAGCATTAAGGTAGGCATTGATTGCTTGGTATCCTCAACGTGGAGAAAGAAGAAGAGGGGGAGGGAAACATGGCCATATAGTCTGCAGCAACTCACCGCTGCTCAAGGATCCTGACAGCCTCAGGCTGACATGGGTCAACTTGTCTGAGAGTGCCAAGGCATCTCGAGGTACAACATAAAGACTATGCACACCCTTACACCCTTGCCAACCTCTTCATTCTAACCCTCACCAACCCTGTCGCTGTAACCCTCACCAACCCTTCCACTCTAATCCTCGCCAACCCCTCCACTCTAACCCTCACCAACGC
>JAHRHZ010000267.1:8286752-8299158 GCA_024137785.1 Ginglymostoma cirratum | reverse complement strand
CCTCCACTCTAATCCTCGCCAACCCCTCCACTCTAACCCTCACCAACCCTTCCATCTCTAATCCTCACCAACCCCTCCACTCTAAACCTCACCAACCCCTCCACTCTAACCCTCACCAACCCCTCCACTCTAGCCCTCAACACCTCCACTCTGACCCTCACCAACTCCTCTTCCCTGCTCCTACCTGTGGGGTTTGCTTTGTTTAGACTTAAGACGCTACATCTTAAAGAAAACACCCACAATCTCAAAACAAAATATAGAGTTCCTAGGTAAAATTACTCTACTCTAGAAACTTCTTCACTTCAAAGTTAAGAATGAACTCTTCCTCACAGCATAACTTCACGGCTGCCTGTTCCGTTAACAGCTAGTGATTTACACAACTATATTTTCCCCAATGCATAAACTTGCCCTCCCCCATTACAATGTCAGAATTGTTCTCAAGAGGGATGGATGAAGTAGAGGTGCAAGGCAATTTGTTTTGACAACGCTGCGCTGGAGAACGCTGGGGTAGACAGAGAGTTGGGACGGTCACCTGTAGGTGCTTTGTGATTGACCTTTCCTTTCCTTTTCTAGGAGATTAAAATCTCCTGGGCGCTGTATCCATGTTCTCAGGAGAGCCCTACCGCTGCTCACTGCTTCTGCACATTCCAACCACAACTAGGCAGCTGGGCCCCCCTCTCTCCATGGGGAACAATCCCTCCCTTCCAGCCCCCACCCCATCAAATTGAGCCTTGGGAAAGGAGTCAGAGAGTGGGGTAGGGGGTAGGGGGCAGGGGTTTGAAAGCAGTTTTTTCACATCTTGGTGCCATCATTTTTCTGTTTTCCCAAAGAAAGCAGGACATCGCCAGTCCAACTGCTGCTGGGGTCCCTTTAATAAACAGGGAGGAGCCATCACTGGGATTCTAGGACTGGGTCAGGAATCCCGGAGCAGGAAGTGAGATCCGCATCGCAAAATAAACTGATTAAGATTGGGATTTCTGTCCCCGGTTAGAGGTTACTGATCTGGTTGAAATTAGGTCGAAATAATCAAACTTTTTTTGCTTTTCCTTCCGCAGAAATTTTCTGCCGCTTGCGCATCAGCCCCTGACTGGGGTCCGTACTTGGAACAACACAAAGGGGAGAGATACAGAAAAAGACCCGTTTCGTTAGAAGCCCAGATCAGCGTGGAAAGTGTCTCTTTGTGAAATTTTAAAGGAAAACGTATTCTTAATTTGTGATCATTTATAAAACCCACTTCTATTCTGGAGCGCGTTCATTGTAATTTCACTGGGGATTTCCAGTGCAGTCAGTAAATCGGTCAACACAGTTTCTCTCTGCTATGCATCTTTAGGTTTCTGCTTGAATCTGTTTGGGTTCTGTCCAGCTGACTGCTTCTCCCTCTCATCTTGTCTCACGTGGCTCTAGATCAACCTCAATTCCTCAATATCTGTCCTTGTCATACGGGAGTCTCTACGCGTTGAACTTAATTTATTTTTTTGCTCACTGCAATCTTGCGGAGCTCGCTTTTTCAAACTTCACTGTTGTGCGAACACCAATATTTTTTCAAGTTGACTGCTGCTGTTTCTCTCTCTCTCTCTGCATTGAGTCCCGTTTGAATTCTGCTTGCACTAGTCTTTATCTTGGCGCAGCTGGATGTATAGCAGCAACAAAAGGAGATCTGAGATAACGAGGTGTAGAGCTGGATGAACACAGCAGGCCAAGCAGCATCAGAGGAGCAGGAAAGCTGACGTTTCGGGCCTAGACCCTTCTTCAGAAATTTCTGTGTTCATCCAGCTCTACACTTTGTTATCTCGGATTCTCCAGCATCTGCAGTTCCTATTATCTCTGATACAAGAGGAGATCTGTTGGCTGATTTTGATCATTCAGCCACTTGTCCATTTTCTGACTGTCCATGAGTATTTTTAACAACACACAACCACACTAATGTACAGGAGGCAACATCTCCACTTGAATCAACTTATCAAAGTTAAGAAGAACAACAAACTGCAGATGCTGGAAATCGGAAACAAAAACAGAAGTTGCTGGAAAAGCTCAGCGGGTCTGGCAGCACCTGTGGAGAGAAATCAGAGTTAACATTCCGGGTCTGCTGATCCTTCCTCAGTTCTGAGCCAACCGGTTCGAGGGCAACTCAGGTTGGGCAAAAACTCCAGTCTTGCCAATGATGCCAACGTCACATTCCACAGTAATAGGGAAAATGTGATTTTAGTATTAGGAGACCAACAAAATGTACCAATTTGTTTTAAACAGAGCTTCTATTATTCCAGATTTAGGTAAGATTAGCTTCAATAGGATGAAACAGATATGGTTCCCAGGAAAATAGGGAGCTATGCCAATAGAGTAAAGGACAGAAAATAAGTGAGAGGTTTTCAAAAAGAATTCAATGCAATACAGAACCAGATTATACACCTAATGGACAAGGGCTTTGTTCCTAAAGAAAACACAGTCACAGACAACCAGGGAGTTAAGATACAAAATAAAAGTAAAAGACAAACGCATAAAAAAAAGTACCATAAATCCTGGTAAATGCAAAGAGCAGCATTGGGTGAGGAAGCACATAGTGAAAGCTATTAAAGGGAGAATGGGAACAATCCACAAAGGCTATAAAGACCGAGCTGAAAACCCTTCCAAGTGCATTAAGAAATAGTGCAACCAGTAGAGCAGAGTGGGCCCGATGAACCCTGATAATGATGATGCTACCAGTGACACCAGGGATATGTTGAAATGACTTTACATCAGTGTTTAGTTCAAAGAGGCTGCCAGTGGATCACAGATGTATTTCAACAAAATTGAGACAAACAAGAAAACAATAATGGAGAAAATCAGAGCATTAAAATATGGCAAATAGCCAAAGCCAGATAGCTTCCATCTCGGTATTTAAAATAAGTAGGTTAGATTATTTTAGATAGAGTAACAAATTCATACAGCATAGAAACGGACCCTTCGGTCCAACCAGTCCATGCTGACCATAATCCCAAACTAAACTAGTCCCACCTGCCTGAACTTGGCCCATATCCCTCCAAACATTTCTTAAAAGATACCACAACTGCAATCCTCGAGTATTCTCTCAATTTAGGTATCATTTACTAATATTGAAAAATGTGATGTACTCTGTTATATAAGAAAGGTTAAGAAAGCAAAAGGAGGTACAGACGGACTAGTTTAAAAACCTATTCACAGGAAATTATTAAAGTTGATGGTTAGGAACAGGGAGCTGAACACCTTGAAAATGTTTAACTGATCAGAGACAGCCGACATGGGTTTTTATGACTGGTTACGTTCCTCTTGTCGCACTCCAGAAATATATAGTCACCACTTCTGACAACGTCCCCAGTGAGAAATCTGGCCTTCTGTAGATGCATGTCTTGTGGCTGCTTCACTGTGTTCTGGACCATGCAGTCACCCAGAATGCTGGTAGCCCCAGCCACGACAGCCAGTTATCACATACATAGGTCAGACCCACCACCTGTACAGCCCATCTCTTAGACTCTACTGCCCCTAATTCAGTTCGTGCACCACTACTTGGACCTTCCTTCAAAATGCTCCAAAATAGATCATCCAACAACAGCATCAAGCAGTGTTGGGATTCAGAAGCAGTTTCAAACCTGTAATGAAAATTCCACCTGAAGAGTCTGAAAGGGGAGCTAGACAGATCAAGTGAGTGGGCAAGCTGGTGGAGGACATTTGAGCAAATTGACCTCGGTAGGAAAAATGGAACCACTTCAATTTTTTTTTACACATGTCAAGAAACTGTTAGGTGTTGATGTTTAGAGAAATTGGTTGGCTTCAAACGTGAAACAGAGGAAGGAATTTGGCATGCACTGGAAACGCGAAGGCAAATGGTATGAAGTTCTTTATTGCAAAAGCCCTGGAGCGCAGGCGTAAAGAAATCTTGTTGCAATTGTACAGCGCTTTGGGGACAAATGTATCTAGAGTGCATGCTTCATATCTAAAAAAGGATATAATTGTCATTGAGTGCAACAGAAGTTCACGACTGATTTCTGAGATGAAAATGGCTACTAGGACAGATCAAGTCAAATAGGCTGCAGAGTTTAAAAGAGTGAGCAGAAAGCGTGCTGTAACATACTTGATTGCGGGAGAGTTTAACAGGGCGTGCACTAGGCGAGATCAACGTTAGCAAGATCAGCATTATTTGAGGCTAGAGAATCCATTCATCAGTTCGATAACGGTTGGGAAGAATCTGTTCCTGAACCTGCTCAAGGCTTCTGTATCTTCTGCCTAACGGAAGATGTATGAGGTCATTACCAAGGTGCAATGGGTCTTTAATGATGTTGGCAGCCTTTCCGTGGCAGCGAGCCATGTAAACACAGTCTATGGATGGAAGGTTGGCTTCCATGATGGTCTGGGCAGTGCACATCACCTTCTGTAGTTTCTTACAGTCCTGGGCACAGCAGTTGCCATACCAGGCCGTTATGCACCCAGACAGTATGCTTTCAATGGTGCATCTGTAGAAGTTGGTGAGGGACCTTATGGACATGCCAAATTTCCTGAGCTGCCTGAGGAAGAAGAGGCGTTGTTGTGCCTTATTGACGGTCGCATCTATGTGGGAAGTCCAGGACAGGTTGTCAGTTATCGTCACTCCAAGGAACTTGATGCTCTTCACCTTCCACTCTCAAGAGAACTTATGTATTTAAGACAGAGATAGGTTCTGGATTTGTAAGGGGATTATGGGTTACAGGGAGAAGGGGGTTGAGAAGCGTCAGCCATGAGCAAATGGCAGAGCAGGAATGATGGACCTAGTTCTACTCCTATACCTAATGGTCAATTTAGTGTTCAGCATTTGTCTTTTCAAATTTTGACTACTGCTATGCTCTTCCACAATACTTGCCCCTACTGACCTTCACTGATTCCCTGTCCCCAATGCCTCACTTTTAAAATTTTTCGTTCATTCGTTTAAATTCTTTGCCCATCATTAAATTTGTAACATGCAGAAACTCCTGCCATTGATGCACCACCATCTTCCCAGCTAGGTTGCCCTTCCAAACTCTCGCCAACTCCTCCCTCATGTCTTTGTAGTTACCTTTACTCAATTGTAGGACGATTACATCAGATTTCAAATTCTCTTTCTCAAACTGTAGGGTGAATTCTATCATATTATGGTCACTGTCCCCTCAGGATTCCTTCATATTGAGCTCCCTAATCAAGTATGCCTCATTACACAGCACCACATGCAGAATTGTGAGTTCCCTAGTGGGCTCTACCACAAGCTGCTCCAAAAAACTATCTTGTAGACATTCCATAATTTCCCTTTCTTGGGATCCACTACCAACCTGATTTTCCCAGTCCACCTGCATATTGAAGTCCCCATGATGATAGTAATAGTGTCATTCTTACATGCCTTTTCTGTCTCCTGATTTATTTTCTCACCACATCCTGGCTACTGCTAGGAGAACTGTACACATCTCCCATCAGAGTCTCTACCCCTTTGCCGTTCCTCAACCCATAGAATTTCTATGCCTTTCAACTCTATATCAGTTCTTTCTATTGATTTGATTTTTAACAAGGCAACCGCACCGACTCTGCCATCTGCCTGTACTTTGATAGACCGTGTATCCTTAGATATTTAGTTCCCAGCCCTGATCCCCTTGCAGCCACATCTCTGTGATACTTGCCAATTACAATCTGCGCTACAATTTCACTTACCTTGTTGTTTGATCGCGTGTGACAAGAGCAATGGGCTTTAGACTGTGGCTTCTGTCTTCTGAAAGTCTGAATGGAAAAAATTAGACCAATCAAAGCTGGATATTAGTAGAGGTATTAAGGGTACAGGCTGAAGAGGTGATGTCAGCACGTATGTGAAGCTGATCCACTTCTTTGATGATGTCGTGGAGTTGGGACCACAAACAGATATTTGACACACTTCAGAGATAATAGTGGGGGATTGAGAAGTGAGCCCAATTATGGATGTTCTTTGGCTATAGATGGATAGGTAAGGTTTGATCCAAGTGATGGCTACCACATTGAGCTGCACTGTAGGCTCTGGCAGAAGCCAACCTGAGTCAGTGAGAGGGTTTTGCTAAGCAGGCAGTGGTTGATAGCTCTGTTGGTGACATTTTCCATCACTTTACTGATTATTGGGAGTGGACTAATGAGGCCTGTTGCATTTCTCCTATTTGTTGTTTGCAAAACAAATGTTGCCAATTTTACACATTGTCAGGAACATGGCAGAGTTGATGCTGTGCTAGAACGGCTTGGGTAGGAGTGCAGCAGGTTCTGGAGCACGGGTCTTCAGTACTATCTCCAAATGTTGTCAGGAGCTACAGACTTTGCAACAGCTACTGTCTCCAGCCATTTCTTGATATCACGTAAACTGAATCAGCTAAAGATTGGCATATGTGATGCTGAGGACATCAGGAAGAGGCCAAGATGGATCACCTATTCAGTACTTCTGGCTGAAAATCGTTATGAACGATTCAGCCTCATCTTTTGTACTGATGTGCTGAGCTTTTCCATCATTAAGGAAGGGGATATTTGCACAGCCTCCCTCAGCAAATTGTTTAACTGTCTACCATTTGTGACTGGATGTGGCAGGACTGTAGAGTTTAGATCTGAGCCACTAGTTGTGGAAATGCTTAGCTCTGTCTATCACTTGCTGTTTATGCTGCTTGGTATGCTAGAAGTCCTGTTTAATAGCTTCACCAGGTTGACATTTTTGGCTATGCCTGGTGCCACTCCTGGCACATCCTCCCACACTCTCCATTTAGCCAGGGTTGATCCCCAGGCTTGATGGTAATGGTTAAGTGGGGGATATGCAAGGCCATGAGGTTGCAGATTATGTCGGAGTACAATCCTGCTGCAGTTGATGGCCCACAGTGCCTCATCGATGCCCGGTCTTGAGTTGCTAAATTTGCTCGAAGTCTGTCCCATCTAGCACGGAGATAGTGCCACACAAGACTGTGGAGGTTATTCTCAACATGAAGACGGGACTTCATCTCCACTAGGGCTGTGCAGTGGTCACTCTTACAGATGCTGTCACGGACAGATGTATCTGCAGCCAGCAGATTGGTAAGGATGAGGTCAAGTCTTTTTTAGTCTTGTTAGTTCCCTCACTACCTACTGCAGACCCAGTCTAGCAGCTACGTCCTTTAGGACTCGGCCAACTCAATCAATAGCACTGCTGCTGAGCCTCTGTTTGAAATCCCCCACCCAGAATACTTTCTATGCCTTTATCCATGGAGTGTTGATGGTGTCTGGGACATTGTAAGGCATGATTCCATGAGTATGACTGCATCAAGCTGTTACGTGACTTGCCTGTGAAACAGCTCTCCCAAGAGGTTGTTGACTTGCTCGTCGAGCTGGCTTGTTTTTGTTCAGACATGGGTTATGCTGGGAAGAAGAAGAATACTAATACAAGATCCTTGTTTTAAATGGATATCCCCGCCAACTTCATCCACAGATGCCTACATAACAGGCAACAACAGGAGGAAACAGTACGCCCTAACACACTGACCACTGTTTCCTACATCAGGAATATATTGGAACTGACAACAAGACTCCTAAGACCACTAGGAATCATGATGGTCCACAAGCCCATGGCCACTCTACAACAAACACTTACAAGGATTAAAGACCCCATTCTCACAACATGCAGAATGAACGTGGTTTACAAAATACCACGCAACGACTGCCACAAACATTACATCGAACAGACAGGAAGGAAACTAGCCATCAGAATACACGAACATCAGCTAGCAGCAAAACTGCATGACGAACTCTCCTTAACATCTGTACATTCAGACAACAAAGGCCATCAGTTTAACTGGGACAACGTAACCATAGTAACCTAAGCCAAACATAGACACGCACGGGAATTCCTAGAGGCAAGGTTCTCCACCCGTACTTCAATTAACAAACATATAGAATTGGACCCCATATATAAACCCATACAGATCAAATCCGGAAATGACAGTACTCACCATAATGGACCGGACAGTATAAATTCCATGCGGAGTAGAATAACATCACTTCATCGGAGGCTCCACTGATGACGTCACCTAGCATGGTGACGAAACGTCTGAACAAGAATAAGCCAGCTCAGCAAGCAAATCAACAACCTCACCCACAATCTGAACTACAGATCTTTGCCAAAACTTTAAACAGCCCTCCCAATTTTGACATGAGCCCCCAGATGTAAGTAAAGAGGACTTTGCAGGGTTGACAAGGCTGTTTCTGCCGTTGTCATTTCCAGTACCTAGATCGATGCCCAATTGTCTGTCTGATATCATTTCTTCTTTAAGAGTTTCTAGCAGTTATGACTACTGAGTGTGATAGTCTGCCATTGAGGAACTGAGAGTTCCTGTATTGCTATGGGTCTGGAGTCAAACCTGGGCCAGACTACGTAGAAACAGCAGGTTGTTTCCTTAAAGGACATTAGTGAGCCAGATTTGTTTTTTCCCTCTCTGATAATCAACAATGGTTACCTGGTCATCATTCAATTTTTAATTATTGAATTCAAATTCTGCAGGATTTGAACCCAGGTCCCCAAAATATTAGCTGGGTTTCTGGATTAACAGTCTCACAATAATACCGTTCAACTATGCCTGCCCCTCCATTAGTTTCTGTAGTAAGATCAGAAGCAGGCCATTCAGCCCACAATTCAATTAACTGATGAAGGTTAAAGTCACTTATGAAAATCACTACCTTGCTTATTATCTCCTAATTCATTCTTTGTCCTACTGTATAGCTATTGTTAGGGACCCATAGATGACTACTATTAATGTCGTCTTGTCCTTGTTATCTCTTACTTCAATCCATCTTCCAATGCAAGACCATTTCTTGCAATCGTACTTATTCCATCTTGTACTACCAAATCTACCCACCACCCTTAACTTCCTGCCTGTCCTTCCAAAAAATCACATACGCCAGAATATTTAGTTCCCAGCCTTGAATTCCTTGTAACCATGTCTCCATGATGATTATAAAATGACATCCATTAACTTCTATTTGTGCTTGCTTTTAAACTTTTGTTCTGAATGTTGTATAACCAAGTAAAGAACCATTAATTTTACTTTATTTAACGTTTTCCCCACTCTGACCCTTTTTGCTGCTGTTCTTCCATGATTGTATATTCTGCCCCACTCTGGATGTCAGTACCCAAATAGCTGCCCTGCAATGATGCCATATCCTTTTCCTTTGTAAGCCTAACTGCTCTCTCCCAAACCCTCCATCCTTTTAATCCCACCCTACATGCTGTAGTAACTCACCAAGACTCTTCCAATAGCATCCTCTAAGAACACAACTACTACCATAAAATCCCTACAGCACAGAAGCAGACCATTCGGCCCATCAAATCTACACTGACCCTCCAAAGAGCATTCCACCCACACGCACTGCCCCCCCCACCCAACTCTGTCCCCGTAAACCTGCATTTCCCATGGCCAGTCCGGCTGAGCTACATATCCCTGGACACTACGGGCAATTTAGCATCGCCAATTCACCTAACTTGCATATCTTTGGACTGTGGGAGGAAACCGAAGCACCCAGGGAAAACCCACGCAGACACAGGGAGAATGTGCAAATTCTACACAGGCAGTTGCCCAAGGGTGGAATCCTGGTCCCTGACGCTGTGAGGCAGCAGTGCCAACCACTGATTCACCATTCTGTCCATCCTTACCACCTAAAAGGACAAGGGCAGCAGACACATGGGAACACACCATGTACAAATTCCCCACCATGTTTACTATATTGCCATTTTTTCAATGTTACTGAGTCAGAATCGTGGAACAGTAATGGAGCTGTCCCTATATCCCGAGGAATGCCACAGTTCAATAAGGCATCTCGACACCAGCTTCTCCAGGACAATTAGGGATGGGTAACAAACGCTGGCTTTGTTAATGACTTCCACATGCCATGAACGAGAAAAAGATAACCCAGATTTCTTTTGGTTGATGTAACTTCCCATTTTCTGACGAAGCTCCTCACTCATCATTATCGTGAGGGTCTGCTAGTTTTTTTTTTCAGAAGTTGATTGAATACAAAATAGAAAGTTGCAAAACAAATACAATCCGGGCAGCTTATCAGGCCTTTCTGTACTTTTTGATTATATTTCCAATTTGTCATATGCAATGGCAGAAGAACGATTCGTGATATATTAACACAGTGCTCCTCACTAACAATTTTCTTACACAGGGAATGGTTCATCTTCCAGAGGAAGGGGTTATTGCGGGTACAGTTACAACATTGATAAGACATTTAGATAAGTTCATGAACAGGAAATGTTTGGAGGGATGTCAGCCAAGCGCAGGCAGGTGGGACTAATTTAGTTTGGGATTGCGGTCATCCTCATGGTTAGACCAAAGGGTTTGTGTCCATGCTCTTTGACTCTGTGACTGCAACGTTATCAGAATAAGACTCATGTTAACGACGAATTTGAAGACTGGTCTCTAGGTTTTCCACAATGGTTTCATAATTTTCCCACTGGGTGGTGCTGTAACGTCATTCTTTCCTTCCGTTTGAGGCCACTGGATGAATCTTCAAGTCTACTCCAGTGGCTCACTACCAACGTCCCCACACCCAATGCTCACTACGCCACCCCATAACCCCTCCTCACCCCGCTCTCTCATATAATCACATGCTCCTCCTTAACCTCACTCATTAACCACTGTAGTGAAACTCAGACCCACCTCTCACAGCCTGCACTTACTGACCATTTTTCAACCCTGACTGAAGCATCACCCAAACATGTGACACCACAACAATTGTTAGTCAAGCAAACAAGCTATTTCATTTACTGGGATCTAAAATACATTGCAAAGACAAAACATGCACAAGCAGATTCCATAGAGATTACAAAATAAGATGGCAACTGGATCAATTTTGACTCAAGTCATGGCAACAGAGAAGAAGTAAGAACAAAGTTTAAGAAACACGCTTTGAGGAGACAGGTGCCATGGTAATAACTTGGAATGTTTGCCTTAACCAGCTGATCGTAACCAGAACCGATAAGTAGCTGCATTCCAGGGGTAAACTGAGAAAGACTCCCTGACATTGCTGAAAGAATTGCAGTTTGCCCTATAGCCAATTAATCAGATAATTAAATTCCTTAAACCAACCACTGTCTCCCTTCAGAATAGAGAAACCTCCTGGAGCCAACAAACACCACCACCCCAATTAATGAATCCTGTGTACCTCATCTGAGCACATCTCTCTCACCCCAACAGTGAACCCCACTCCCATCCTGTTGATAACCCGCTACACAAAACCCACTCGCCCTCTTTATTGACTGGGAGCCAGGGCCCTCTCCACCAAGTATAATTAATCACATCGCCGTCCACAGCCTAAGCCAACATTCCCCAATGCTTTTCACCATCCTCTCTATTTAATACTTTCACTCTCATCTCCTCCATACCCTTATCTTCAATCTCTCAACACTCTCCTACACTTCTTTTCCATGTTCTTCCTTTTCCTTCCATGCTTGCCCCTAGCACTCCCCCACCCTACCAACCCCAGTCACCCTACGATTCTCCCTCCCCTTTCCTCAAAAGTCTCCTGAACTTGATCTTGCCTGAATGTCTGCAAGGCTGCACGAGCTCATTATCTCCTGAAAGTGATTTGTTGTCTGCAACATTCAATTTCACATTGCACTTCAAATTCCAATATCCGTTTATGTTAACGGGAAAATAGCTTATGCAAATTAAAGTGCTCACCTCATGTACCTGAGGAGATTGTCAATTTTTTGTTTAAAAATTGCATAACATGAGCAGTTAATTAGCAGCTAGCAAAACCAATGTGTGCAATGAGGCCTGACAATAGGGAAGGTTGACCTCAATTAAAGCCGCTCTGCGTCTATTAAACAGTAAAATAATTCTGCTAGCAGCAACTCATTCAAGAGGCTGGAAAATACATTTGGAGCAGGAAGAAAAGACCTCAGCAATGGTGCTGCAGACCAGAGAGAGGGACTCTGCTATTCTCTTGCAGCAATGGAAGCTTTGGTGTGGGAGGTTGAAAGGAATCGATAAGAGCACCATCTGTAGATGTCCAAGAGAGTGTCCAGGCACATATTGTTGGAGCAAAATCTGTGGGCATCAACACAAAATTACAGCTCCCGGATACAATGCCAGGAAAAGTTCACTGATCTCCAGTGGGTGCTTGGGGGTCTCTGAATGAATCTTCAAGTATATTCCAGTAACTCCACTGCCAACCACCAAACCACTCCCTCAACACACACAGTGCTCACTACGCCAATGCCCCTCCCCCCGCCGACAACGCTCATATAATCACATGCTCCTGCCTAGTCTCATTCATTCAGAGATAAAAGGTACTGCAGATGCTGGAGAATCCGAGATAACAAGGTGTGGGGCTGGATGAACACAGCAGGCCAAGCAGCATCATAGGAGCAGGAAAACTTGACGTTTCGGGCCTAGACCCTTCATCAGAAAATCTTCTGATG
>JAHRHZ010000267.1:8213161-8286352 GCA_024137785.1 Ginglymostoma cirratum | reverse complement strand
CATCAGAAGATTTTCTGATGAAGGGTCTAGGCCCGAAACGTCAAGTTTTCCTGCTCCTATGATGCTGCTTGGCCTGCTGTGTTCATCCAGCCCCACGCCTTGTTATCTTGTAGCCTCATTCATTAATCACTGCAGTGAACCTCAGACCCACCTCCCACAGCCCACACTCTTAACTGCTTTTCAACCCCGACTGATGCATCACCCAAACATATTACACCACAACGATTGTCACTCCTCTCTCTCTCTCTCTCTCTCTCTCCCGGGATAAATTGACCCATAACACAGTAGCAATGTATCGGCAGGGAACAGGCAAGCTTGAACATCGTTACCCGCTCCAAGGGCACAGGACTCAGGCTCACTGAGTTCTTGGAGGAGCAAATTTCTGGGTGCTGGGATCTGTACTGAGCAACCACTGGCGATCACAGCAGGTCAGACAGCACCCATGGAGAGACAGCAAGCTAACATTTCAAGTCTAGATAACTTTGGCTTGCTCTCTCTCCATGGACGCTGTCTGACCCACTGTGATCTCCAGCATTTGTTGTTTTCCGTTTTGACTGAGTTCCTGAGCAGAGTCCTTCAGAGTGACAGTATCATACGCAGAGAATGCTGAAGAAACTCAATAGGTTGGGACAGCATCTGGGGAGAGAGAAACCGTTAACATTTTTTGAGTCCGGTATGAATCTTCTTCAGAAGTGAAAGGTGTTGAGTACGGTGGGCTTTTTAAAGTAATTTTGACAGAGGCAGAGGAGGAGCAAAGGGGAAGATGGTGCTGAGGACCAGTGCAAATGACGAAGGGTTGTAAACGGTGACGAAAGAGAAATAGAGACATGGAATAGGCATATATGAAGGTGTGAAAGGGAGAGAATGGGGCCTCTCTACTGGGACTAAAGTAAACAAAACAGAAACAAAGACAAGGCTGTTGGAGAAGGCATCAGGAGAGAGAACAGAAGAAAAATGGTGAGCAGACATAATGTGGTCAGTTTCTGAAGATATTGACTTTGATACTGAGACCTCCACAGGGTGTAAAGTGCCAAAGAGGAAAATGAGGTCTTGTTTCTCAAGCTTGCATTGGGCTTCGTTGGACCATTGTAGAAGGCTCAGGACAGAACATCGGCAAGACTGACTGCAGACTGGGTGACCACATTGCTGTACACCTCCACGCTGTCCATAGGAATGACCCTGACCTCCAAGTTGCTTGCCATTTCAATAAACCACTTTGATCTCATGCTAACACTTCTGTTTCAGATTTCCAACATCTGCAATATTTTCCCTTAATTCAAGGGTGATAGTATCGCTGTTCCTAACCCACCTTCATCCTGCATAATATCCCCACAGCCCACAATCTCCATGGGTGAACACGCCGCAGATGGTATAAGTGGGCACATCTTATTGCCCCCATGCCCACATTCTGACTCAATGTGCACACATCCTTACCCTAGTGTTTTCCTTCAGTCACATACACATGAACATCAATTGAAACAGTCAGGGATGGAAGATCAAGAGCTGGCTGAGGATCAAGACACTGAGGATTGGGTTGCAGTGCCATTCGATCCAACGCCTACTGCTCAGTTGCTGGTACCACGTGTTTTTCCTAGGGTAGTATAGCCAGACATTCTACACACACATGGTGAAATTTTAGGCAAGGTCACATTGCAGCTGGCCAGAGGAAAAGGATAAAGTGTGGGGGCCTTGAGCTCTGTAGCAGAGGACTCCAGTGACAATCTTAATGGGGCAGAATTTCGACAAAAATGAATGGGAACGCATGTGAGAAATGTATTGGTGGAGGGCCTGCCCTGAACCCGCTGCCATGGCACAGGGTCACAGAAGAATTCAACAGCAACACGGCAGTAGGTTTCATGTGGAGCTCAGAGTCGATGCTAAGCTCGCGTGGAAATGGCAACAAAATGCTTGCAGTTCGAGAGCACTGGGCGGTCGATATCTCAGCTGCCTCTTGCCTTCCGCATCCACCTTCCACCGCCCCCTGCCACCTTCTCCTGAGGTGACCATTGAAGCCACGGTGTCAAGGTCTGCATCTAATGCTGAGGATTCCCACGAACCAGGTCCCCTGCTCCCGCTGAATCCTGGAGGGTTCTTCCCAAGTGGTTCACTTCACTTCAGCATTCCGATGATCCGCCCGATGACATTCCCTGTGAGCGTCCGCCACATTAGTGAAGGCCATGCATGGTGGGTCTGCAGAGCGAAAACTATTCCCCCGGGGAACATTTTGACCTGGGGGTCAAGGGGTTACCTGGAACTGCGGACTGAAGCATGATAAAACCTACAAGCCTGCTGCCAGAATAGCAGGCATTCACCAGCGCACCCTTCTGGGCATGGGTCACCAAACAACCAGAGGTTGCACCCTTCCCTGTTACAGTGCCACTTCCACTGAGAAGCTGTGCCCACCTCCATGTGATTAAGGACTCCCTGTGCCAGGGAAAGCCACCGACCTGGCAAAGCAAAGCACATTTTATCCCTAGGGAAACAAAATGCCATGGATTATAAACTGCAACGAAAAAGAAACAGAAAAGCCGAGTAGACCCAGCAGATGTGGAGAGAAAAACAGAGTTAATTCCAGATCTGTGACTTCTTATTTGAACATTAAAACTGTTTTTTTTCTCTCTCTCTCTCTGCCTGACCTGTTGGGTCCATCCAGTTATTTTTTTCTCTCCGCTTAAAAGCCCACTATTCCTGTTTTATATTGTTGAATAAGAGGAAACAATGAAATCCCATCTCCTGAAGCCCCTACAGTGCAGAAAGAGACCAGAGAGCCCATCAAGTCCACACTCACCCTCCAAAGATCATCCCACAGATCACCCCCCCCCCCATCACCTAACCCTGCACTTAGCATGGTGTTATAAAGCTGATCACCCCTCCACTCTGAGAACTTAAACCGAGATATCCAAAGAGGTGCACCTTGCCCTATAATCTGTAAAAGAGTGTGCAATGTGGTGTAACCTGCTCTTCAGCAACTTCTAGTCGTTAAATGAAATAAATTCCGTGACGCTCATTTTAAAATCAATGAGTAACAATTTATTTATCCAACTCTTAATAGTAAACAAATTAACTAAAGTATTAACAAACCAAATAAATCCCTTCTAACTGCAAACTATTCCCAGATAAAACAAGACTCTAATGGTATGCTATTCCAATAAATACAAGTCCCACTTATATAAAAAAAAGAACTTACTCCCTCAAAATTACAACCAGGTTATGTCTTCCAGAATGTCCTGTGCGTTCTCCATCGAATCCTCTGTCAAGAATATTAACTAGTTGTGCCGTTGGGCACTGTTGGTATTTAGATGGTGCTTTCTCAAAGACATAGATGAGGCTGTGAAAGCCAACTATTCTCTTTGGAGATTTAAGGGCTGTTAGCTCTGGCAGATGACAGTTAGCTCTGGGCCTTTGTCCAACTGCCCCCTTCTTTTATACCCTTGATGACATATCAATATGTCTTACTATAGGATTGGTCCTATGTTATCAAAACCATCAGATTTAAATTTAATTGGTTTTTGGTATCTAAGTGTCCAGCTAAATTCAAAATTTTTTGCCTTGGTAAAAACTGTTGCTTGGCCTACTAACTGTAAGGCCTTTCAATACAAATGTTTCAATTCAGGCGCTTTCTGTGTACTTCCAAACTTTCAAGTTGCTGCTCACAGACATCCATTTTAAATCTCTAAGCATAGAAAAAGCACATCATCTTTTAAAGGGACCACACAATGCTCCCGCTCCTCCAGCAACACAAAATTCTAATTTCCTGCCTCCCAATCCACAAGTACTCTCCTCAACTTTGCAACAATGGCCAATGTACCTAACCTGTAAATCTTTGGACTGTGGGAGGAAACCAGATCAACAAGGAATACCCACACAGACACGGGGAGAATGTGCAAACTCTACCCAGACAGTCGCCCAAGGATGGAATCCTCATGGACCTAGTTCTGTGAGTCAGCAGTGCTAACCACTGAGCCACCCTGGCTGCCTAATGGTCGTTGCTCGTGGATATAGCAATGAACAGGAGACAGCGATATGTTGGTAATGTTGCTGGCTCATGTCTGGAAGGATACTCTGATGGAAGGGTTGAGGGTCAACATCACCTCGATAGCCGCTAATAGTGCCTTCCGTGCTCACCTTACTCTGTGACTAGCAGATCTACTTCCAAGAGGTGATACAGTTCTGCAACTATGCCCTTGATGAAATGGAGTTACCAAATACAGAGGAGAGTTCTCCGCATTTCTCTGCTCTACCAAGCAGCCTGCCTTCCCTGCTCCTTCTGCTCTACCCCCTCCACTTTGTTGCTGCATCACAAGGGGAATAACTCCCATCATCCCCATGACTAGGGCCAAAGGGTGCATTCCGAGGTACAAAAGGCATTGCAACTCCTCACTGGCCTGCCGAATTTTTCACAACTCCTCCAATCAGGCAGGATGGGACAGACAGCCTCCTTCACACCGAAATAATTCCGTGATTCTGATTCGCTGCTGCAAGGGCAAATGAATGAGCAGAGCGGCTGATGGAGTGGCTGGGCCTTTAAACGGTATTACCGGGGTAACGATCTCTCATTCAGTCAAGGCAGGGCAGCCCATATGTTGTTGAGGTTCAAAATGGCAGGTCCATGGGTCATCATTCAAGGTCTACATTACTTGCAACCTGCCCAGAGAATTTCCATGCTACAACCCTCAAAGACATGAAGATCACTGTGGACTGCTTCAGAAAGGGTCGGAACATGGCTTCCAGCAGTTTTCATCTCTTCCAGCTCCCATAGCCCTGAAACCATTGGTGTTATGGAAGCCAAATTTTGAGGTCACATACTGACACTGAGTGATGGAAAAATAAAAGCTAATTAAGACATTTGCAGTTGTGGAATATTATTGTTGGAGGACGGTGGAGCAGTTGGCATTGAAACCCTCATGTGATAATTGGCAGTCATCTTTGGAAGGTGGACAGCGCTAGCAAGGCTGGCATTTATTGTCCATCCCTACTTGCCCTTGTGCAGATTGGCTCCCTGAGCCACTTCCGAGGACACTAAAAGCTAGCCACGTCACTCTGGGTCTGGCATTACATATAGACAAGGAATCACAGAATCCCTACAGTGTGGAAGCAGGCCCGTTTGGCCCATTGAGCCTGTACCAACACTCCGAAGAGCATCCTGCCCAGACTCACCCTGCTACCTTATCCCCATAGCCCTGCATTTCCCATGGCTAACCGAACTAGCCTACACATCCGTGGACACTATGGGCAATTTAGCATGGCTAATCCACCTAACCTGCACATCTTTAGACTGTGGGAGGAAACCAGAACACCTGAAGCCCACGCAGACACAGGGAGAACGCGCAAACTCCACACAGAGAGTTGCCTGAGGATGGAATCGAACCTGGTTCCCTGACACTGATGAGGCAGCAGTGCTAACCACTGAGCCACCATGTCACCCTAAATAAGGATAATAGATTTCCTTCCCTAAAGGGTATTCGTGAATCAGGTAGAGTTTCTTTTTAAATGGCTGCTATTTTAATTTTACTGAATTCAAATTTCATCACCCGCTGTGTTCAGATTTGAACCAAGGTTTCCAGAGCATTAGTCCTAAGGGGACCGAGTAACTCACTAACAATGTCATATTGCCACAGCAGGAAGATAAAGGAGCACACATGCAGATGTTTGGAAGCACATTTTGTCTGATTGTGAATTATTTCACGACTTGCCATTTTCCCAGGTGTTTTCCTACTCCATTCTGTGAGCTAATGCCTGCACAGTGATATCAATCTGGTAGAAAAAGGCCTTTGCAAATCCCAATCCGTTTGCTCAACATCCTCCAGATTGTTTATCTCACTGTGGTTTCTCATTGTCCTTTTTTGTCATTGAGATGTACAGGACGGAAACAGACCCTTCAGTCCAACTCATCCATGCTGACCAGATATTCTAAATTAATCTATTCTCATTTGCCAGCATTTGGCCCATATCCGTCTAACCCTTCCTATTCATATACCCATTGAGATACCTTTTAAATGTTGAAATTGTACCAGCTTCCTCACTTCCTCTGGCAGCTCATTCCATACACGCACCACCCTCTGCATGAAAAAGTTGCCCCTGAGGTCCCTTCTAAATCTTTCCCCTCTCACCTTAACCTACGCCCTCCAGTTTTGGACTCCCATACCCTCGGGAAAAATCCTTGACTATACACCTTATCCATGCCCCTCATGATTTTATAAACCTCTGTAAGGTCACCCCTCAACCTCTGACGCTCCAGGGAAATCCCCACTGCCTATTCAGCCTCTCCCCATAGCTCAAACCCTCCAAGCCCGGAAACAGGCCTGTACATCTTTCTTGAATCCTTTAATTTTTCACAACATCCTTCCTATAGCAGGTAGACCAGAATGTCTCAGGTTCCTAGTCTATCTCAACCACTGAAGCTCTTTCGAAGTGAAGTCACTGTTATAAAACAGAAAGTGTTACAGCCAATGTGTCCATAGCAAATAACAATTCAATAAATAACAGATTATCTGCAGTAGAAGTTGTTCGATAGATTTATGTTGGTCAGGACATTTGACAGGGTTTGCTCCCATATCTTTAAACAATGTCAAGCAATCTTTCCCATGCACCTGGGAAGGGAGATTTTAACCTATCATCCAAAAGGCAGCACTTTTAATCACATGTCACTCTCCCAGTAATGGACTGAAGGGCCACCGAAATTATGGGCTTGGGTTTCTGAAGTGGGTCTTAATCACTACCTTCAGGTTAAGGGGAATGTGATGCCATAATAAAAAGACTTTATTGTGGATGCTGGAAATCTGAAATAAGAGAGAAAATGGTAGAGAAACTTGGCAAGCCCGGCAGCACTTTTAGAGAGGGGAACAGATTTATTGTGTCAAGTCCGTTGTGACTTCTTAAGAACTGAAAGGAGCTGGAAACTTTTGCTTGTTGTGCTGGTGAAACAAGGGGAGGAGGAGCGAGGGGAAAAGATTGTGAGAGTCCCCAGGGCAAATTCAAAGACAGTGCCAGTGTTGGGAAAGGAGATAGAGATATAAAGTGAGTGTATATGAAGGTGTGTAAAGGCAGAAACGGGTCCTTTCTGCTGACAAAGCCAACAAAACATAGTCTTGTCAAGGAGAGGAATCGTAAGAAAATTGGAGGATTGAGGTTTTGCTCTGAAATTCTGGAATTCAATCTTGAATCCCAAAGGATGTAAAATGCTGAAACAAGAAATAAGGAGCTATTCCTCCAGCTTGCTTTGAGCTTCTTTGGAACATTGCAATAGACCAAGAATCGAGATGTTAGCAATGGGAGCAAGGCAGTTTATTGAAATGGCAAGCAACTGGGAGGTTGAGATCATTACGATAGTCAGAACAGCAGCGTTCCAGCAGTCACCCAGTATTGTGTTTGGTGTCGCCAGTGTAACGGAAACCATACTGTCAGCAGCAAATACAGTAGACTAGATTGAAAGAATTACAAGTAAAATGTTGCTCCAACTGGGAGATGTATTTGGGGCCTTGGACAGTGCAGAGCAAGGAATTGAATGGGTAAAGGTCACACTTCCTGTGAATGCAAGGGACAGTGCCATTGTGGGGGTGGTGAGGAAGTGTTGGAAGTGACAGAGGAGTTGACCAGTGTGTTATAGAGGGAATGGTCCCTGCGGAATGCTAACAGTGGAGGGGAAGGTAGTGGCATCATGCTGGAGGTGGCAGAAATGATAGATGATGATTCTTTAAATATGGATTTAATCCCATGGTGTCCTGATGTACACTCCAAGTAGATGAAGCCCGACTCTGCGACAACCCGTTTGTCAAAGGAATCCTCATGATAAATGTTACCAGTACCTCAGTGTCATTCTAGTTCCTAGGTTACAAATACCTGGGGGTGTTAATGCTCCTTACACAGTGAGCGGATCAGACAAGCACCAAGAAACATTTACTTTACATGTAGCTACTGACATTTATCCTGTATTAAGTATAGGACTGAATTGAATAAATTCTTTTATGATTCACAAAGAAGACAAATGAAAAAGAAACCTTTGAGCATGTTGCGAGTGGGAGATATCATTACACAAGTTGCGTATAAGATTATTACATAAATGTATAGTCCCAATAGCAAATTAATGATGAAGATAGGACGTTTGGATACTTTGAGATGGTAAGATCTGCCGATGCTGGAGTCAGAGATAACACAGTGTGGAGCTGGTGGAACACAGCAGGCCAGGCAGGATTAGAGAAGCAGGAAAGCTGATGTTTCGGGTCAGGACCCTTCTTCAGAAAATGTACAATTTGGATGTGTTATGACCCATAAAATGCTGAAAGGGAATTTTTGTTCTTTACTTTCTATTCTTCGTCTGCTTGCCACACAGAATATCACATGTACAGAGATGTGTCACATGGCTATCACATAAATGACAGATTGAGAAAACACCAAATCTGATGATAAAATGATGATATTTTAAAGCCATCCGAACCCTGTGACTGTGCTACTGCCCCATAAATCACTCACAGGCACTTAATGCTTTCTATGGCTCCATTGTAATCTCGGCAGGACATTTTCAAAAGGGTGAATCATTCAGTGTAACTTGGCTGCGTGAGTTCATTATTGATCTTTGGAGATAGGCATAAGAAGTGTTTTCTCTTTTAATTGAGTTATGAGCCATCAGGAACAGAAAACATTTGATGACAAACTCCACAAAGATCTGAGGCTAATTCAAAGGTTCCCACAAATAAAGAAAACAATCGTCGACAGGATAATTTATGTCAAATTATCAAGTATAATACATAAAGTTAAATGCAACAGGGTAAGACACTTTTGGTGTTTGGAGTTCCAATGCCTTAGAGATGAAGCTTGTACATTGGAAGATTGTTATATTAGGCAATTATTTTTATAAGGTTAATGTATGTTAGAAATGTTAGAGAAGGATGGGTTAATTTTTACTTTAGGTATGATTGTAACATGTAGGTTATCTATTAAATGTCTCTACTGTATTTTGTTTGCATTAATGTTAATCCAAAACATTGTTTACTGAGCTCCTAAACAAGAGTCAAAATTACCTCCATGTTAGTTGTGTGATTTGGGAAAAACGTGGCTTCAAAAAAGACAAAGATATGGTTTTCTCAAATTAAAGAATTAGTATTTAGGTACTTAACAAAACATGAAGTACTTTTGAACAGTAACCATTTGACAGGAACTGTGATAGCTAATTTGGTAATCTAATCAGATACAGAGTCAGAGAGTCATACAGCATGGAAACAGACCTTTTGGTCCAACCAGTCCATGCTGAATAAAATCTCAAACTAAACTTAGTGTCACCTGCCTGCTCCTGGCCCATATCCCTCTCAACCTTTCCTATTCAGATGTCTTTTAAAAGTTTTAATTGTACCCACATTCACCAATTCCTCAGGAAGTTTATTCCACATGTGAACCACTTTCAGTGTAAAAAAGTTACCCCTCATATCTTTTTTAAATCTCTCTCCTCTCACCTTAAAAATGTGCCCCTAAGTCTTGAAATCACCCATCTTAGGGAAAAGACAACTACCATTAACTCTGACCATATTTTATTATTTTTATAAACTTCTATCAGGTCACCTCTTGACCTCCTATGCTCCAGTGTAGAAAGTCCCAGCCTATTCAGCCTTTCCTTATAACTCAAACCTTCTACACCCGGCAACATCCTGGTATATCTCTTCTGAACCCTCTGTAGCTTGATAATATCGTTCCTATAATTGGGTGACTAGAACTGGACACAATACTCCAGAAGAGGCCTCACCAATGTCCTGTACAACCTCAATGTGACTTCCCAACTCCTATACTCAAAGGACTGAGCAAAGAGGGCAAGTGTGCCAAATGCCTTCTTAACCACCTTGTCTACATGTGCTGCAAACTTCAAGGAATTACTTACCTGCACTCCTGGATCCCTCTGTTTTACAAAACTACCCAACGCCCTACCCCTGTTTTGTATCAAAATGCAATACTTTGCATTTAACCAGATTGAACTCCAGCTGTCATTTTTCAGCCCATTGACCCATTTGATCAAGAGCCTTTTGTAATCTCAGAAAACCTTCATGATCTACAATGCCACAATTTTGGTTTTGCCTGCAAACTTAGCAACCATACCTTCCATATTCTCATCCAAGTCATTTATGTAAATGACAAACAAAAGAGAACCCAGAACTGAACCCTTCAGAACACTGCTGGTGACAGGTCTCCAGCCCGAAAAGCAATCCTCCACCACCACTCTCTGTCTCCTGCCGTTAAGCAAATTATGTATCTAATTGGCAAGCTCACCCTGAATTCCATGTGACCTAGCTTTACTAATTAGTCTACCATGTGGAATCTTGTTGAAGACTTTACTAAAATCCAAATAAACAATGTCTATTGCTCTGCCCTCATCAATCTTTTTGGTAACTTCCTCTAAAAACTCAATCAAGGATTTTCCTTGCACAAAACCATGCTAATGATCCCTGATCAATTTTGGCCCCTCTAAATGTCCATAAATCCTCTCTTTTAAAATCACCTCCTACAATTTACCCTCAACCAATGTCAAACTTGCAGGCCTACAGTTCACTGATTTCTCCTTACAAACTTCCTTAAACAAAGGTATATTATTAGCTACCTCCAGTCATCAGGCACCTCACCTGTAGCTGTAGATGATGCAAATATATCGCAAGGGGTCTCACAATTTCTTCCCTTACTTCTGGGAATGTTCTGGGATACATTAGATCAAGTCCCAGAGATTTATCCAACTTCATATTCTCTAAGACCTCCTGAACTTCCTCTTCTGTAATGTGAACTATTTTTAAAACATCAAAGTTTATTTCTCTATATTCTCCGGTCTCCATTTCTTTCTCACAGTAAAAACAATCATGAAATATTAATTTAGTGTCTCTCCCATCTCCTGGGGTTCAACACAAAGACGACCCACTCGATCTTTAAGAGGCCCTACCCTCTCTCTAGTTACCTGCTTACTCTTAATGTATTTGCTGTATCTCTTTGGATTATCCTTAACCTTATCTGCCAGTGCTATCTCATATCCCCTCTTTGCCTTCCTGATTCCTTTCTTAAGAATGCCCCTGCACTCTTTATATTGATTAAGAGATTCAATTGAACCAAGTTGACTAAATTTAAAATAAGATTCTCTTTTATTCCTGAGCTAGGACCTCTATATCTTTATTCATCCATTCTTCCTTAATCTAACCAGCCTTACCATTCACTTTAACAGGAACATGCTGCCTCTGAACTGTCACCATCACACCCTTGAAAGATTCCCACTTGTCCTTTCCCCTGCGAACAGTCTATTCCAATCAACTTTTGAAAGCTCTTGTTTCATACCATTAAAATTTGCCTTACTCCAATTAAAAACTTTAATTTTAATGGAAGGCTTATCCTTTTCCAAAGCCATTTTGAAACTAATAAAATTATGATTGCTAGACCCAAAGTGTTCCCCCACTTTTACTTCCTGGCCTGCCTTATTTCCCAAATTTGAGGATGCTCCCGTTTTTTCAGAAAATGTCCCCCAGTGTCCTGACAAGGTTTGTGCAATACATCAAAATTTCCTGGTTTTCAGGTTTTTCATTTTTGTTAAATATACATGGATCTGGATGGAGAAAATCTCTATGAGAGTTCACAATAAAATCATCCCATTCCATCACATAACATTGCCTGTAGCAAAAAAGCATATCACAAAAGTAACAGTCCTTGACATCAAGGCCACGTTTGACTGAATGCAGCGTCAAAGAACCCTGGTAAAACCAGACTCAGTAGCATTTGGGGGAAAGCTGTCTGCTCTTTAATGTCATACTTGGCACATAGGAAGATGGATATGATTATTGGAAGTCAGTTATCCCTGCGCCAGAACACTTCTGCAGGAGTTCCTCAGAATAGAGGACTAGGCCCAACCATTTTCAGCTGCTTCAGCAATGATCTTCCCTTCATCATAAGCTCAAAAGTAGGCATGTTTGTAAATGATTGCACAATGTTCAGCCCCATTCATGACTCTTCGGCTACCAAAGCAGTACATGTTCAAATGCAGTAAGACTGAACACCATTCAGGATTGGATTGGCAAGCAGCAAAGACCATCTCCAACAAAATAAAATCTAACCATTATCCCTTGACATTTAAGGTATTAACATCACTGAATCCCAAACTGTCAATACCCTGCGGTTACCATTGATCATGAACTGAATTTGACTCACCATATAAATACTGTGGCTACAACAGCAGGTCAGCGGCTATGAATCCGGCAGTGAATAACTCACCTCCTGACTGCCCAAAGCATATATATCATCTACAAGCACAAGTCAGGAGTGTGATTGAATAATTTCCATTTGCCTGGATGACTGCAGCTCAAACAGCACTCAAGAAGCTTGGCACCATCCATCCTTTCCTTATTCATTTGTGGGAGATGGACATTACTGGCTGGGCCAGCATTTTAATTGCCTGTCCCTGGTTGCCCTTGAGAAGGTGATGATGAGCTGCCTTCACGAGCTGCGGTAGTTTGCATGCTGTAGGTTGACCCAGAAGGTGCCCTTAGGGATGGAATTCCAGTGGCAGTGAAGGAATGGTGATATATTTCCAAGTCAGGATGGTGAGTGGCTTAGAAGGGAACTTGCAGGAGGTGGTGTTCCCATGTACCTGCTGCCCTTTTCCTTCTAAGTGGAAGTGGTCGTGGGTTTGGATAGTGCTGTGTATGGATCATTGGTGAATTTCTGCCACGCATCTTCTACATAGTGCACACTGCTGCTACTCAGATTCTGTGTCTACATCAATCAATATCCCTGAAAGTTGCCACCCAGGTTGATAGTGCTGTTAAGAAGGTATACAGTGTGTTAGGTTTCATTGGTAGAGGGATTGAGTTCCGGAGCCATGATGTCATGCTGCAACTGTACAAAACGCTAGTGCGGCCTCACTTGGAATATTGCGTACAGTTCTGGTCGCCCCATTACAGGAAGCATTGGAAAAGGTGCAGAGGAGATTTACCAGGATGTTGCCTGGTCTGGAGCGAAGGTCTTATGAGGAAAGGCTGAGGGACTTGGGTCTGTTCTCATTGGAGAGAAGAAGGCTAAGAGGGGATTTAATAGAGACCTACAAAATGATCAGAGGATTAGATAGGGTGGACAGTGAGAGTCTTTTTCCTAGGATGATGACATCGGCTTGTACGAGGGGGCATAGCTGCAAATTGAGGGGTAACAGATTTAAGACAGATGTCAGAGGCAGGTTCTTTACTCAGAGAGTGGTAAGAGCGTGGAATGCCCTGCCTGCCAATGTAGTTAACTCAGCCACATTAGGGGCATTTAAACAGTCCTTGGATAAGCATATGGATGATGATGGGATAGTGTAGGGGGACGGGCTTAGATTAGTTCACAGGTCGGCGCAACATCGAGGGCCGAAGGGCCTGTTCTGCGCTGTATTGTTCTATGGAATCTACTATTTATTAACTATAAGATTTACTACAGAAATTCACTAAAGCTCTTTACTCAGCACTTCCAGACACAACCACCACCATCTAGAAGGACAAGGGCAGCAGAGATTACAATGCAAGTGAATTATATAAGAATGTTGTTCTGACCTCATTTCTTCCTGTGCCCATTCCAGCAGAAAGCCAAATTCCTCCACACTTCACTTACCTTCAAATTTCCAAATGACTAGCTTTCCTCTCTTCATTTGACACAATATTTGTGCAACTGTTTATTTGTTCAATCTTTCCTTTATCTTCAGCTTTTGGCAAAATCTTCACCCTTTCCCATTCTGCCCATTCCCCCTCAGAACAGTCCATATCATTACCCTCCCACCTAACCTATTGTAGGGCCTACAGACTTACCCAAAACATGCACACAATTGCTTCAGCATTAATCATCAGATTTATATTGATATCATGTTAAGCAAAATCAATCGCCATTCCCATTTGACTAAACAGAGTATTATTTCAGGATTATTTTGGGGATCAAAGAATCATTTTTTTGCCTAATACCAGCCTATTTCTCTATTTTTTCTACTCCCATCTTCAAGGACAACAAAGAGCTGGTGGACATCTTTGCCATTGTTGTTGGGACCATCTACTAAGCTGCCTCTATTACATCCTCTGAGCCTCTGAACATAAAACCAAACCCACCCCTAAACCTCCCACTGCCTGAGTCCTAATCCTGTTTCCTCTGTCATCTCTCTCCTTCTTTCTGTCATTTCTTTTCCTGGCCCATCAGTTCTGAAGAAGGGTCACTGCACCCAAAACATTAACTCTGCCTTCTCTCCACAAATGCTGCCAGACCTGCTGAGTTTCTCCAGCAACTTCTAATTTTATTATGGATGGGTTTGATGTGCAGTCGCTGAACATTTTCCAAAATTTCAAGGTATACTTAGCTTTGCTGAGGTATACGTGTTGTTCGTTTGACATGAAATGTGCAAATGCATTGTTGAGATCTGAAACTGACACTACTTTGAGGACCGAGAGCATTGCTAAGATTTGACATTCGCGCAACTAGAGAAGATATAGACATTCAAATGTGAGGTTTGTTCAGTTCATGAGTTAGAAGCTGCAATCTTTCATCCATCTTCAATAAATGGGATGTCGTGTGGGTGCTGACTTCTGTCCCAAAATGTACACAATTCTCATTAAGTTCTGCCCCATTGTCCTGAGTCATCTAATTTAGCTTGTGGGTGAAACCAGACTGGAATGATCTGTGGCAACTAATGAGCACTGAGTAAACCTGACAAATACTCCAAGAGCATTATTAAATACGCATAGTCTTTGGCAACAGTCTGACATGACACCAGCCTGTTTGCAACCTTGGGAGTCAAAATTTACCACAAGATGATATTTCAAGGCCATAATCATGACAGCTCCTCTAAGATCGGCTATATTTGTCTCCACAACATCAACCAACGTCACCTTTGTATCATCTGCTCCTGAAACCATCATTCATTCCTTAATTATCACTCATCTTAATTATTCCAACACACCTCCAGTTAATTTCATACGTCTGACTTCCAACAAACTTCCAGTCACCCCATTGCTCACAGAAATATTGGTCCACAGCCAAGCAAAGTCTTGATTTTAAAATTTTCATCCTTGTTTTCAAATCATTCCCTGGGCTCACTCCTCCCTAATGCTTCTGTATCCCCCGGCCCCTCCAGCTACTGAGATATCTGAGCTTGTCTCATTCTGGCCACTTGAGCAAATGGATTTGAGTGCTGTACCATTGATAATGATGCCTTCAGCTATCTAAGCCCTGGAATACCTTTCCTGAACTTTCCTACCTTGTTTTTTTTCGCTTTAAGACTCTCCTTAAAGCCTATCACTTTCATTACCTCTTCTTTCCTTTCCATTTTTCTCTATAATGCTGTGAAGGGCTTTGAAGTATTTTATTACCTTAAAGGTAAAGTGATCGTTGCTCTCCTGTGAAGGTTAAAGCAAACCGTGAATGTTTCATTCCTCACTTTCAGAATCATTTTTATTATGGTTTTCTCTTATAAGTTATGTATATGAAGGAATGGAGCTTGTGATGTGTTTCATAGCAGTCAGAATTACAATGATCTTTTACCATATATTTTACAAGCAAGATAATCAATACCTTTGAAGCAACTTAAATTCCATAGTTAATACATACCTTTTTTAAAAAAATACCATACGGTGGGAAAATATATTCTGAAACAGTTTCAGGGAAGTTCTTACTTCCCTGAACATACTGGTTTTGCCAGTTTCAGTTAAAACACAAATGTTTCACTTTTACCATATAAGTTACTCAAAACTACAGAAGTCTTAAAATGATATGAAAAAGAGGTATGTTTTTAATGAGTAAAATAATGCAATTTGTTTTTAAATCATTTCATTACACTTGAGATGGATGTCACTTTGAAAATATTATCATTTGAGCAGTTGAAAACCAGTTCAAAGGCCATTTTCCACAGCTCTGTTAAACACAAACTTTCTTTATATATATATATGTATGTAAAGCACACACACTTTACACACTTGGGTAACAATTACTGCCTGCCAATGATGTTAGTAAGAAGATATCTGGAGCTTTCAGATATTGGTCACTGTCCTCTATTGTTGCCTTTCCACAAATGGGTTAAAGTGTAATAGCTAAAATAATAACAAAAATATCATCTGCCCACTAATAATGGAATGGCACTGTTTTCGTGGCCAGTTGTACACATCTTATTGTATTTTCACAACTACAAGTAACAATAAATGTCTGTCTATCTAATAGATTAACAATGTCAAGGATAGTTGGCTCCTAGATCCTGTTAGAGTTGATAGCACAGCTTAACTACAGATACTGCAACACTACAGAAACACTAAATGTACAAGATAAACACCACAGGTAGAATATAAACAGCCCAGATACAACTGAACAGATTTCACTTTGCAGTGGATGTGAATTCACTTGTAAGTGAAGCAGATAGATTCACAATAACTGGAGCATGACCAAATGGCCAGACTGCAGTTTCAAAGTCTAAAAGAAACTCAGGTACCAACAGATTTCTGCATTCAAGTTTCTGCGTTCAAAAAGATTCTTCCACTCTTAAACAACACACAGTTCTGCTTTGCCTGAGCTCCCGAGAGATGCAGGTGCGTTTGATGTTGTTGCCTTAAAAAAATTCAGGTCTACCTAACCTGTAGATACTTGGTATTAATTGTTGTAACTCTAACACAACTGGGCAGCAATTGATCATTTTGTTTTGGCAGATCGGCATATTAATCGAAGAAATATTCTGGGAACTTGGATGTCATCATGATCTGTATAAACAGAGCAACACCCCTTTTAAATTGCATATAAGGAACTGGGTTCTGACCGTGCAACAGGCATTACCTACTGTGGAGCTGAGTAAACCTTAACAAGTGTACCGGAGCAAGACAAAGTTGGAAGATCTTTGCACAAAAAATAAGCTCCCGTTTTCTATCCGACCCTCAATAAACTAAACAATCGTTAATCACTGTTCAAAAATGGACAAGAAAGAATTGCCTTTACCTGGATTCTTAAAGAATGATCAACAAAGACAACTTCCAGAGGACCCAGTGAGTACTTACCAACCATGACAGTAAACTCATGCAAATGCCTGTAAGAAAGTGGAGAATTTGACTAGCGTCAATTGCGAATGTTTGCTATAGGCTCCAAACTACCAACCGGTTCCTACCAAATGGGAACAGCACAGTGTTTCTATACTGGGGGATAGCGGGGGGCGGGGGGGACGTTGTACGTTTTACTGAGCGTGTGTAATTTCTGATTCAGCTTTTTCCTCTTTTCCCCCAGGCTGCAACCAATGACCATGTGGGTGAAGGTGATGAGAATGTGGAACGAGGGAACTGGTCCTCGAAGGCTGACTACTTGCTCTCGATGATCGGTTACGCTGTGGGTTTGGGCAATGTCTGGAGATTTCCATACCTGGCTTACAGAAACGGAGGAGGTACTGTGATGAAATCCAAAACTACAGCAGAGGGAAAGGCAGATAGAAATTAAAGGGGCCATCCATTGAAATAAAAAAAATCAATTCAATAAAGCAGTAAATCCTTTAACACGACATAAATGATTTAGGTTTGAGCCAAGTATAAAGAATACTAATTGAACTGCAACTTTAAACTGTACGTTGCCTAGAAGTTCTAGTGAGGGTTCCAGATACAACTTCATTAAGGTGGCACAGTTGTTAGTACTCCAGCCTCACAGCACCAGGGACCCAGGTTCAAATTCCAGCTTGAGCGACTGTGTGGCGTTTGCATGTTCTCCCAGTGCCTGCATGGGTTTGCTCTGGTTTCCTCCCACAGTCCGAAGAAGTGCAGGTGAATTGGCCGTGCTAAATTACCCTGTAGTGACCAAGGCTAGTTGGGTTAGCCATGGCTAATGCAGAGTTATGCGGATAGGTTGGGGTCCTTGGAGGGTCGGTATGGACTGAGTGGCCTCAATCCATTCTGTAGGGATTCTGTGACGACTGCATGCATTCAATGTGATGTTCAAAGGATATGCTGACATTGCCACTCCTCTGGGATCAGCCTTGAAAGTTGAATTAATGCCTGCCCCTTTGCAATTCAACGGAAGTGATCAATAGAAACAAAGCTGCAAAAATATCACAACACCATTATTCAGTACACTGAATCAAAGAGACAGAAAGTATTTTAATTCAGTTAGACATGAATTTTACAAGGTAGGTCTTCTCCTGCTTCACTTCATTGATGTACTGAATTTCAGAGCTGGAATTGAGTGTTAAACATCCTCCATACATTAACGTATATTGACATCATAAGTTCCTATGGGAATTATAATATGGCCAATTAAATAGGTGAGTCTGAAGACCGGTCGATTATGCTGTGCAGTGTCAGAAAGAAGTTCTTCTGGATAGAGCAATGAATGCATACAAAAACAGACAAGCAATTAAATATTTTCAAAAAGAACAATACCTTTGCCCTGCTTTTACACAGGTTTAGAGTACCAATTCTTTATGGTAAAGTAATAAACTGGTCTTCCCTGAAAGTAGTACTTCTGCTGAAGACATCTCCAGTATTTGACATCCTTTAGAAATGAGGGGGAAGCATCAAAATCTGAAGGTTTGCCAGGACAGGGGTGAGACAAATAATTGGCCTTTCACACAGATAGTTTAGTACGTCTGGATGTTGCACACAGAATTTCCTGCATTTTTTTGCTCATGTTCAAAAGAAACATTCATATTTCCATATTACATGTAACAAGAAGCTGTTACAAAGCAACTTCTCCAATTTCTGAACCAAGCCCCACCCTTTGGATTGGATTACAGGATGTCTTTAGATATAATTGCTAAAGAATTATTCACAAAACATGTTGGCTTACCTACATACCTTCAGGTCAGGTTTCCATTTTCAACTCATTTCCTGCTTTAGTTTTGCTTGAGATGTGCAAGTATTGGGAATGTTCCTTTAAGTTAGTCTGAAAAATATTCCCATTGCTTCCTTTCCCACACCATACGTATACTTCAATTTAACAGAAACTTCCCAGCAATATAAATCATTCCAATTAAAGCCTGACTTCACATTGAAATTATGCAGGAGGAAAAAATATTTCTGATTCCTGATCACTGGGAGAAAACAGATAGTTGTAGAGGGCAGATTATACTGAAATTTACTTTGCCGCTAAATGTAATAAACATAAAAAGAAATCTTAATACAATCTGCTCCCTACATCACAGATCTAGAATGGATATGATTTTAGTACTGAAGCAGGGATGTCATGCTGCAATTGTATAGCACCTTAGTGAGGCAGCAACTGAAAGAGCTTGGCTGGTTTCAGTCTTATCTGAGGAAGGATGATTTGGCAGTGGAAGGAGTACAATGAAGGTTTAGCTGACTGATTCCTGGGATGGCAGGATAATCAGCTAAAATTATTTTCATAGGAGGTTAGAAGACTAAGGAGGGTGGGGAATCTTTTAGAACCATATAAAATTCTAACAGGACTAGACAAGGTAAATGCGGGAAGGATGTTCCTAATGACTGGGGCGTCCAGAACTAGGGGTCGCTGTCTATGTGGTCTATGTAAGCCTTTCGGACTGAAATGAAGAGAAATCTCTTCACCCAGAGAGAGAGTTGAGCCAATGGAATTCTCTGCCACAGAATGCGGTTGAGGCCGAAACATTGAATATTTTCAAGGAGTTAGATATAATCTGAGGGTTAAAGGGATCAAAGGATACGGAGAAAAAGTGGAAACAGGGTACTGTGTTGGATGATCAATTATGGTCATTATGAAGGACAGACCAGGCTGAAGGAGCCGAATGGCCTACTCCTCATCCTATTTTCTAAGTTTCTAATTTAACGCCCAGAGTTCATGTGGTACTTCTACATTAAAGTTTTAGAAGCACAGTACAATTTGATTTCATAAATGATTTAATGATCTGCTTCACTGCCTCACTTGGAAAGAAGATGAAAGTTGATTTCCTGCAGCCTCAGCTGCACATTCTAACTGAAGTTCATTTGATAATATTGGAGGTCACAATAAGACATGTACATCTTGAAAAGTCAGTTATAAATTCAGCGAGGTTAATGCCTGTAGTTTTCCAGTCTTTCAGTTATAAAAAGATTTAATTTATTGAATTTTTGTTTGTTTCCACATTGTTAGGTTTTCATTCACTGAGCATATTCATATTATCTGGAGATTTGAACTTGTTTTACCTGAAGTAGAGGTGAACTCTGATGTTGTAATAATCTCTTTAATTAAAGTAGTTGCCTTTATTCATTCATGGGACGTGCGCGTTGTTAGCTGGGCCCAGCATTTATTGCCATCCCTATTTGCCCATGAGAAGGTGGCTGTGAGTTGCCTTCTTGAACTATTGCAGTTTATGTGCTGTAGGTTGACCCACACTTGCTAGGGAGCAAGGTCCATGATTTTGACCCAGTGACACTGATATAACTGCGGACTCCTCATTTCTTAGTGAAAAATTAAGGCAAGAGTTGTATTTCAGCCCCCATAATCGATTTCATGTAAATCTCTTGACTGTGAAAACAAGCATTTACAGGTGCAATTTGTGACTCTTTAACTGCAAGGTACTGGGCTGTTGGGAGTAATTCAATAGGATGAGAATCTGAATGTTAATTTCTGGTATGTTGTTTTGCATTCAAATACTGAGTACCTTCTGTAATTACTGTGTTCTCTCAATAACTTTAATGAGCTTCTTTGCCAAAATGATGTGCTTGGTCATTTAATGTTCAGTCTCAAACTACGTGAATTATCCCCACAACACTTTCCAACATTTCTATCTTTTTCAGGTGCATTTCTCATTCCCTACATAGTCATGCTGACACTTGCCGGGATCCCCTTGTTTTTCTTGGAATGTTCCTTTGGGCAGTTTGCCAGTCTCGGACCTGTTGCAGTGTGGAAAGCCGTGCCCATATTACAAGGTGAATAAAAGCCAAAAGAACTGCAGTTGCTGTAAATCAGGAACAGAAACAGAAGTTGCTGGAAAAGCTCAGCAGGTCTGGCAGCATCTGTGAAGAGAAATCAGAGTTAACATTTCAGGTCCAGCAACCCTTCCTCAGAAGTGGTCCCATGCTTCCAGACCTGCCGAGCTTTTCCAGCCACTTCTGTTTTTATTACAAGGTGAATGCTTATTTAGCAACTGAAGCTTAAATAATGCCATTTATTTCACAGTAATATGTTGGCTACACTTCCGTCATCAAATGAGAAATTAAGCTAGCCTTTACTGAATTGCTGTTGAAAATCTGATCTCCTGTACACTTTTAACAAATCAGACACGGACAATGATGTAACATGCACAGCAAGTAAAACATTTGCTCTCCTTTTTTTCGATGTGACCAAGTATGAGACCCCATACATGGAAAATTCTCTGTCTTTCACCTCGGCTGCAATTTCACACTCATCCGGAGTGTGAATTGACAGTAGTCGAGGTGAGTGCACAGCATGGTCCACTTGTTTCAATTACTGGCTACTTAAGGGTCTCCCCCACTGTTGTTAAGACTTTTCTTTTCCGGAAAGCCAACAGGGGAAGGCTAGTGCCAAGCGTCCAGGTTACCAGGTAGCATGCTGACCAGGTTAGTGGGGGTGGGGGTCCCTCTCATTGGGTACCCTCTACCCATCACAGGCCAATCCCCCAAAAAATTCCTTGACATTACCTTTCGCCTGTGATCCTGGCTGCAGGACCAAGGAGAGTAGGGCCCACAGGCTAGGCCTGTTCTGGATGAGACACCAGACCTATCTGTAAATCCAGCCCTTCTGGCTCCTCCTCTTCGGGGAGCTGCCTACAATCCCAGCACTGGCTATCAATCCTGAGAGCTAACTCAGCAGATAATTTGCGAACTGACAGCCGTGAAGTGGCCAGGGGGCTGAGCCACGACTTGGAGGAAACTGCAACCCACGCTTCTGGAGACAATGCCATTGGCCCTGCATAATTCCCAGCTTCTAGCTAATGACTTGGCTATAACTCCAAACTCCAGGACACTCAGCAATGAACTCAGAGTAACACCAATTCGCTTATTTAAACCTTGAGGTTACCGAGGGGAATTTGAAGATCAATATTATCCGTAAAATGTGGAGAAGAGAATCCAGTCCAGGTGCAGTGCTGTGAGAGTGTGAATGGGGATTTCAAGCAAAGTTGGACCTTCAGCTCAGCAGCGTTGCTAGGCTTCCAACTCCACCTGGGTCCATAGACTGAGGAGGGAAAAAAGAACAGCCAAACACCTTCTGCTTAAAGTGATCGCAGCTATAGGAAAGATGTTGTAAAACTTGAAAGGGTTCAGAAAAGCTTTTAGAAGAATGTTGCCAGGGCTGGAGGTTTTGAGTCATAAGGAGAGGCTGAATAGTCTGGGGCTTGTTTTTTCCCTGGAGCGTCAGTGGCTGCGAGGTGACTTTAAGGAGGTTTATAAAATCATGAATGGAATGAATAGCCAAGGTCTTTTTCCCAGGTTGGAAGTGTCCAGAATTGGAGGACGTAGGTTGAAGGTGAGAGGGGAAATACTTAAAAGGGATCTGACGGGCAACTTTTTCACACAGAGAGTGGTGCGTGTGTGGAATGAGCTGCCAGAGGAAGTGGTGGAGGCTGGTACAATTACAACATTTAAAAGGCATCTGGATGGGTATATGAAGAGGAAGGGTTTAGAGGGATATGGGCCAAATGCTAGAAAATGGGACGAGATCAGATTGGGATGTCTGGTCAGCGTAGACGAGTTGGGCCAGAGGGACTGTTTCTGTGCTGTATAACTCTCTGTTTCTGTAAGTGTAAGTGTGGTTCCTACACATTAGGTGAGGACAGTTTAGAGCACTGCTGGAGTATCCTTTTCGACTAATAGTTACTAGTGCTCACTGTTTAGGTTTTCAGTTGTAGAATTTCTATCCTGAAGCAGTATTAGGATTGTGATGAAGTTTCTTGGTCATTCCTATCCTCTGAGGCATAGAACCCCATGTGATTTACTGAATCAAATGCTTTGATCACGTCAATGAAGTCGATAAGGAGTTTCTGATGTTGTCCTCCTGAAAATCTAATCCGTGTCTCGGGCTGGAATCCCTCAACCACAAGAGGGAGGCAATTCAGGAGAATGAGAGTCAGGATCTTCCCTGCCCCAGACAGGAAGCAAATACCTCAAAATAAACCACAATGTGATTTATTTCCCTACTGGAGGAAAGTTATAATTGCAATATTCCTGAACTCTGGGTGGAGGTGGGGGCGGGAAAATCCTGAAAATCTCTTCTTCTTCCCATGGATGACTGCGTGGAAGTTTGAGGTCCGCAAAACCCCAGAAGCTTTGAGGACCTTTCACTTTCCAAGTATTATGTCAGAAACAGGACGGCTAATTTGCAGACAGCAATCACTCAGACTAGCAATACAATAGCTGCATACGCTTTTACTGATGTTGACTGGGGGATAATTAATTGATAATTGCCAGGACTTCAGGGAGAACTCCACTGTCATCGAAATGGTGCCATGGGATTTTTTTTTTACACCTACGTGAGAGCAGATGGAAGTGCAGTTTAAATCCTCATCCAAAAGGCAGCGGCTGTAATATTGCAGCATTCCCTCAGTCCTGCACTGAACTGTTAACCGAGATATGTGTACACAAGGGAGCCCACAACCTGTTGACCTAGGAGTGGCCTGCGAACTGAGCCAGTGACAAAAATATAAGCATTTGCATGGAGCTGCTTTACAATCAAGTACAACTGTGAGATCTTTGCAGTGAAACATCTAAATACCAAAAACAGCACAAGTTCTGTACATCATCCAATCTTCCCCACCAAATCACAATCACAATCACTGTATAAACCATCCAACTTTCTACTCTACCAATGATACTCTGTCTTCCAACTCTGTCAGTGTCCTGTTAGTCTTCCTCATTCTCAATTTGTCAGTCTTTTTAACCTCACCCCGTTCTACAGAATATGTGCACACACACAGTATAAGAACCTGTCATGCTTAATATATTGGTTTGTTACTCAGTTTGTATGACAGCTGAATAAGTGAAAAAAAATTGACATTAATAGTTTCTAATTAAAATTGTTTTCTCTGTTGATTTAAAGGTGTGGGAATCACCATGGTCCTTGTATCAACATTTGTGACAATTTACTACAACTGTATCATCGGCTACAGTCTGTACTACCTGTTTGCTTCCTTCCAATCACCCCTGCCGTGGGCAGACTGCTTCAGTTGGTGGGGAGCAGATGAAACATGCAGCAGGATTCCCAAAGGTACAGTGCTCACTTCTACTGGGGAAAGTGTAGACACCAACTGTGCATTTTAAATTCTGTACAGGCTGTCAATGTGTGGCAGAATAGCCGTTAATATTGTTAAAGAACCAAGAATTTTCCTAAGTGATTCACCCTTGGACACGACATGAAATTACTCACTCCCCGCTACAATTCCGACCCACTCACTATCCACCAAAGCAGTTTGATAAATAACACAAGGACCACTTACCACAGTCCAAAAGCTGCTGCAGTGAACTTACAACTTTTTGCTGGTCTATTTCAATAACATCATGTTGTAGTCATATAGCATCTTCAATCTAATGAAATGCCCTGACTCACATATATTTAATGGAATTAGGTTCCCTGTTGAATACTGTGCGTCCGTTCCTCTTCAAGTTTAGCACAAAGTAGGCTGGAGCCAGTAGTGCAGAGAACTAGCTATGCCAAAGGTCCATATTAATGAAAATTCCAAGCCATTATGTCTTCTGGATCCTCGTTTAGCATCTTGAAATAAATCAGTGTCTACCGCTGCAATTCCTTCCAGTTTACATATTCCATGCTGACTTTCTTCATTCCTCCAGCTCTGGTCTTTTGAGTTCCCTTTGCACCCCTACGACTGATAGAAACTTACTCAGCTTTCAAAATCTTACGCATCTGATCATGATTAAAGTGACCCCTTACATGTGGATTCATTGCAACTGAACATTGTTCATTTTATTTTACAAATAGGCTGGTGAGACCAGTCTTCTGCAGTGAAAGTATGTTCTCTAATTTGTTTGTGGTCTACACTGTAAACAATCTGTAAGCTCCAGATCTGGCTGCGGGACTCTTCCTTTGAGTGTTTTCTGCAGGAAAGGAAGAATCTCTCTGCCCACAAATCAGGATTTGCAGACCTCTGTTAGGGTACATTATGCTATTTTTTGAAGGGGGATTTCTTTATTCATTCATGGCATGAAGGCATCACTGGCTATGCTGTATTTATTGCCTATCCCTAACTGCCGTGGAGAAACTTAAGAGTCAACCATATTGCTGTGCGTCTGGGGCCTCATGCAGGTCAGACCGAATAAGGATGGCAGTTTGCTTCCCTAAAGGATATTAGTGAGCCAGAGGGGTTTCTCCAACAATTGACAATGGATTCATGGTCATCATTAGACTCTTAATTCCATATTTTCCTTTATTGAATTTAAATTATACCATCTGCCATGGAGGGATTTGAAACCAGTCCCTGGCACGTTTTCTGGGTCTCTGGATTAACAGCCCAACAGTAATACCATTGGGTCATCGCCTTAGTCAAGTTTATATATACATTATTGCTGTCTTTGTGACACAAAATGGGAGCATTGATATGGTCATAAAGCAGGAGAAATGAGGACCTACATTTCGTTGTATATTGCAATCCTCAAGATTTGGTCTCTACAAGGACTGTGCAATGTCACCCCTAACCATACTGTCATGGAAGAAAACATCTGCAACAAATAGTTGTTTGAGAACAAGATGAAGTAGATTTTTCCCTTTTCTTCTTAGCCTTAGCTCATGTTACCAATCCAGGCTAGTAAATCTGTTAGGACTTGGCCAGCTCTGTCACCATTCTATAGCAGTGCTATCCAGCCACTCTTGGTGATGGAAAATTGTAGTCGTCCACCTAGAATATATTCTTTGTCCACTGCCACTGCCACTGCTTCCTCCAAGTATGATTCACCATAGGAGTGTAGTCTTTCATCAGTCATGAAGCGGGGATGGAATCTAGCTGTGCACAAGTTGGCTGTTGTAATTCCTACATTTCAAAAGCAAATACGCTTCAAAAGTACTTATTTTACTGTAGACCTCTTTGGAATTTCAGATATTGTAACTTCCTTAATGAAGATATATGTCTTTCACTCTTTCAAATTCCATATTTTCTAGATCCGCTCTGCAATCTCACTCTGGGCGATGGATATTTTGAAATCGTTAATACAACATGGCTGCAGACAAACAACGAAACTTGTCCAAATGGATCAGCAATTTCTGTTACTCACCAGGGTCCTAGTGAGCAATACTGGGAGTAAGTACATTGCTGCAGAGAACTGCACCTATAAACTGCTCAGCTGGGCCAGTAACCCGTCTTAGGACAGTTGGTTGATGAAAGCCTTGTGTAATGAATGAGTAAAAATGCAGTTGCCATTGACAATTCAGTAGTTCAGGGCATGAACAAGTATTTCTGTAACTGATTTCCAAATGGCATATTGCCTTCAAAAAGCCAGGTGAAAGAATATCACTGAGTTGGAGCAGGATATTCTGTGCGTAAGACAGAAACAGCCAGAAGTAAACAATCATTTTGGAACCAAGGACATGTGTGGTTCTTCCAGCAAAGTCTCAGGATGTGTGCTCAATGGAGTAGTCATCAGCTAGGTTGGTGGTAGTTTTCCCTCAGTTAGTCACTAAGTGCCACTCAAAGAGAAAAGCCCCCAAATCTCCGCTCTGATTTACCTGTAGTGTGCACTATGTGATGACAGGCCGTCTGTAGCACCATCAGCCCTAGCAACAGGGGGACAAGGCTGTTAGCTGCCATTAATTGTCCCCTTAAGAGTCTCTATTGGTAGCATGATGGTGCTTTAAGGCAGAGGTTGACCCCTTTCTAAGAACTAAAGTCAGAATGCCTAAAGAGGAGCACCTCACCCTATAATGTGTAAAAGGAGTGTGCAAAGCGGTGTAACCTGCCTTTCAGCAACTTCTAGTGGTTCAATAAAATAAATCCCTGGCAATCACTTTAAAAACAACGAGTAACAATTTATTTATCTAACTCTATTAGTGAACAAATTAACTAAACTAAACCAAATAAATCCCTTCTAACTACTAACTATTCCTCAATAAAGCAGGATTCTAATGGTATGCTGTTCCAATAAATACAAGTCCCATTTATACATGAAAAGTTGTCTCTTGAAATTACAGCCAGGTTACTTGTCTTCTGTAATGTACTGTGCCTTCTCCATTATATCTTCTGTCAGGAATGCCTTCTCCATTAATTCTTCTGTCAAGAATATTAACTAGTTGTGCTGTTGGTACCATTTTTATTTAGATGGTGAGGGTACCATTTTTATTTAGATGGTGCTTTCTCCAAGACATGGAGGAGGCTGTGAGAACCAGCGATTCTCTCTTGACAGCTAAAGGCTGTTAGCTCTGGCAGATGGCAGCTAGCTCTGGGGCTTTGTCCAGCTACTGCCTTCTTTTTATACCCTTGATGATATATCAATATTTCCTACAATAGGATTGGTCCAATGTTGTCAAAACTTTCAGACTTAAATTTAGCTGGTTCAAATTGATCGGCTAAACTTAAAAGCCTGTTGTCTTGGCAGAAACTGCTGCTTGGCCTGCTAATTGTACGGTCTTGCCTTAAACTCAACTCATAAGATGTTACAATTCAGGTGCTCTCTGTGTACATGCAAACTTTCAAGCTGATGCTCACAGACATCCATTTTAAATCCCTAAGCACAGGAAAAAACATCATCTTTTAAAGGGACCACGCAATGCTTTCCCCCCGAGCATTTTACAAACACCACATCCTGACTTCCTCCCTTCCAATCCATGAGCACTCTGCCAACTTTTCAATAATGGGAAGCCTTCTTGCCACACACTTAGTCAGAATGGAGGCAGGTAGGCAACTGAATGCTCGCTTCCTAACTTCCCACCCAGTTAAATGTCCATTCCTCCACCTCCAAACATACCACAGGAGAGAGTGGGTAGTTCTGCCCAGTAACACTGTGCCTGTCTCCACAATGGTATCTAACATGCTGAGTATTTCCGGCAACTTTTGTTCTTATTTTGTATTTCCAGTATTTTGGTTTTGCATTGCCCTAAACTCAACTCACAAGTTTTTAATTTCTTTATGCACGATTTCTTTGATGCAAACAGAAAATTAAGAGCGGGTAGCATAAATACAATGGAAAGAAATATCAAATTTAATTTCAATCCCTTGCTAATTCACTTCTAAACACAGTATTAATTCTCTTTACATTTCAAATCAAGTGTTATGGGTAGTGCGGTGGGTCAGTAGTTAATGCTGCTGCCTCACACAGCCAGGGACCTGGGTTCAATTCCAGCCTCAGGTGACTGTCTGAGTGGAGTTTGCACATTCTCCCCGTGTCTGTGTGGGTTTCCTCCCATAGTCCAAAGATGTGCAGGTTAGGTAAATTGGGCAGGCTAAGTTGCTCACAGTGTCCAGGGATGTGCAGGCTAGGTGGGTTAGCCATGGGAAATGCAGGGTTACAGGGACAGAGTAGGGGGGGTGGGATGCCCTTTGGAGAGTTGGTGTGGATTCGATGGGCCTAACGGCCTGCTTCTATGCCGTAGGACTTCTATCATGAAGTGTTATTGTCTAAAAAATCAACTGCAATAAACAATGCCTGACAAGATGTTCTTTTTTCATTTTATTTAGTAGTGTGGCTTTGCGTCGTAGCAGCTCAATAGATGAGACTGGGCCGGTAGTCTGGTATTTAGCCCTCTGTCTGCTGCTAGCCTGGATTATAGTTGGGATAGCACTATCTAAAGGAATCAAATCTTCAGGAAAGGTAAAATGACCAGTTATGAATTGAATTAAAGTTAGTGACAAAGTAAACATCTCTGCAATGATACATAAATAAATTTGCACAATGGACAAGGTTTATTTACAAAGCTGATACTAACAGTCAATGACTCTGCGGAGTATGTGAGATCCGCACTTCATGCGCACATTAGGCCTGATAAGGATGTGGGGGATATTCTCATGGTGTAACATGATTCTCTGCAATAATATATGAGAAATTAGACCTGATAACAGCTTGGTAAGAGAAATCAGCATCTTAGTTAATCACTAAATTAACAGATGGACAAATGAAATGGAGAGTGAATTAAAAGATACTGTAGAGAGGGAGTGAAAGATTGCAGTAAGGGAAGGGGAAAGAAAAGAAAGGCAAGAGAAAACTAGGCAACTTAAAACTACTAAGACCAACTTCACATCTGAAAGGAATGAGGCTGCACGGTGTAGATTATTCAGTTTCAAAGTCAGAAGTCACGTGAGACCAGGTTATAGTCTAACAGATTTATTTGAAATCATAAGCTTTCGGAGCACTGCTGCTTCAACAGGTGAACCTCACCTGTTAAAGGAGCAGTGCTGTGAAAGCCTGTAATTTCAAATAAAACTGTTGGACTATAACCTGGTGTCATGTGCCTTCTGACTTTGTCCAACCACCACCACCACTCCCCCCAACTACCCCACCCATCCAACACTGGCATCTTCACATCATGTTCAATTTCAAGATCAGATCATGATTGACATTAGATTAACGAAGCGTTGCTTTGATAAAAAGGTATTTACAGTTTGTTTCATTGAATGACTACATTTCTGTCATGCCTCAAATGTGTAAATAATGCGTAAATCCACTTAGGTCTTAGAACCAACAGGAGGCTACGGCCATTTGTGTAAAACTAACTGCAGAGTACGACAGCAAGTTGATCAAGCTGGAGAGATTTCTAACTCACAGCTCATTATCCCAGAACTTGCTGGTTGATTTGCATATAAATAATAGCATGTTATGAGTATATAATTGTTGCAGCATGATCCAGCCAATATCATGCTTCTTAAACTGTGCTAAAAGTACCTTCACAGTAGTCATTACTCCTCCAATTAACTAATGGTTCATTCACTGCTTTATTAGTTTGTCATTAAGTTGGATGCACTTGATATCCCGTCAGTAGAACAGGAAATTCTAACAACAACTTACTCTCTATGATCAGGTTGTATATTTCACAGCAACATTCCCTTATCTGGTTCTCATCATACTTCTAGTCCGAGGTGCTACTCTGAAAGGAGCCTATAAAGGAATTGAATACTACATTGGAACGCAGTCAAACATCACTAAACTGAGAGATGCTGAGGTAAATACACCAGGATAAACCATAGTACTTCAATTATATTTTTCAGTCAACCCATTGCCCTTCTTAAATTTCCTGGTTTGTGACATGTTTGAGGTAAAGGTTGTGTTGCTCTTGTATCCAGGGAAAGTTGATTTCAGTCAATGTATTTCAGTCGGTGTAGAATGAGAAAGTATTTGCAAGTGAAAGCTAGCAATAAAAGTTAATGATTTACTGCATGCTATCTAAGATCTAGCAGTCTGCAGGTTGGATGGGATAACAGTAGCAGAAGGGATTCAGGTTAACTGAATCAATGATCGGATGGAATGGCATATCAGAATTGGAATGGACAGGGCGGATTACAATTACAACGGCTGCCATTTCTCTTAAACTTGTAAACAATTTGCTAATAAAATTATCAAGTAAATATCTCAATATGTTATCAATCCAGGTGGGAGGTCGCCAAGTAACAAGTAAGACAATGTGACATGTTATTAACTGACATTGAGATTTGATTGTTAGTTTTAACTCATGGAGAATTGGTGAATCTTTCATCTGTGCTGCTTTTAACAATGGTGATAGGTGGTTAAATTAAGCTGAAGCTCAAGCTAAATTAAGCACAGTTCTGAAGAAGGTTCACAGCACCCAAAAGCTTAATTCTAATTTCTCTCCACAGGTGCTGCCAGACCTGCTGAGTTTTCCCAGTAATTTCTGCTTTTGTAGTTAAATTAAGCAATAAGTTTCTTGTAAACGGAGCTGCGCAAAGCCTTTGACCTTGTCTAGGGAACTGTAAAATGACAATGAGTGAATGAAGGTCCTACTATTTAAGAAAGGCTGTATTGACTGGAGGGATTTTCATTCAGTCAGCTCACTATTAAGCTCTGATACTAATTCCCACAGCGTTACTCACAGTTAATACGGTGTTATCTGTTACAGTTCAGAAAGTCATGTAAGAAGTTCCCACAGCTGATTAATTCTGCTTTCTATTTTCCAGGTCTGGAAAGATGCCGCCACACAGATTTTCTATTCACTGTCAGTTGCTTGGGGAGGTTTAACAGCTCTGTCATCCTACAACAAATTTCACAACAACTGTTATACAGATGCCATCATTGTCTGTGTTATTAATTGTGCTACGAGTGTGTTTGCTGGCTTTGCCATCTTCTCCATCCTTGGACATATGGCTCATATACAAAACAAGCTTGTCTCAGAGGTTGCCCAGTCAGGTACCGGCAGATTCACCTTATCATCTTCTGTTGAAAACAGGGTTAGATAAAATTGTTCCACGGTCTCAGCTATTCCACAGTGTTGGCTCAATCTGCCTCCTAATGTTTTGAATTGGAAATAGTTAAGATGATTGTGCTGTAGTTTAAACAAGCGACAGCAACACTAATCGTTAAGTAGCTTATAACAAGAATAATAAGAACTCGCAAGAATATGGCTTAAACCATCTAGAACAATATTGTCACGACTTAAAGTGGAAGAGTGTACTGACAATCATGCTTTGTATTTCACACTCCATCACAAATGTGTAATCACCAGAGAGATCTATTTGGCAGATGAACCTCTATATATTAGAATCCCTACAGTGTGGAAACAGGCCCTTTGGCCCAACAAGTCCACACTGACCCTTGGGGCATCCCACCCTGACCCATCCCCCTGAACACTATGGGCAATTTAGCATGGCCAATCCACCTAGCCTGCACATCTTTGGACTGTGGGAGGAAACCCTTGCAGACACAGGGAAACATGCAAACTCCATACAGACGGTCACCTGAGGCTGGAATCGAACCCAGGTCCCTGGCACTGTGAGGCTGCAGTGCTAACCACTGAGCCACTGTGCCACCCTAGTATATGATTTTGTTGCTGACGGGAAAATGGTTTTATTTATCGGAAACAAAGTTAAACTTTAACAGTTGGCAAAATAAGATTACTAATTTACTACTATGTGGCTTAAGTTATATCCATTTGAAATTCAAATACACACACATTCATTCATAAATTGGACAAACCAAAAAAAAAATGTTTCATTTGACATAAATACTCTAGGTGGAAAAATATAGATGGGCAATACGAATTCTGCTGGTCAAAATCACAAAATTAGAAAGTTAATTCCACAGTGATTTTGATTTTAACACCGATGACACAATGTTGCCTGCAGAATGATGGTTGCTCTATAATTCAATAGCTGATTGGGTGGACCTAGGTCTTATCTTGTACTGGAATTCTTTCTTCAGAGTCTCAGAAGTCTGAATTCTTCAGAGTCAGGTTTTTGTCTTTCCCCTTAGAGATAGATGTGGCAGAAAATGTTTCTTGTTTACAGACCTCTAATCAACAACAAACTACAGCTTGACAATCTAAAGGCTGTTCTCAGGCAGTGTCTCCTTAGCTCCAAGACTTTTGGTGTCACTCTGTCTCAAAGTACCACCTCACTGCTGTGAAAACTAACACAGAACGTATAGCTAATGTGTACATCACACAATCCCAATTGATCTCCAAGTTACAGGAACAATATGATACGCCTGGTACTTTTAGCTACATAGCAATGTCCATAACTAGCACAATACTAATGGGATTAACGTCTTGTCTGTCTGCTGAGTATGAAGAGTTCCTACATTTTTTCACAGGATGTGGGCATCACTGGCTACGTCGTATTTGTTCCTCATCCCTGATTGCCCTGGAAAAGGTGCTGGTGTCTTCTTGAACCTTGGCAGTCCTGGGTTTTTGGTTCATCTACAGTGGTGTTAAGAAGGGAATTCCATGAGAAGGGTTTGGGCAGTCTCCAAGCAAGGAACTAATGGTTCCTTGGTGGGCAAGGAACTAACGCACAAACTAGCATTTACTTGAAAATATCGCTCAGGTGAACTCCAAGATAGCTGCTATGAGCAATGAGAAAAGGTTGTACCCTCGTAAGAATTGGTGAAGTAGGGTAAAGGGATCTATACTCTGCAGACAATTGTGATTCAAAAAAAAGACTTATGTACACAATATCTCAGGAAGTCCAACTGAAAAGGAACATTTTTTATTACTGAACAGCAAAATAGAGCCACTATAGAACATAGGCTAGTCCCAATCCAGGCTAGACCAATCTCTGGACCTGCTTTTTATTTTTTTTAATTTAACCTATTTTTCTAATTAACCTGTTCAAATATGTTATTATATAACTCTGGAGCAGGTGGGACTTGAATCCACACCTCCTGGTCCAGGGATATAGACACTACCACTATAAAGGGTTCAGGTGATGAGTTCTCACTCTTGCCTGAGAACTCATACTTAACAAGGTCCACAGGGAAATTAATTAGTGATATGCCATGGGCCTTGTAAGAAGTTATCACGAGGTATTAAATGAAAACTGCTCTGCGATGCATTTCTGCCATCACTGGTCCTGATACAGTAAATTCAAAATCTCTGGCCATAATACAAATACTGAACGAACTTATATTATTTGGCAATCTGGATTCTAAACTAATTAATAGGTCTTAAGTAAATGATGCTAATATCCAGTATATTTATCTTATGCACCATTAATTATGTAATTTCTCTTTTGATTCACTGTCTAGGCTTTGGTTTGGCCTTCATTGCTTACCCAGAGGCCCTCGCACAGTTGCCAGTGGCACCTTTATGGTCTATTTTATTTTTCTTTATGCTGGTCACTCTGGGACTGGACAGTCAGTTTGCAAGTATAGGTAAGAATAACATTACTTCAAAATATTTCCTTCTGTAACTTTCCTTCACATATCATTGACTAATGTACCCTGGGGTGCTGAATCTTTGTGGATCTACATTGCTTCGAGCTGTTTATTACTAAAATGAATGACCTTCCACTTGTCTAATTTGGAATCCATTTGCCACATCCTAATGATATGTTTCCACCCATTTCTGTTAAAATATCACCTATCTTTGTGTCATTGGCTGACTTGTATATGTGGCTTTCCATGCCAACACCAATGTTATCTATAGATATGATGGACAGTTACTACCTCATTATGAATTCATTTAGACACCATAGATCACATCCCTTCATTTAGAGAATTGACCCATAATACCTACTCTCTCCTTCCTGCCACTCATCTAACTTCCTTAGTAAGGTTAATGATTTGCCTCAAATTCAATGAGTTTCAACTGTTGGTAAACGTCTTTTATGAGGAACTTAATCAAATGCTGTGTAGAAGTCCATATAAATAACAACATCTATTGACATTTTCTTATCCACAACTTTTATTACCCCTTCAAAAAAGTCAATCAGATTCACCAAGCAAAATCGACACTTTACAAAATCCATGCTGATTTTGTTTTTCTGATTGACTGCTTTCTGATTGCTTTTTGTCACTTGTATTAATGATTTGGATGTGAATTTCTCTATAACTTGATAGTTGTGTCCTTGTGTGATCTCGTGCTATAGGAAATCACCATAGAAAATCACGTTTTAGGGAAATTGCTACAGAAAATTGGTATGCCTGTACAGCAGAAAGTTTGTGTTATCCAAACAGTGTCCACTATTCATTAATCACATTACAGCCAATACACGTTAACGAAACATGCGTTACGGCAGAAATACCTGTAGGAGGTATGGTTAGTAGGCTTGCATGTGACACCAGAATTAAAGGTGTTTCAGAGATAGTAGGAACTGCAGATGCTGGAGAATCTGAGATAGCAAGGTGTTCAGAGAAGGGTCTAGGCCCGAAATATCAGCTTTCCTGCTCCTCTGATGCTGCTTGGCCTGCTGTGTTCATCCAGCTCTACACCTTGTCATCTCAGAATTAAAGGTGTAGTGGACAGCCAAGAAGGTTACCTCAGTGTACAACGGGACCTTGATCAGATGGGCCGGTGGGCCGATGGGTTGAGGAGTGGCAGATGAAGTTTAATTTAGATAAATGTGAGGTCCTGCATTTCGGTAAGACAAACCAGGGCAGGACTTATACACTTAATTGTAAGGTCCTGGGGAATGTTGCCAAACAAAGAGACCTCGAAGTGCAGGTTCATAGTTCATGAAATTGGAATCGCAGGTAGACAAGATAGCGAAGAAGGTGTTTGGTATGCTTGCCCTTACTGGTCAGTGCATTGAGAATAGGAGTTGGGAGGTCATGTTGTAGCTGTGTAGGACATTGTTGAGGCCACTTTTGGATTACAATGTTCAATTCTGGTTTCCCTGCAATAGGAAGGATGCTGTGAAACTTAAAGGGCTCAGATAAGATTTACAAGGATGTTGCCACGGTTGGTGGGTTTGAGTTATGGGGACAGGCTGAATAGGCTGGGGCGATTTTCCCTGGAGCATCGGAGGCTGAGGTGTGACACAATAGAAGTTTATAAAATCAGGAGGAGCATGGATAGCGTGAACAGCCAAGGTCTTTTCTCAGGATAGGGGAGTCCAAATCTACAGGTCTAAGGTGAGAGGGGAAAGATTTAAAAGGGACCTAAGGGGCAACTTTTTCACACAGAGGGTGGTGCATGTATGGAATGAGCTGCCAGACGAAGTGGTGGAGGCTGGTACAATTACAACATATAAAAGGCATCTAGAATGGGAATAGGAAGGGTTAAGAGGGATATGGGTCAAATGCTGGTAAATGGGTCTAGATAAACTTAGGATGTCTTGTCGACACAGAGGAGCTGGACCGAAGGGTCTGTTTCCAAGCTGTACATCTGTAAGACTCTATGACCGAAATATTCAACCTGTTCTGTCATCCTATACTTAATGAAAATAATTTCCTAACGCAGACACTAGGCTTCCCTCACTTATCTCTCTTTAATACTTGAGAGATACATACAAATTTCTAATCAAAAGGTGCTGTTACTGAAACGAGGGGACTTTGAAAATTATGGTTAGGGTATCTACAACATTGTCACTCACTGTGCTTCCTTTTGAAGCCTTAGGACAGCAATCACCTGAGTGCTGAAGAAATGTTAGACTTCAGCACTGTCATTTTCTTCATTATTGGTATTTCATTTACCTTAATTTTAAAGATCTTCTAAAATTGATTCAGTGCACTTTTCCTGGGAACATCTGAAATTCTATTGTCTTCATCTATTGCAAATACTGATGCAAAGTGGTAGTTGAACACGTCCGTCGTGTTCTTATTTTCATTTGCTTTATCCCTGTTATCTGCCTCAAGAGATCCACATTCCTCCTAACAACATGCAATTCCTACATAAACTCATTGGAAAAAACTTGTGACCATTTTGGTATCTCATCAAAACGTTTGTCAAAGACTATTTTTTGCAGCTTTTCCTGTCAGTTTTGAGCACAAATTGCCCTATGTATGTCTCCCATTCTCTGGTATTAGTGTTATTTTGGACTTTTTCTATACCCTTTCTTTTAGTTTTATGTGTCCCCTTACCTTTTTCATAATCGCTGTCTGCTGTTTTTAGGAAGCAATACTCTTGCCCTTTAAGTGTACAAATTGTTTGCTTCTCACTTTAAAGATTTGGTTAAATCTAGGATCATTGAAGCAGTTTTACATTTATCCCTTTTAAACAAAACACTGGGCTCAATCATGTTACGATCACTGTCAAAATAAAGCCATTAAACTGTTAACTAATTCTGGCTCATTAATCAATTCTGACGAATTAATCTAATATGACCCTTATTGGTTTTGGACACATTAAGCTGAATTATGAAGGCTATGCTGCAGTGCCCTGTACTAAAGACATTCATAAAATTTTGGCTTTTTCACCACAATGCCACAGCAGTACAAACCACTCAGGGACGAAAGCAAAGTTGCTAGAAAAGCTCAGCAGGTCTAGCAGCATCGGTGAAGGAGAAAACAGTTAACGTTTCGGGTCCGGTGACCCTTCCTCAGTTCTGAGGAAAAACATTCCACTCAGGGAGCTCGCTGTAAGTGGTCTCAGAGTGATAAAGTTATCAACTTGTTCAAAGGATGGATTAAATGATTCCTGTATTCCTGGGCTAAAGACAACTGAAGTACAAGCAAGCCTTGTGGCGATATATTGTCTTGTAAAGGCCTGACCCAGACCTTTGAATGCTTCAGAAGGTGGGCTTTTAGTCAGAAGACAACATCTTCGCCAGCATTTCTGCTATAGCTTTGGACTACGGAAATAACTAATCATTGATTACATTTAATATTTTGTTCCATCAGAAACAATTATAACAACCTTACTGGACCAGTTCCCTACCTTTCTACGAACAAAACGCACTTTTGTGACATCCGGTGTTTGCTTGATATTTTTTTTCTTGGGCCTCGTATGTGTAACACAGGTATGTTGTCTTTTAATAGTGTGCATTGTATCTATGTTGTGCTGCTGACTGCAATTGAAATCTGCAGTCTCACAGGATTCAGTGATCAGGAAAGATCTTCTATGTTGGTCCTGTCTTTTCTTTCCAGTCATTTAAAATTGTGAGGTAATGGTGTGGGTCTGACTGACCCTTCCCTCATCTGCTTAGCGTTGTTACAGATCCTGGTTAAAATGCTGAAAGTCACCTTCATTGCTGCTGTATACCAGACCTGCATTGAGTTCAGTTTAGATCCATAGGATGTCTTTGGATAAGTATTCTTTCTGTTGAGATTTGTCCACCTTGGTAAATTTCTGTCTTAAATTTTGTTTACTGCCTTGAAACACACAATGTTGCTAAGTGGGAGTTCAAACTGAAAATGCAAAGGACCAACACATCGGCTAGTCATAGGATATTGTGGGTGTGCCCACCCAGCTTCTCCCCTTCATGCAAACAAAAACCTGTCCGACATCTCAGAAACCATTTTTTTTTGCCCGGCTGGTTTATGGCTGAAGAAAATGTAGTTTTGTTACAGCCAAAGAAAGGTCTTATTTTGAATACCGGAGTATTATAGTTTTCTCAGGCGGGCTATTTCCTAATATTTCATTTATTTTCAGGCTGGGATTTACTGGATCAATTTAATTGACCATTTCTGTGCTGGATGGGGAATTCTTGTTGCTGCTATCGCGGAACTTGCCGGAATAAGTTGGATCTATGGTAAGTGGAGCAAGGACATCACTGAAATGAAATGAAATTAAATGGTTATATTTTGATAATAAGACTTCTGAGGGCTCTTATCTGTTCAGAAATAACAAGATGAATCATTTCATGCTGTGGCAGAGATAATCCTTCACAGATGACTAGGCACCCCAGTGCTCCCATTCCCTGTCAATTCTTTCCTCATTTGGGCCATTATGACTTAGACGATATCTCCTGCATCCTTTGCTCAAAAAGCTCCCTTTCTGTTATTGGGTTATGGTTAGTTAGATGTTGGGGTTAATCACAGAGCAATCATTTTCCTGCCACTTGTTATTTGGAGGTCATTCAAACATCTTCATCATGAGTCCTGTGTCTGTTTGCCACTGGACTCGGTCAGTTATCGATTTCTCCGAACTTGTGAGATAAGTGGAACCACAGACAGGCTCTGCTGTATTATGTCCATGAAGTGTGTGAAATCCATTTGCTACTCTTCTGTATAAGACACAGGAACGATCTACCTCGCCCCATTCTGAGCACAGGTCTAAAGCGCAAACCTTTCTTTGAGGGAGTTCTTCAGGTTTTGGAGGAACATTTTACTTTCATAGGGACAGGGAACAACTTACTCGTGCTGTCCGAAAACCCTTCTCTGATTTACAAGTGGAATTTTCCAGACCCAGCCAGAGATGCACAAGGTGAGGCCTCTTAATGAGGTGGCAGGCAAAAAATTTAGCTTCCTGAGGCAAACTGAAGGTTTGCTGGTAAGTTCTCAGAACGTTTCAGGTGGGGCACCTCTTTTGCTCTCATCAACATTCGTCATGAAATTTATTAACATCTCAGCCACTGCAATTATGTTCACAGGGAACGTTTTGCTCGTCAGAAATATGAACCACGTGTATTTACAAATGCGACTACACATATTGGATGCAGACCTGACAGAGTAGACAGTTTCTGCTGATTAGCAATTTGTCTCCTTTATTTACGAACTGTTTATTTGCATAAATGCTTGTTGTAGCAGGTGAAGCCTGTCTATATTGATCAGCTCATGAGGAGCTTCAGCAATGTGTGGTCTGGCTTGTTACTAAACACAGTATGGTGTAAGGACGAGACTTGATCAGCAACACTGCCCAAGCGGGGCAACCACGTTGGCTGTTGCCAACAAACCTGGCTGGGCCAGGCAGCCAGGCCAAAACTCGGAAGTGAGTAGGACGTCAGAAGGCCATCGTTTGAGGGTGTGTAATTTGCCAAGTCAAGAGTTTGGTGAAAAGCTACCAGATGTGTATGTTTTCCTAGTTATGATGAAAGAGCAGAGAGCCAATGGTGTGTGATCTGCTGAATGTTGTAGCTCCTCTTACACTTTAAGCCTGGCAGATATGTGACAGGTGATACCAGTGTGCTACCTGTGGTCCTAACTGGTGAGTTCCAGTGAAGTGACAGTCAATGACTGCACTTCAGGCATCTGGACATGCCTGGCACTAACCTCCTGAGTGACAGTCCTCCGCAATTCCAACCTTACAATACAAATTCACCCTGATAGGAGCTTGAAGCATTGACTGACACATACCCTGATGGAGCACAGTGGAGCATTCATCCTCTTTTGGCACAGGTCCCAGATTCTCGTAAACCATCCAAGAGTGCTGATTTCTGCAACCTCCTCTGTCTTCATCAGTCAGAATGGCCTTTTGTTGTCATCCCTAGAGAAAAGCCCTTTCCTTATCTTGGGATAGACTTCAGCAGAACTTCTAGGGGAGGTGTCGTTCATGCATGGCACCGTTTCTTGTCTGACCTCTGACATTGACAGGTGTGCGTATGCATGATGAGTTGAGATTGAGATTAACCCCTGGGTGTCTCAGAGTTATATGCTGCATAATCCTTGTACTAAGCCTGTTCATTCGTACCACCCAGTACAAGATAAGCTTCTGTAGTAAACAAGCTGCCCTGAAGATAGGACAGAGCAAATGATGGTGTCTCTCTGCTTCCTTGTTGTTCACAGGGGTAAACAGATTCATCAAGGACATTGAGATGATGATTGGGGAAAAGAATTGGCTCTTCTGGCTATGGTGGAGAGCCTGTTGGTTTTTTATCACTCCGTGTTTGCTCACAGTAAGTAAATATTGCATCTTTTAGTGAACAAAAATGAAAATATCAAACTGCAGATGATCTTTTGTTGCGTTATTGATCCGTGATTTGTAAAATCTTTTAATCCAGGCAATCTTAATCTGGTCCTTGGTAACATTTGTACCACCAACATATGGAAAACTAGAATACCCTGCATGGGCAACAGCACTCGGCTGGTGTATGATCATCTTCATAATTTTGTGGATCCCCGTTGTAGCTATTGTGAAAATTGTCCAAAGCAAGGGCTCCAATTTGTGGCAGGTAAGGAAGCATGTTGATCAATTCTGTCTGTGTGGTGTAACAGAAAATCACATCCCTTCACTAGTCTACTCAGCTCCAAAGTTGTGCTCCTGTTAACAGTTTCTGCGGAGTATCATCCAACGTGCTCTCACTCACAGACACACCATCACCCGTTGTTGTGGTTTAGGTTAATAAAATTTAAATGCATCCCAACTAACAGTGGAAGTATATTCTCTACATCTCACAGTCAGTTTGGATGCTAATTGTGACTGCAGAGAGCTGCAGATATAGGCATCAGTTGTTCTGTTGGCTTGATGGTTGATTTACAATGCCAAGTGATGCTAACAATGATTCAATTCCCACACTGGCTGAGGTCATCATGAAGGTCCTATCTTGACCCTTGCCTAAGGTGTTGGTGACCCTCAAGTTAAACTCACCCAACTCTCTCTAATGAACCTCTGGTGACCTTCAACCTCACAATAATAGATATTAAGCTAAATCAGAATTACATAACATTAAAGTCAGAGTGTACGATTATAAAATACGGACTTAAGCACTGCTGTGTGCTATGGTCCAGGTATTCCCTGCCCTCTAGCCTTTCATCATATCCTCAGGAGGGAGATCGACTCGTACTTTTGAATAATTTCTGAATTTATAGAATATGAACCACGTTTAATGCTCGGAAATAAACGGTGCCAACATGCTGCATTCATGTAGCCACCATGTTGGAGAAGACAAAAGACTTAGGTTTTGGCTCCTCCATTGTTTACTCCACTCTGTTGAGCATTTCTTTGACTGTTTGCTCCATTATCATTAACAGAATTTGGCCATGGATACTGTTCTATCACAATCTCTCCATAACCGTCTTTTTTTTAATATAACCTCCTCAGACCAAGCTTCCCATCAACTCCCCAGATCTCCTCCTTCTGACCTAGCACCTATATCTTGTATTGTTACTGTGGAATGCTTTGAAAACAAGGCAGCACAGTGGCTCAGTGGTTAGCACTGCTGTCTGACAGTGCCACGGATCTGAGTTTGATTCCAGCCTCAGCCCTACGTACAGTTTGTACATTCTCTGGGTGGGTTTCCTCTAGGTACTCTGGTTTCCTACCACAGTCCCAAGACATACAGGTTAGATGGATTGGCTGTGTTAAATTGCCCCACGCTGTCCAGGGATGTGTAGGTGGATTTGCCATGGTAAAAAATAATATGTGAGATTACAAAGAGGGGAAGGAGGGTCTGGGCAAGATGCTCTTTAGAGGGTCAGTGTGGACTCAATTAGCTGAATGGCCTGCTTCTGCATTGTAGGGATTCTGTGGTTTTTATCTCAACATTAAAGGTACAGTATAAAAAGAAGTTGTCGAGATGAATGGGAAAGACAGTTGGAGTTGTACGGAAATAAGTAACAGCGTGTCAACAGGCCTTTTGATAATGTACTGGAATAAAATTGCAGTTTCATCGAGGAGCACTGTAACATAAGAAACAATGCACAGGCCACTCAGCCCCTCAAGCCTGTTCTGCCATTAGGAATAGCCGTTTTGGTAATCTCTCCACTTGGCTCCATGTACCATTTTCTTTCCACAGAAAATTGTTGCAGCCTCCAAGCCAACTCCAGACTGGGGCCCATACTTGAAAAAACACAGAGGAGAAAGATATGACTCTAAGCAGGACTCTACACAAACTGGCATTCCTGAGATGTCAAAATTTTAAGGGATATTTTCAGTTCCATTGATACACATCAACCAAGTCAAATTATCAAAATGCACAATGCCTCTGGAATTTTGCCAGCATGGATCACTTATCAGGAATTTGGGCTTGCATTTCATGAGCAAATCCTAGGGAGTAGATGGCTGAATTCCCGTTAAGGATTTCCAATGAGCTAGGCCCTTGGATTGAAGTATGCATTCATAAAATTGCCCCCTTTCAGTTTCACTCAGAATATGTTGGCTCAGATTTTCTGATGGCCGGGCAGTCATTTCTGCAGCACAGATGGGATTTGCTAATGGGGGCGCTGCAGACTCCCTGAGGTAGCAGACTCTGAGGGCATTGCCTGGGCTATTGAAGATTCCAGTGGACAATTTCCCTGTGTGTGGAATACCCCAAAAAGTATCCATTTAAATCGGAGAATTCAGAGGCTATCTATGCTGTTAAGCAAGTGGCCACCCTGAAAGTGTTACATCAATTAAAAGCCAATTCTAAGCCACTTACACACACACACACACACACACACACACACACACACACACACATCTCCCCTTATACTGGAATGCAACAAACACCAATTTGACTCTGATTGTCACTCCTTGAAAAATCCAACTCTGTCTATAGCAATACGAAGGAGGAATGAGAAAGTTTAAACAAAGAATAAGGCTTTTTTAGGCCTGAATGAAGTAAATTTGATGTATTTTTTTCACAAAAGTGCCTTCTCTCCTTCTTCCAAGACTGGATTCTGGTAGAAAGTATAGCGATTTAGTGATGGGATACCGGACTCTGTTGCATTAATTCAGAAAGCATATATTATTACATCCTTCTTGTACTCTAAATGATAAGCTGTTAGGTACACAAATAAAAATTGTGTAACTCAGCTCGAATTACAGGACAGAATTATTCATTAGCCTGCATATGCCAAAGGGACTTGATTGGCAATTTCACGTAAAGTTAAATACACACCATAAATACTTTGCTTGCAAATTTTTGGCTTTTCTTTCAATGATGAAGAATTCACTTCCTTATAATCACAGTTAAGGAGTTGTCTAAATGTCAATGCATGGCTTCCAAAAACAAGAAATATTTGAAGTTCCTTGCAGTTGAAGGCTTGGTCAAATGCCACCCCAGTGCATTGGATGAATAAAAACACTGTTTGATTTCTCCAGTCACTGTCAAACAAGGTTTGCTGTGTTAACATATCTACTCCACAGTTACAACTCAACTGAGTTAACATGCAAATATCAGATGCAGTCGTATACAGATTTCGAATAGGTTTAGGCCATTCAGTCCCTACTCTGCCAATCGATAAGATCACAGCTGATCGACTTGCGGGCCACTTTCCTGCCTACCTCTGAAACCATGTGCCAACCTTGGTACTTGACAATCGATCTACCTCTGCCTTAAAAATATTGAGTGAGCTTCCCTGCCCCAATCTCTGGGCAAGAAAATTGCACAGACTCACAACTCTGTCTGAGGGAAATCATTTCTCTCCATCTCCATCTTAACTAGAAGACTGCTTATTTTTAAACTGTGCCCCCTAATTGTAGTCTCTCTCACAAGGGGGAACATCCTCTCTCAAGGGCAACTGGGGGTGGGCAATAAATGCTGGACAGACATGCCCACATTCCCACAAGTGATTGAACAAAAAACTCCCTTTCATAGTCTCCTCGGGATCTTATTTTTCAATAAGATCACCTCTTATTCTTCTGAACTTCAGTGGATACAGGCCCAAACTATCCAGCCTGTCATCATAACATAAATTCCTCATCGCAGGATTTTCAAAATATTCAAAGTCAGAATGTAGAAATGTTCATGGGTATTAATTCAGGATCTGTGAATCCCTGCAAAATGATTTAATAACATAGGACAAAACACATTGCACTAGAGTGTGGTGATCAGAGGAGTGAAACTTATGTAGCATAGCATTAGGACTGACAACATGGGCTGTATGGCTGTCAATTAAGCTGTATGTTTCCATGGAGATAGCAGCAAATAAGATTATCGTTTATTGAGAATTCTAAGACGTCCTACTAGGGTAAAGCTCAAATAGAATAAAGAATGAAATAGACCTATTTTGAGTTGAAGGCTATGTTTCTGCATTGGATTATATTATATTTTTAAAATAAAATAATTTCAACTCACTGAAAGGTTTCTATCTCTGTGTTTGTTTCCTATGAATTAATGGGTTGGATTTTCACTCCATTTTGGTCAGTCAGTAGGCTGACTGATATTTGTTTTTCCTTTATTCATTCACGGGATGAGGGCGTCACTGGCCAGGCAGCATTTATTGCCCCATCCCTAATTGCCCAGAGGGTGCTTACGAGTCAACCACATTGCTGTGGGTCTGGAGTCACATGTAGGCCAGACCAGGTGAGGATGGCAGTTTCCTTCCCTAAAGGACATTAGTGAACCAGATGGGTTTTTTTTCCCCCAACAATGGATTCATGGTCATCATTAGACTCTGAGTTCCAGATATTTATTGAATTCAAATTCCACCATCTGCCATGGTGGGATTCAAACCCGGATCCCCAGAACATTATCTGGGTCTCTGGATTAACAGTCCAGCAATAATACCGCTCGGCCATTGCCTCCCCGTCAGCATAATGTAATCGGAGTTTATGAAGGCCTACTGTCAGAGGCCAACAGGTATCCTAGGAGGCATCAGCACTAGGCCCTCAGACTTGATAAGGCCTCCCAGCCCCAGACTGGGAGCCAAATCAGCCCCCCCACCCCGGCCAACCTCCATCTACGTGATGACACCCATTGATGGAGGCTGTCTTGTGGAAGTGGTGCCAGTGTGCATGTCGTTCCTCTACCTCCATAGTTTCCTGGCTGCCAAGGACCAATTTCAATCTGAAGGTTTTAAAAAATGCAGAGCGGCCACAACTCAAGATAATGGCTGCCCTCTTCTCTCTCTCTCTCTCTCTACCTGAACTGCTCCTTCCAAACTGAAGATCCTCCTACTGTCCCTCTTTGCCCCAAGGCCTGCCTGAGTCCACCCTGTGCTGATTAATAAACTAATTCTGGGAACATCACTGCAGAGGTGACTACTTTCCTTCATTGCGCAGGCTTATGACCCTTAGTTGACCCCACAGCCAAGCTCCCAATCGATTTGATCAAAATTGTCAGATTCCTCCTTCGTTTTGAAATTTGAAACTAGTTCAGTGCCCCCCAGTTACTCCTCCTAAGATCCAATTTCACCCTGCCATCCTGAGCTTTGATCTGCCCGAAAACCAACCTGGAGTTAAAGTGTAGACCACCTCCTTTACACTGTTTGTTTGAACATTACTTCCCAATTAAATGAGTATAACTCAGCTATTCAGCTGTATTGATCAACACAACATCACATCAGCTATCAAGGTTATTTTGACTTTCCTCTGCAAGTGTATTTGCAGTTTATGAGTATGAAACTAGGAGTTTGCTAACTGTTAACAACGTTGGGTTATGGACAGATATCAAAAACAATCTCAACTACTTCAGTTGAGAAGAAATGCTGAAAATGTAAACAAGGGCTGCTCTAGGGTCCTCAGCTGAATGCAACTCTTACTTACCTGTCTTCTAAGGAATGCAAACATATTAAGATCCAGGCTAACAAGCACAAAACTGCTCACTCATCCTGAGAAAGCATTTTGAATGATTAAGGACCAGAAATACAAAGAGCAAAACATTTCACTTGTGCAGTCTGAGTGGGGATGGTGTTAGGAAGACATCAGGCACCTCAGAAATGGCTTTACCCGACCATGACTGCACCGCCACCACTAAATTTGATTACTACAGAGATTCTTTTTTTTCACCTTCACAAGTTTAAGTTTTATTTCAGCTAAAATGATTTCAAAATATTTCTCTTTCACTAAACATTGAAAAGAATCTCAGTCAAATTTGAGAGGTGGTCATGTGGAAAAAACAATAATATGGGCAATTCTGCTCATTATCTAAGTGTGGGAGTGAGTACATTAAGTGCTAATTCATTCATCGTCTCCACTAACATGAGCTAGCACTGTTTCACCCACCAAACAGCTCACTAAGAGCCAACACGAGAGTAAGGGTATGTTTCTCCCCATATCAGAGACCTTGACATAGCAGAAGCTGCTGACCAATCAGAGGCCAACATTCTAAAGATCCCCCAGTTGAAGCCTACTCCTTGGGGTATCCAGCAGCGAGAAGCCAAGTATTTTTTTTCCCTTATTCTTTCAAGAGGAACCAACCGAGTTTTTATGTTCATTCACGGGATACCGGTATCACTGACTGGGCCAGTATTTATTGCCCGTCACTAATTGCCCAGAGGGCAGTTAAGAGTCAACCACACCACCATGGGTCTGGAGTCATATGTAGGCCAGACCAAGTAAGGACAGCAATTTTCCTTCCCTAAAAGGACATTAGTGAACCAGATGGGTTTTTCTGACAAATGACAACAGTTTCATGGTCATCATTAGGCTCTCGATTCCGGATTTTTATTGAATTCAGATTCCACCTTCTGCCATGTCAGGATTCAAACTTGGATCCCCAGAACATTAACCAAGCCTCATGGTCTAGTGATTATACCACTAGGCCATCTCTTCAGAAATTAATCAGAAAGCCAAACAAAATACTGAGCTCTAAGCTCAATGGATGAGAATGTAAGATGGGAGAAGTTAAGGTACAATTCGACCATACCTGGAGAACTATACTCTCAATTCAGGGCACCACACTTCAAGAAGGTTATAGTGGTATTGACGGAAACTGCAGGTTAAGTGGAGTTGGATCACTGTCAACCATGATCTCATTGAATGATGTAACAGGCTCGAGGGCCTAAGTTGCCTATTTCCAGTTCCTATTTGGCTACGTTCCCTATCGAGGACGTGTAAAAAGCTACCTCCACTTGCTTGTGCACCACACATGAAAAGTAATGTCAGAGATAAAAGAATTGAATTAGCGCAGGCAAGGTGCGAGTGTGGTGCATGTTATATTTATAAAAACGAATATGTTTCATTTGTTACTGAAACAGGTCAATGTGACTGAGGGCCGTATAACAGAAATCTTCAATTGTCTCACTAGGTAGCTAGGCAGTCCCAATCTCCCAGGGCTGGTGATGCCAAAACTCTTCTGATTTCTATTCCTTCCATCTCAGCTCTTCTGTTGCCAGATATTTGTAGGTCCACCTTCTTTACTAGTCTTTTTTCCTCTACTTTGTGCTCTCTTGCTCCTACAGTGAGGGAAAGAACGAGTCTATGAGTTACTGCAAAGGAACTTGTTCATGCAATAGGTGGAGCGCATTGTATTTCATGACGAAGTATCTCAAAGGAAGCAATGAAATAACATAACGGTGAGTGCGTGTTGCAGAGGTGTGTGCACTAACGGAAACGTGAGAAAGTGCAGAGATGCAGCAGGGTGTGTGCACCCACAGGGCAGGTATGTGTTAGGACCAATGTGAACTATGCTTGGCAACACAGACTGTGGGGAGTTAGGGGATGCACGCACCAGGATATACGTGAATGTGCGACATTTACCTGTCCTAGGCAGAGTATTAAATGCTTCCTGCATTGCCCCCAAAAGAGGGGCACAGCACACTCCTGCTGTTAGCCTTCTGGGCAACCTGTAGCCACACATTCTTTGGTTTGGACTCAGGTTTTTTTACCCTGCAGTTGCCAAGGAGTAATATGTTTGACTAATTCCTCACGGCACATAGCAGTGCATCAAAAAAGATATTTGCGAACTGGCTCCTCGATGTCTTGAATCCATCGTCGAGGTTGCTCCTCTCTTCATTCCAGTCTCTAAAATTGCATTTTAAATGGGGCCCTTTCAACACTGGAGGTCAGATCTGCAGTGATTATCACGAGGTCAGCTAGGCGGACCTCTTAGAATATGAGTTCCCTGTTTGGGGCTGTTAATCTGGTCCAATCAGGGAGCCGTGGCTGACAAATAAGAACTGGAGTGTCAAAGGTTCTGCTCACTCTGAGAGCTGGCTCTGAGGGAGCTGCAACAATGACAAGGACTCTCCACATGTAAATAAAGGGGGACTTGATGACAGGGTACCAGCCTCTGTGGAGTTATTTCAAGATTGTTTCAAGCAAGTTCTTATTATATCCACCACCATGGACTGGATAGCAGAACTGGAGGTAAAATTCTAATATGTTTGCCAAGTTAAAAAGTCGCTGGTAGCAGGGCTGAACATAGTTCTTACTTTCCCACATGACATCAGGCTTCCCCAACCCCCTGTACGTCCCCGTGTTAATGTTATGATCAAAGAAACTGGTGCCATTTGAAAAACAAGAAGACTTTAAACTAATGGTTCCCAAATCTCTCTCCCACAGAGATTTTTCATGCTTATGTCCGGAAGTGTTGTAACTCTATTGAGTAGAAAATGATTAATCAATCATTACGTTACTGTATACCTTTGGCCAAATGATCAGTAGAAAGCAAGCTCAACAGACATTGGCATTTTTATTGTCTTCCTATGTTGCTCTGGACTCATGAGTATATAGCGTTTTGTTTCCATTGAAATAAAGACAATGATGAAACCACCGGAATGCAGATTTGTTCCCATCTATGACTGGATACATTCACAACATTGGAATTGATCTAACAAGGTAATGTGAGCACAAGGGCCCCTACTATGTGGTCAGCCTCTTGTATATAAAAGGAGTTAACATTTCTAATCTCAGAATTTGGATGTCTGGATTGAAAAGCTCAAAATTAATTAGGTCAGCTATAGTATGTATAAGAATACAGGATTGATTGAAGAATTATTTTGTGCCTGCTCCTTGATTTTGATTGATTATTTAATCATTATTCTGAGAACCAGGAGAATGTTGAAAGTCAATGGAAAACAATGAGCTCATTCATTGACTGCCATCGGCCAATTTAATGCTGTTGTCACTGCCTACAATAATACCATTGTACCAATTAACACGACAGCATACATTAAATAGATAAGCCGTTCAATCATAAATCGGTCTACTGTTCAAGTAAATATTCAGCAAACTTTGGATTGACTAAAAGATAAGAACAGATTTTCCCACTATCACCATTAATAACTTAGTGTTGTTTCTTTCTGAACAAAGTTCCATGGCTTCTTCATTAAACAAGTGCTCACCTATTCAAATCCAAACGAGCATGTGCAATATTTACTTGGTTAGTTCATTCGTCTATTCAAGTTTGAAACACTAATAAAAACAGAGCAATCTACTTTCTGAAAAGTTCATTTTCAACATTAGTGTGTTTTGTTCCTTCAAGTATTAAAATTCTGTCAGATAATTCCACCTTACTGCCTTTCTTTCTATTCATACAACTTACAGAGAGATTCAAGTAAAATCACCAGGATGTAACGGCCTGTCCAATAAAGAACAAAACATGGTTTGAATCATTTGATAGCACAGACTTTGAGTAATACAGGAAGTTTCCAATTTACAAATTTCTGACTTATGAACACTCGTACTTACGAACGGTATCCCATTCATGCTTTTACTTTTTAAGGACCGAGATATGAGCATTACCTGGACTATGAATGGTCTCTTTCTATTGTCCTACATTGTGTTCCACATACATACAAATTGATTTGTGAAAGGACTCCCGAAAGAATCCGTTTGCAACCCAGAGACTGCCTGTACTGAAGAAAGGCACATTTTTGTCAACATTTCCATCGTTCACTCTTCAGGACAGTTCACAACTTGGTATTTCTTGCAAATTGTCCTAATTGAAGCAATTTTTTTTATTCATTTGTGAGATGTGGGAGTTGCTGGCTAGGCCTGCATTTATTGCTTAGCCCGAGTTGTCCTTGAGAAGGTGATGGAGAGCTGCCATCTTGAATTGCTGCAGTCTGTGTGCTGAGGGTTGACCCACAATGCCCTTAGAGAGGGAATTCCAGGATTTTGACCAGAAAAAGAAGGATTGGCAATATATTTTCAAGTCAGGATGGTGAGTAGCTTGTTGGGGATCTTGCAGGTGGTAGTGTTCCCATATGTCTGCTGCCCTTGTCCTTTTAGATGGAAGTGCTTGTGGGTTTGGAAGGTGCTATCTGAGGATCTTTGGTAAATTTCTGCAGTGCATCTTGTAGATAGCACACACTGCTGCTGCTGAGAGTCAGTGGTGGAGGGAGTGGATACAAATAGATGTCGTACCAACCAAGTGGCTGCTTTGTCCTGGAAGGTGTCAAGCTTCTTGAGTGCTGTTGGGGCAGCGCCCATCCAGGCAAGTGGGGTGTATTTAATCACATCCTTGACTTGTGCCTTGTAGATGGTGGACAGGCTTTGAAGAGTCAGGAGGTGAGTTACTCACAGTAGGATTCCAAGCCTTTGACCTGCTCTTGTAGCCATTGTATTCATACGGTGAGTCCAGCACAGTTTCTGGTCAAAGATAACCCTCAGGATGTTGACGGTGGGGTATTCAATGATGGTAAGTCTATTGAATGTCAAGGGGCAGCGGTTAGATTTTCTCTTATTGGAGATGGCCATTGCATGGCGTTTGTGTGATGCAAATGTTATTTGCCATTTCTCAGCCCAAGCCTGGATGTTATCCAGATCTTGTTGCATTTTAACATGGTCTGCTTCAGTATCTGAGGTGTGATGGAGGGTGAACATTGTGCAATCATCGGTGAACATCCCACTTCTGACCTGATGATGGAGGGAAGGTCACTGATGAAGCAGCTGAAAACGGTTGGGCTGAGGACACCACCCTGAGGAGCCCCTGCAGAAATGTCCTGGAGCTGGGATGACTGACCTGCAACAGCCTCAACCCCCTTCCTATGTGCTAGGTATGACCCTAACCACTGGAACATTTGCATCCCCCCCCCCTCCCCCCACCAATACCCATTGATTCCAGCGTTGCTAGGGCTCCTTGATACCACACTCTGTTCCATGCAGTCTTAAAGTCAAGGGCTGTCACTCTCACTTCACCTCTGGAATTCAGCTCTTTTGTCCATGTTTGAACCAAGGCTGTAATGAGATCAGGAGCTGAGTGGCCCTGACGGAACCCAAACTGGGCGTCACTGAGCAGGTTATTGCTGAGCAGTTGCTATTTGATAGCACTGTTGATGGCACCTTCCATCACTTTACTGATGATTGAAAGTAGACTGATGCTGTGATAAATGGCCAGGTTGGATTCGTCCTGCTTTTTGTACAGGACATACCTGGGTAATTTTCCACATTATCAGGTAGATGCTTTTGTTTTAGTTTTATTGGAAAGGCTTGGCTTGTGAAGGAGCAGTACAAAAACTTTGACAAAAAATGTATCTTTTCTCAGTAAACTGTGAATATCATAATTTAAATGCTAGAGTCAGGTACTTTCCTGAAATTGATGCTCCTAATGGATCATTAATAAAACTAAGTTATATGTAAAATGAGACAACACAGAATGGAGCTGGAAGAACACAGCAGGCCAGGCAGCATCAGTGGAGCAGGAAAGTTGATACTTTGAGTCAGGACCCTTCTTCAGGAATGGGGAGTGGGAAGGGAGCTGGGAAATAAATAGAGAGAGGAGGGGTGGGACTGGGGAAGGTCAGTGGGATGGTGATAGGTGAGTGCAGGTGGGGATTGGTCAGTGAGGTGGGAGGAGTGGATGTTTGGGAGAGATGATGGACAGGTTGTGTCAGGTCAAGAAAGCAGGCATGACAGGAAGGGTTGGACAGGGGATGAGGCTGGGAACGGGGAGATTTTAAAGCTGGTGAATTCCATGTTTAGGCCATCGGGCTGTAGGCTCCCATGGCGGAATATGAGTGCTGCACCTCAAGTTTGCGGGTGGTGTCAATGTTATACTGGAAGAGGCCCAGGATGGACATGTCATCCAGGGAGTGGGAGAGGGAGTTAAAATGGTTGACAACTGGAAGGTGTTGTCATTTGTCGCAAACAGAGCGCAGATGCTCTACAAAAAAGTCTCCGAGTCGACTTTCTGCTCCTCTGATGCTGCCTGGCCTGCTGTGTTCCTCCAGCTCCATGATGTGTTGTCTCTGACTCCAGTGTCTGCAGTTCTTGCTATCTCTTGTGTGTAAAATGCTTTTTTTCCCTCGCAAATTAGTTGAAAACTGTCACCAGATGACGTAGCAAATTAAGCACAGACTTTATTTTGACGTTTGCAATATCGTAAAAGTTAATACAGGAACTGATGTCCATTATACATCTCCGTCGATTTTTGTTCTGTATTCACGTAGCTATTTTGACACATATTGTCCAAAGTTAAAAGAAATTTCTCAGCTCAGGGAAAACATATGCTTAAATGTCATTTCAAGTGGTGTCGTCTGTACTTGATGAGCTGAATTAAGAAACAAAGCACTTCTGTTGGTAATGATTAACCAATTGGCAAACCAAAAAGCAATCACTTTTTCCATCAAATTGGTGTAAAGCCTGACGGGTGGTCCTTGAACAATGCTTTGATGGGACTAACATTACATGCAAATATAGGGAACATATGAAAAGGGAGCAGGAGGAGTAGGCCCCTTAACCCTGCTCTGAAATTTAAGATCATGGTTGACCTGATCATGCCTTCATTTCTCCTGTCTACTCTTTGAATCCCCCATTTGACAAGGTTCTTTTAAACTGAGCCTTAAAAATACACAGTGAATCCATTGCGCTCCAGGGAACTGAATTTCCCAACTGTATGACTTTCTGAGAGACAAATATTCTGCTTTCCACCATCTTAAATGGGTGGCACTTTGTTTTTAAACTGTGTCCACTAATTATACTTTCAATTTTGATTATTCACTCTCGAAATATAAGAGTTGGTGGCAATATGTGAATTAATTGCCTGTTCCTAACTTAGCATCAGAAGATAGTGCCAGGCTACCATGTATGTCTCTGCATTTATTCAGGTTAAATCCCATCTATCATTGCTCAGACCACTCCTTGAGTGCATCCAATCTTTTTTGTTGAAGACTGCAATTGTGTACTTTTCGACTCTTGCTCAAAATTCAGCATAATCTGCGAACTTACTGCCCATGCTACCAAAACCAACAACCAGGTCATCAATATAAATGAATGAATAGTAATGGGCTCAACACCTCCTGCCTCCAATGCTAACAGCGTAATTGTGGTGCAGAAGAAGGCCATTAAGCCCATCACTTCCATGCTGTTCCAAGTTTGCCGACCATTTTGAGCCATACTTGACCTCTGATCCTAACTGTATGGAAGTCCTTGCAAACCCTGAGCAGTGTCTCCCAGCATCTCTTCATCCAGATTTGATGGAATGTGCTGATCCAGTGCACCTCAGCCACACAAGTTGGCATGTGCCTCAATATAGCCTTTATTCCACCTTTGAGATCACAATGATGCCCTTCTGCCATCAATGGGTTGGAAGCAATGCCTCTATCCGTCCTCAACCTTTCATTTTAGACTGTGCGCATGGGAACAAAATGGCAAAATGAAGGAATGACATTAGGACTGGTTACAGGTAAGGCAATCTCACTGAAAGGAAACAAAATGTTACAGGAAATATGGTATCCTTTCACATATCTCATTTCGGATTGACTGCAGGCCAAGACTGTCCCACCTCCTCACCATCACTAGAGGCATTCACTTCATTGTTCAATATCTCCAGCCCCACTTGACAGCATCCAGCAAACCAGCACAATGAATGAGATCTTCACCTGGACATACTAAAGAGCTCACCAGATTAGACAATGCACCTGAATAGCCAAAAGCCTTCTCGGCGTTCTCTCAGTTAATCTGTGGTAGTGTTATAGCGTTACTCTGTTTTTGTGTTTTTGTCCGTGTATTCAAAGGAGCCATATCTTTAGTGGGCACTCCTTATCCCACTGTATCCATCCATGAAGGCATGTGGTGGTGGAATACTGTAGTACTGAGGTCTGTCAAAGTGTGTAGGTAGAGTGCCTATTTATGGGAACCAGGCTCACACACATACCTTAAAGATCCACTTTCAATGGTTGCAGACCAGTTGGATATTGATGGAGTAGAAGCTCATCCTATAGATCACTGGATCAACTTTGGAAGCCTTGATGAACACATTGCAGTGGTTGATCTCCTGCGCCTTGGGGAGTCCAGGAATATCTGAAAGCCTGACACACACATTGGCATCTGATGAGTGTACAGTGCACATGGTCACTGACCTCGAACATGCCATGCATCAGGCCCTCCTGGTGCACTGCTAGAAACTGGGACATCCCATGTCTGTCCACGTGGGCACCTGAAAAGAGCTTGAGGTACAAACTTTAACGGCTATCAGGGTTACTGCCACTGGGTATTCACCAAAGAGGGGCTGTGAACTGAGCAACTACACCAATGGAGAAACTTTGAATGGTCACATTGGGTGGGAAAGGAGGGAAGCTGTGATTGGAGGATTGTGGTGAAGTGGAAGCTGGGATTTAAGAACTCTAGATATATATTTAGGTAATGGGTAAACAGCCAGTAAAGCAGAGATTTCAAGACCAGGAAACATATATTTAAGATGAGAAAAGATCTACAAAAGACAAGAGGGGACTTTTTTTTAACACAGAGGGTTGTTAGCGTGTGGAATGAACTTCCTGAGAAAGTGGTGGATATCAGCACAGTTATAACTCTTAAAAGACATTTAGATAAGTACATGAATAGGAAAGATTTGGAGGGATATGGGCCAGGAGCAGGCAGGTGGGACTAGTTTAGTTTGAGATTATGGTTGGCATGGACTGGTCAGACTGAAGGGTCTGTTTCCGTGCTAGATGACTCTGACTCAATGAGGGGCAGAGCTGGGGTAAAGGGTAACAGGGATGGGGTGATTATGACAAGGGTTTAAATTGGAGCGGGGGAGGGAGGGAAGAAGGGCAGCTCGAAAGTTTCAGATTCTCCATGGCATTTGGGTCAGTGTTTGCTTAATTACAAACCTCAAGAGAAAGATTAAATTTATTTTTATCTTTCTTTACCACATACTGGACACAGACTTTGAGTTGCTAAAATTTTCTTTCACATAACCACTTAAGCGCAATACTCTTAGCCAAAAACCTCCTTCCAAATCCTGCATTGTATTGCTACCCTCCAGAAACATTCTTCCGACGTTTATTTTATATTATGCCTCGTTAAACAGTACACTTGCCCTTGGGTACTCCCAGAGGCAGAAAATATGGGAACTATCCTCATCTAGTCAAAGGATAATTTTCATGTGGATTGTAATTTGTATTTTACCTGAAAGTTGTGTATTTTGAAACCGCAAGCGTGAAAGAAACATGGATAAAATAGTAAATGAACATATTAATGTTAAAACTGCTTGAGTAGAAAACTTGATTAAAATGTAAGTACAGTGTTTTTTCAGTGTCGCACACTTTCCTTGATTAGTTTCCTAATCTTCAATAAATGTCAGCATGCTCAAAACCAGTGACCTACATCCCAGCTCTTACTTTTCCTGTTCATGCACTATTCCATCCTCACTGACTCTCCACACACATTCAAAATTGAAATCAGGAAGGAATTTTCACATTAAATAAAAAATGAAAGAACCGTGGATGCTGTAAATCAGGATACAAAACAGAAATTGCTGTAAAAGCTCAGCAGGTCTGGCAGCATCTGTGAAGGGAAAAACAGAGTTAATGTTTCAGGTCCAGTGACCCTTCCTCAGAACTGATGGTGGCTGGGATAACGTCAGTTTATATGCAGAAAAAAGGGGAGGGGGATGGGTAGGAAGTAAACGATAGGATAGAGCCTAAAGAGAGAGAAGAGCAGTTGGACAGACAAAGAGTTGATCATGATCAGGCTGGAAGGGTGAACAGATGTTAATGGGGACTATTAGTAACGAATAACAGGTAATGTGTAACGACATGTTATGTGGTAACAAGGCCTGGTGTGTCGGGTAGGGGGCTGGAACATGGGAGAGTTTAAGCCCTAAAATTATTGAACTCAATTTTGAGTCTGGAGGGCTGCAGGGTCCCCAAGAGTCCCCAACTCTTCCATGTCCCAGCCCTCTAAATGGGCTCTGCCCCCACAGCTCTCTTTGGCAAGGAGCTCCAAGGAATCACAGCCTTCTGAGAGAAGAAATTTCTCCTCAGCTCGTAAATTAGAGGCCCCTTATTCTAAGACTCTACTCTTTGGTCTTAGTATTCCCCATGAGGGGAAACGTCCTCTCAGCATTTCCCCTGTCGAATCCTTTAAGAATCCTATGTTTCAATAAGATCACCCCCTCAGTCTTCTAAACGCCAGTAAGTAGAGTCCCAAACTGTTTAGTCTTTCCTCATAATCCTTCCAGTGGGGGATCATCCTAGCGAACCTTATCTGAACTGCCTGAAATGATACCTCTTCTTGAATAAGCGGACCAAAACTGCTCACAATACCCCAAATATGATCTCACCAGCACCTTGCACAGTTGCAGTTAGGCTTCCTTACTCTTATACTCCAACCCCCTTGAAATAAGGGCCAACATTCCATTGGCCTTCCTAATTACCTGCTGCACCTGTGTGCTAGCTTTCTGTGTTTCGTGAACAAATCCCCCAAAGTTCCTTTGCGTTGCAGTTTTCTGCATCTATCTCCACTTAAATAATATTCTGTTCTTTTGTTCTCCCTTCCAAAATGAACAACTTTGAGGTTGTTGACTTGCTTGCCGAGCTGGCTTGGTTTTGTTCAGATGTTTCGTCACCATGCTAGGTGACATCATCAGCAGAGCCTCTGATGAAGTGATGTTATTCTACTCCATTTGGAATTTATACTGTCTGGTCCGTTATGGTGAGTACTGTTTGTATGTGGGGTCCAATTCTATATGTTTGTTTATTGAAGTATGGTGGAGAACCATGCCCCTAGGAATTCCCGTGAGTGTCTGTATTTGGCTTGGGCTACTATGGTTACTTTGTCCCAGTTAAACTGATGGCCTTCATTGTCTGAGTGTACCGACATTAAGGAGAGTTCATCGTGCCGTTTTGTTGCTAGCTGATGTTCATGTATTCTGATGGCTAGTTTAAATGAACAACTTCACATCTTCCCACATTATACTCCATTTGCCAACATTTTGCCCACTTACTTAACCTATCAATATCTTGCTGTGATCTGTTTGTATCCTCTTCGCAAGTTGCCTTTCCACCTGTTTTTGTGTCATCTGAAAATTTAGCTGCAGTACGTTTGCTACGTTCCTTGAAGTCACTAATATATGTTGTAAACAATTGCATTCCCAGCACTGATCCCTGTAGAACTTCAATGGTTACAGGTTGCCGACATGAAAAAGAACCCCTTATTCCCACACAGTTGTTGACTGTTGACAAAGCAGGATCAGTTTTCCCCGTCAAAACATTCCACTTTTTTTAATCTTTGAAGTCTCAAATAAAATCAGAAAATGCTGAAAATATTCAGAAGGTCTGGGAGCACCTCTGGGGAGAGCAACAGGTTACTTTCTTAGGTTTACAACCTCCACTCAGAACCTATTTTGTCCTTTTAAAAATATTATAAATATTCCAAGTCTGCTCACAACTGGCTCCCCAGTACTTACATCATCCTGACCAATCTCTGCTGTATGTTTTCTATGGGTCTGATGTCCTTTATATTATGTGACACCAAATCTGCTCACAGCATTGTGGCTTAGCTATTGATTTGCTCCATTTATTATTATTTGCTTATTTTTCTGCTATGTGCCCTCACTGAAAACATTCCAAGTACTAAATTTTAATGCATTTATCTATCTGCATTTGTGCTTCCAACAGCTCAATACATTTGAGTGTTTAGGTCTTTATTCATCTCCATTTAGTGTCTCATTTTTCTGTGTTCACTCTCATTTCATATTTAGACCATAAAATACATTCCCTCCATTCCAACACATTAATTGCTTCTGACATCTGGGTAACTTGATCTAAAATCACATAAAAGGACTTTCAAAACTATGCTGAGCCATTTAGCAATGCCCTTGTTGTAGTCATTTTTTATTGTAACTTAAGTATTTACTGGTAAGAAAAGACCTGCAAATTATGCCCATGGGTGCACAGTTGCCGAAGAAAAGGCATGCAAGCTGAGCAGCCTTCCCTGAGCAATGCAGTCAGTGGAATCTTATAATTCCACCTGAAGGCTTGGCCAGTTTTGTCAGCAAAGCCTGATCCAAGCAAATAAATCTCGAGCCAGATTAAAAGGTTGCAGAAACCCGAAACACAATTGCTTTGAGGACGTAACTCATTATGGTTAAGTTGCTCAATGTTTCCACTAGTTTGAACAATTCTGCCCAGGTTGCATGACTGAATAGCGGAAATTGTACCCCCCACCTTAACCTGATATGATATCTCATGGAAAAAACAGTCGTGGGAGATTTGTTCCAATTTCAATGCCAGCAGCACTGAAGCAATTTTTGAAATACCCACATTTCGATCCAGAGGAATGTCTTGCTCCCCTTCCTACGGTGTTCTGCACAGTTTGTCCTGTTTTTAACAGCAGCAGTGCCTTTTCTTCTGGAGCTTGGCCAAGTTATGTGGTACAATGTCCAGTGTCCTGCAGATTTACCTTCCGTCCACGACAAGTATCCATCCACACTAGCCCCAAGTCATAATTCCCGGAGGTTCCATCAATTACTCACTGAATCAGATAATTCTCCTCACCAGCTAGATCCAATTATCCTGGGCCTCCAATCTCAGGCATCTGACATTTAGGAGCACTGTGGAGATGGGATCAAAATGAGATTATGAGGACAGGTTTGACAAACGTGGTTAGTATTCCTTTTAGATAGCAAAATATTGAGTTTGTTTTGAAGAAATTTGAAAGGATGCAGACAAAGGACAGTACTTCCCCAACATCTGAACGACGTGGACCACGATGAGAAAGTTGGGAGAATGAAGAAATTAGGATCTAGATGTGAAGTAAAAAGTCTAACCTTACCCGTGAGGCTCCAATGGCTAGGTCAGAATCTTGCTGGTAAGCTGTGCAGGACTTATTTGAATGCAATAACATCTAATCCCACCTCTTTTATATGCAGGTCACCTTTCTCCCAGGTCCTAATGAGAAACTAGACATGAGAGTCAGAGAGGTAACTTGTGAGCCGCCATTCACTGCCATCTTCGCCCATCTTGGCCCAGCATTCCCCAATGTTTCAGCGCATACTCCGTGGGCAGTGACCACCTGCACCCTCTGACCGATGGCATCGGCAAAGCACCAACCTCACCACATCATCATGGCACAGTTCTGACTCTACTGTTCAGCACTTCAACGGTGTACTTTGGAGCTCCTCAATGCTGCAGTGAGGCCACTTTGTACACAAAGAATAGCCCTCCTGTCATACATTGAAACAAGGGCAACTCGGGGCTCTTAGCCTGCCTTATTGCTTCCTCACTTTGCACCTTCTTGGATGCTCACAGTTGCCTTATTGTGCATTGCCACTGAATTCAGAACTCACAGACTCACGGCAGTTCTGTCTTGCCTTGACTTTTTGTGGAGACCCAGAGCCAGGCAGATTGTCAGCAGAAACAGAAGTTGCTGGAAAAACTCAGCAGGTCTGGCAGCATTTGTGAAGAAAAATCAGAGTTAATTTTCTGGTCCACTGACCCTTCCTCAGAATGGACTGGACCTGAAACATTAACTCTGATTTTTCTTCACAGCTGCTGCCAGACCTGCTGAGCTTTTCCAGCAACTTCTGTTTTTGTTCCTGATTTACAGCATCCACGGTTCTTTTGGTTTTTCTTGGAGTATAAGAGTTGGGGCATCATGTTGAGGTTGTACAGGATGTTGCTGAGGCCTCTTCTGGATGCCCTGTTTTAGATAGGATATAATTATGCTGGAGAGGGTTCAGAAAAGATTTACCAGGATGTTGCTGAAAATGACGGGTTTGAGATATAAAAATAGACTGAAAAGATGGACATTTTGCACTGGAGCATAGGAGCTTGAGAGGTGATCTCATTGAGGTTTATAAAATCATGAGGGGCATAGATTATATGAATGACAAATGTCTCTTCCCTAGGATGTGGGAGTTCAAAACTGGTGGACATATTTTTAACGTAAGAGGAGGAAGTTTTGAAAAGGACATGAGAGACAATTTTTTCACACAGAGAGTGGTTCATGTGTGGAAGGAACTTCCTGACGAAGTTGTGGATGAAGGTACAATGTTTACAAAATGTTTGGATAAGTTCACGAACAGGAAAGGTTTGAAGGGATATGGGCCAAGCACAGGCAAATGGTTAGTTCTGAGGAAGGGTTACCGGACCCGAAATGTTAACACTGATTTTTTTCTTCACAGATGCTGCCAGACCTGCTGAGCTTTTCCAGCAACTTCTGTTTTTGTTCCAGGCAAATGGGACTAGTTTAGTTTGGAAAAGTGGTCAGTGTGGACTAGTTAGACTGAAGGGTCTGCATCCATGCTGTATGACTCTGTGGCATTGATCAATTATTTCAGGTGGAAGTGTCAATATTTGCAGCAATAGCAGATAAATAGAAATGAGATATAAATCAATAAATATCTAATAACTGATGACAGACAGAAAGGGCTAAATGTCCCATCTTTCTCGGAGTTTGCTCACCTTGGCAATCCAAGCACTCTAAACCGCTGACACAAAATGTGGTGGAAATTAGGAACTTTCTCCTACAGACAGCAATCTTACTAAACCGAAAGTAATCCTGGATCAATTGTCAAATGTAAATTTGTGATAGAGATTAGAGATGCAGTAAAATATTTGTAGCAAAATATTGGTAAAAATTTTCCATCTTTGCAAATATTAATTGTGATCTCACCAATTTGCATAATATGCACTGAGGGTTTTGGCTTGTTGCATGTAAAAGTGTGTCATCTTGAAAAAAGATTTATTGCTAACTTATGCTTGTGGTTTTGTGCCAACTTAAGTCTGATGTTATCTAGGAAATTAATGCTTTTCTTGTGTCTTGTGACTTTAAACTTAATCGCAGGGTGATGATGATTGAGGATATTGGTGAATTTTTATGATTGAGCTTTTGTAAGAGGTCAAATACCTCATTATGTCGACACAGATACAGACTGTAATGCTAATAGGTGACTACATCACAGAATACAGGAATAAGTTGGAATAGAGAAGGGTTCCTGAAGACCAAGAAGTGAACTACATGCAGTCTGAAGAAAAGCCCTTGAAAAGCTAAGTTATTTTAATTCCTGCTTTACTCCATGAACTTGAGGCTCCGTAAAACTCTCTGCCCATACCTTAAATTGCACTAAGTCCCACTCACCCACCCACCCACTTATCCTCACTGACCCACAATGGCTCTGGATCAAACAACATCTTAATTTAAAAATTCTCATCTTCATTTTCAAATCCTTCCATGATTTCACCCCTACCTTGTTGCTGTAAGTTCTTCCAGCCCTTTAACCATTCAAACTATCTGCGTTCCTCTAAATCTGACCTCTTGTGTACCTACAATGACAAACAAGCAGCAGAAGTGTCTATTCAGCCCTTTGAGTCTGCTCTGCCATTTCATAAAATCACAGCTGATCTGGTCGTAACATCAATTCACATTCCTGTCTCTCCCCCTGTCAGCAACCATTTTACCTCCTTGCTTACCAAGAATTGAACCACATCTGCCTTAAAAATTACTCAAGGACTTGACTTCTACAATCTTTTCGTGACACTCAGGGTGACCCCTGTGGTTTAAATAGTGGACCCTAAGTCTTGATTCTTCCATAGACAACCTGACATTTCCAACGTAATAGTAAACATTCTCTAATTGTTTCCAATACATTTGCAGCCTCTCTTAAATAAGGTGACTAATACTGTACACATTACCCCACATCTGGTCTCATTAATGAACTGTATAACTTCCACAATTTTGTTTTCAATTTTCCTTGCAATAAACTATAACAGCCTGCTGTGTTTCCTATTTCCTTAATGCACCTGCATACCAACCTTTTTGTGATTCATGCACTAGGACACCCAGCTCCCTCTGCAAATCAGAGACCTGCAATATTTTACTATTAGGTAATATGCTTGTTTTTATTCTTCCTCCCAAAACAGATCATTGGAAAACAGAACCACATTTTCTCACATCACACTCCAGTTGCTACATCTTCGTCCACTCAACTGAACCGATTTATATATATTTTTGCAACCTCTTCATATCCTCCTCATAACACACTTTCGTATCCATCTTTGTGCCAACAGCAAAATTGCATACCATTTCTTCAGTCCTTTCCTATTCTATGCCATTTGTATAAACTCTAATCAGCTGAGATCCTAGCACTGAGCCCTGAGTCACACCCTTCATTACAGTCTGCAAATATTTTAAAAAAAGTAACTGGAGTGTTTGACATTTGTTAACCCTGCTATATGATGCCTAGGTCCAAGGCTCTGGAATCATCTCCCTCCATGTGAACAGCTCTGACATAAGATATTCCATAAAATCTATCTCATTTGTCCAAGCTGTTGATATCTGACCCAATCTCTCTTTATGGCATGATTTTTAATAAAATAATGTTTGTGCAAAGTGCCTTGTGATGTTTTATAACTGTAATTTTTATGAAAGACATGACACGCATTGTTGTAATTTGATGTCGTCACTTTCAGCCCCTAAAAGGCCCTGTACAGTTCAGAATTGAAAGGCCAGGCCAGATTTTTCTGAGTGGCAATCTCACAGAGATTCAGAAGAGGGCTCTGCATTTCTGACCAGACATCCTAAATTAATCTAGTCCCATTTGCCAACATTTGGCCCATACCCTCTAAACCTTCCCATTCATGTACCCACCCAGATGCCTTTTAAATGGTGTAATTGTACCAGCCTCCACCACTTCCTCTGGCAGTTCATTCAGTACACACACCACCTTCTGCATGAAAAAGTTGCCACTTAGGTCCCTTTTAAATCTTTCCCCTCTCATCTTAAGCCTATGCCCTCTAGTTTTGGACTCCTCCCACCCCTGGGAAAAGACTTTGACTATTCACCCTATCCACATCCCCTCATGATTTTTGAAAACTCTAAGGTCACTCCTCAGCCTCCGACCCTCCAGGGAAAATAGCCCCAGCTTATTCAGCCTCTCTTAATAACTCAAACCCTCCAACTATGGCAACAGCCTCGTAAATCTGTTCTGAACTCTTTCAACAACATCTTTCCTATAGCAGGGAGACCAGACTGAATGCAGTATTCCAGAAGGAACCTAACCAATGTCCTGCACAGCTGCAATGTAACCTACCAATTCCTATACTCAATGCACTTACCAATAAGGCAAGCGTACCAAAAACCTTCTTCGCTATCCTATCTAACTGCGACTCCACTTTCAAGGGGCTATGAACCTGCACTCCAAGGTCTCTTTGTTCAGTAACACTCCCCAGGACCTTACCATTAAGTGTACGAGTCCTGCCCTGATTTAATCTACCAAAAGTAACACCAGACCCATCCTAAAATGAAGTGAAAACTTGAAGTTACAAGTCTACTTCGTACCAAACAAGAGATACAGCACGTGTTAGACTGAGCTAAATGATCCCAAAACCAACAGATCAGCAGCACTTAAAAGTCTCATCAGTCACGAATGGCAGTGGACAATGAAATAAGTAACCAGTGTTGGCATCTCCACGTCCCAAACGATGGGGGTCACCAGCACCTCAATGCAAATAATGTCAAATGCTGTAATCTGATGGCTAGTTGTTTGATGTAGCTCCGTATATCCTATGCTGCCTCCATTTCTTACCATGTATGTAATCCCGTACTGTAGCTTCACCAAAATGGCACAGTCTTCACATAAGTTCCTACCATACATTTTATTCTGCTTTCTTCATTGAAGCACGGTTGATCGCCTGGCTTGATGGCAGCGATAGAGGATTTGTAGGCCTCAAGTTTATAGACTGTGAAAAATGTTCAATCAGTATTGATAGTTTACAATGCTTCAAGAATTCCCAAGTCTCAACTGCCATGAGAGTTCCAAATATACGTCATTTAACATAGAAGTGCTAGACCACACTTCCTACTACTTTGGTTATAGCTGGTCGTGTAAGGTGTGTGATTTATATACATTTTAATAACATTTACTAGTTTTTCAGTAGCTATGGAGATTTAAAGAAAAACATCAGTACAAGACGGTTCCTGAAGGTTAACAGGAATGTGCTTAAATTGGGAGAATGTTACAAGCACTGTTTATTCTGTGTAGTGCATTAGGTTTCAAGTAGAAGGTGTTGAAAATTATGGGGATATTTCAAGCTTACAGGAAACACCTATAGCTTGGTTTAAAGTTGTTTTTACTTGAAGCTGGATGCGTGAACGAGTGCTCTAAAGGCAAGCTGTTCAGAGCAATAATGAAATAGATTACCTCAGCGTAGAGTTCACTTTTAGAAGTTCCACATCTGTAGTGTTTGGTTAAAACCCTGAAGAGGTCATTTAAAGCTGAGAATATCTAAACTAGAAAACGAATGAAGGCTACACTCAAAAGGTACCATCAGGTTCTCCAAATCAGGAGCTCAAGCTAGAGAGAAGTCAAACATTGTGTGATACAGGGAAAAAAAGTCTCTCTGGTATTTGAGTACTCAAAGATTGTTAGGAATGATGCAAATAAATTTTAACTCGTATTTTGAGATCTTTAAACAGGTGTTAGTTTGGTTTATTTTCTTTTAATCTTCATTTCTTATGTGGTGAACTTTTGTTTTATTGATAAAACCAACGCTGCAGCAAAACGGGCCCGTTTCTGAGAGACACAACCTGGTTGAAACAAGAGTCAAAAAAGAAATGCAACCGATTAAGCTAGATTTCTGCAAAAGGATCTGTCTTGTCCAGCAATAACAGCAGGTGGATTCATAACACGGATTATTTCACTGTTAGTACATTTCTTTACATACAAAAAGTTTCACTGAAATATGAAAAAAAAAGTTCAATCACCACAGAATAAGAACTTTGCTGACACCTAATTTTCAGTTCTTGCTTTTGTTGCTACTTTATTCCCCTTCTGTACAGGTTAGCACAACTACAATTATGTGGCATTTTGTAGCATCAATTGGATAGAATGTTTAACTTGAAACAGGTGTTTTATTCCCATATTTGGAGATCAAAATCTTCTCTAATTCGGTCAATTTAATCTCCAGAGTGATCAGTTTCTTTAACATTTCATCCTGAATGGCGATCTTCTTTTTCATAGATTCCATGTTATCGGCACTATACGAAGAATGCACAGACACCAGATAGTCACTTTGTGATTCAGACTTCTTGGGAATTGTTCCACTTTCATCCAGGTGATAGGTTCCCTGTGACAACATACAATTAGAAATTAATGCTTTAATGAAGAGGCACTGTTCACAACTGCTCATAACAGTCTGCTAACTGCAGAGTGCCAAGTGTTCTGTGTGCCAATTGATCAAGTTCTAGAACAAAGGAATAATTTTTCCACACAGACTGGGTTAGCTGCGTTCCACTATTTCTCAACAATCATCAAAATGTTGCCCTTTTAAAGCAAAACTTTGGCAAAGACTATTCCTCGCTCCTGTCCATGCATAACATTTGGAGGTTGAGACACACAACAGATGTATCACACAAAAGACAAGGCTGGAAATAAAAAGCCCACTTCATTTCCAAGATAACTGCAGCCCCACCTTCAGTGAGGCAGGGTAATGGTTACCTTGGTGTACAAACAGCATTTCCTGAAAGGAATCAGTATTAACTGCCAGGACTCTACTTCAGCACAGCTGCTATTGACACCCACCTGGTACAGACACAGAATCTGCTTGTGGCTGATTCAGCACAAATCCTTAATCTCCTTATCCTCACCCAACCCACGGCACACAGTTTTAGGCACATCTCCAGGATGAACAACTAACATTTTGAACAAACTTATCAAAAGGCAAGGTGACGCCTCAAGATTTTAATGGTTAGTGTTACAACAGGGGTCAGTGATATGAAGTTGTTTAACATCAATTCTTCCAGTTAGATCATATGTACCAAAAAGAAAGTCTTTAATGAGTCAAGAAAATAAGAGCAGCATTTTTATTGTTGGGGTAAAATACTAATCACTATTTTGCATTTTACGGGTTGAAATGATTTTATTGGAGAACAGAATGCTCCAAATTTATCCGAGTGGTGTAGCTACACCATACTTATAAATAATGCCTTTGGTTCAGGTACTCAATGGGAAGACAACAGCCTAATGGTGTTATTGCTAGACTATTGGTCCAGGAACTCAGCTAATGTTCTGGGAATCTGGGATTGTCTTTCGTCATGGCAGATGGTGGAATTTCAATTCAATAAAACTATCTGGAATTAAGAATCTAATGATGACTGTGAAAACACTGTCGATTGTCAGAAAAACCCCACCTGGCTCACTAATGTCCTTCCTTCAGGGAAGGAAACCCATCATGCTCAGTCGGTCCGGAATACACGTGACTCCAGACCCACTGCAATGAGATTGTCCACCACCGAGGGTGGCTCAGCAGCAGCAATACAGAACAAACTGGCCGGGTCCTAAAGGACACAGATGCTAGACTGGGTCAGCAGCAGGTTTAGTGAGGGAACCAAGAGGGTAAAAACATACTTGATCTCATCCCTCGCCGATCTTCCAGCTGCACATGCACCTGCCCATGATAGTATCGTTAAGGGTGACCACTGCACAGTTCTTGTGGAGACAATCTCCCACCTTCACATTGAGAATACCCTCCATCATGCTGTGTGGCACTGCCAGTGTGCTAAATGCAACAGACTTCAAACAGAACTAGCAACTCAAGACCGGACATCCATGAGGCGCTGTGGGCTATCAACAGCTGAACTGTACTCCAGCACAATCTGTAACCTCTTGGCCCGGTATATCCTCCACTCAACCACTACCATCAAGCCGGGGGATCAACCCTGGTTCAATGGAGAGCGCAGGAAGGCATGCCAGGAGCATCACCAGGTATGCCTAAAAATGAGGTGTCAACCTGGTGAAGCTACCATTCGGGTCTACTTGCACGCCAAACAGCAAGTGATACACAAAGCTAAGCAATCCCAGATCCAAACTCTGCAGTCCTGCCACATCCAGTCACGAATGATGGTGGATAATTCAACATCTCACTGGAGGCAAAGGCTCCACAAATATCCCATCCTCAAGGATGGAAGAGCCCAGCACATCAGTGTAAAATACAAGGCAGAAGCATTCGCAGAAATCTTCAGCTAGAAATGCCAAGGGGATGATCCATCTCGGCCTCCTCCAGTGGTCCCAGCAATACAGATCCAGTCTACAGCCAATTTGATTCACTCCACATGATGTCAATAAACGTTGGAGGCACTGGATACTGCAAGGCGACAGCCCTTTCAACATTTTAGCAATAGTACTGAAGACTTGTGCTCCAGAACTTGTCACGCCCCAGCTAAGGTCTTCCAGTACAGTGGCATCTATCCAACAAGGTAGAATATTGCCTACACTTGTCTTGTACATAAAAAGCAGGACAAATCCAACCCAGCCATTTATCACCCCATCAGTCTACTCTCGAGCAACAGTAAAGTGATGGAAGGTGTCAGTAACAGTGCTATCAAGCAGCACCTGCTCAGCAATAACCTGCTTAGTGACGCCCAGTTTGGGTTCCGCCAGGGCCACTCAGCTCCTGACCTCATTACAGCCTTGGTTCAAACGTGGGCCAAAGAGCTGAATTCCAGAGGTGAGGTGAGAGTGACAGCCCTTGACATTAAGGCTGCATTCAACTGAATACGGCACCAAGGATACCTAGCAACACTGGGATCAATGGGTATTGGGGCAAACTCTTGACTGGCTGGGGTCATGTCTGGCACATAGGAAGATGGTCGTGGTTGTTGGAGGTCAGTCATCTCAGCTGCAGAACTTCTCCGCAGGAGGTCCTCAGAGTAGTGTCTTAGGCCCAACCATCTTCAACTGCTCAATCACCTTCTCTCCATAAAAGGTCAGAAGTGGGGATGTTGCCACTCCTTAGATACTGAAGCAGTCCATGTTCAAATGCAACAAGATCAGGACAATATCCAGGCTTGGGCCTAACAAGTGGCAAGTAATGTTGATGCTGGTTGGCTCGCCGAGCTGGTTTGTTGTTCCGCAGACGTTTCGTTACCGTGCTTGGTAACATCCTCAGTGCAGCCTCTGATGAAGCGTCGGTGTGTTTTCCTGCCTGGTTTTTAAACTCTGGGGTCCGTTGTGATGGATTGCCTCACTTCCGGGTTTCCTCCGTAGTGGAATGTATATGGGGCTGAGTTCAATGTGATTATTAATAGCATGCATCGTGAAGTGCCATGCTTCCAGAAATTCTCATGCTTGTCTCTGCCTCGCCTGTCCCAGGATCTTGGTGTTGTCCCACACATCGCAATCCACATGGACAAGGAGAACCATGACTTCGACTGGGACAACACCAAGATCCTGGAACAGGCTAGGCAGAGACAAGCACAAGAATTCCTGGAAGCATGGCACTCCACGAAGCAGGCTATTAATAAACACATTGAACTCGACCCCATATTCATTCCACTACAGGGGAAACCTGGAAGTGAGGCAATCAATCGCAATGGACCCCAGAGTTTAAAAACCAGGCGGGAAAACACACCGACGCTTCATCAGAGGCTGCACTGAGGATGTTACCCAGCACGGTAACGTAACGTCTGCGGAACAACAAACCAGCTCGGCGAGCCAACCAACCTCAACACTCACAACCCGAGCTACAGATCTACTCCAAAACCTTAGTGGCAAGTAATATTCGCACCACACAAATGTCAAGGCAATGACTATCTCTCATAAAAGGGACAATCTAAGCATTGCCATTTGATATTCTATGGTATTATAATCACTGAATCCCCGCTAACATCATTGTTGCAGTTACCATTGACCAGAAACTCACGTGGACTGCCATGTAAACACATTGACCTGCTGTTGTAGCCAGAGGCTAGGAATACTGTAGCGAGTAACTCACTTCCCGAATCCCCGAAGCCTGCCCATCACCTACAAGGCACAAGTCAGGAGTGTGATGGAATACTCCCCACTTGTCTGGATGGGGTCAGCTCCAATAACACTTAAAAAGCTTGATCCAGGCCACAGCAGCTACTTAGCCGGCACTATGTCGACATGCATCCCTTCTCACCACCACTGACTCAATATCAGTAGCGTATACCATCTACAAGACGCACTGCAGAAATACACCAAAGAAACTCAAACAGCATCTTCCAAACTCATGACTACTTCCATCTAGAAAGATAATAGCAGCAGATACATTGGAACACCACCACCTTCTGCACCAAGCCACTCAACATCCTGACTCAGAAATATATCACACTGTTCCGTCACTGTCACTGGGCCAAGATCCTGGGACTCACTCCCCAAGGGAAGAATTGAACATCGTGGGTCAATCTGCAGCAGTTCAAGAGACAGCTCACCACTACCCTATCAAGGACAACTAAAGACAGGAAACAAATGCTAGCCTCCGAGCATGAATGAATTAAAAGTAAATTACCTGCAACTATTAATTCTTATTAAATTCTGAATGAGCTTTAGAAACTCTTAAAATGTAAGAACCAATAGCTGAGAAGCTATTCTTAATATTTCACACAATTAGCTCGTTTAAAAGATAATTACAGATTTAAAAAAGTCAAAAGACACAACAATTCTCCTAGTTTTAAATTTTCCTTTCTTTCCATTGATACAATAAGTAATGTTGAATTTATGTATCTGCAATTCTGCATTCTGCCAAAGACGTTTCGCAATTTACCAAGTATTCTCTTTAGAATTGCCCAATTTTGCCCCTCCCAAGTGATTTTTTTTAGGCTTTTTGAGTTTATGAGAACGGCTGCTCTGGCAAAACTTCTGTTGACTTCTTTACTAAAAAGGTCAAATTATCATGTCTGGCAACATCTGTGAAGAAAAATCAAAATTAGCGTTTCAGGTCACCAAAACTTCACAGATGCTGCCAGACCTGCTGAGCTTTTCCAGCAACTTTTGTTTTTGTTTGATTTACAGCATCTGCAATTCTTTCGGTTAAATGATCATGTGACTGATAGGCTTACAGTTAAATGCTTGGTCACAGCAGTAAAATCGCATAACAAATGCCTCCTAGTCTCCTCCCAAGGGTTAAGATGGGAATCCTTATCCAACAATAACATGCAGTGTAGTGTTGTGGTGAGACATTTTCTGTAGATATGTCCCTTAGATATGTCCCCAAGATCTGTGCACATGTTCACCCGCACAGTTTTACCGGTAAAGTAATTCTTTCGTTGAGTGCTCCTCCTGAGACTTTCTTGCAGGCTACTTTTATATTGTCATTCAATCATTTAATAGATAATGGAGCCACAATGTAACAACATCTTCTGTTTCTGTCTTGACGCGTGGGGTATTTGGACCCACATAAGCATAATTAGAATAATACGTTAAATGCTCAATATTTCTGAATTGGCCATTAAATATAAACTCACAGCACAAGAAAAGCCATATTTTTCCAGACACCACAGTATTTAAATTGTCACAAAACTACAGAGAACATCAGCGTAAACGTATTCCCCAGATGATGAGGTCACAGCTAACATGCTTCCATTACACATTCACACTCTTTTTACTGCATCTCAGATCTCAAATCTCAGATTGAAATACAACATTTGATTAAAAAAGTGTTCACAACAATAGCATCCAACATATTTTCCTGTATTGGACCTCCTGAACATATCATAGAATCCCCACACAGAGCAGAAACAGGCCATTCAGCCCAAATAGTCCACACCAGCCCTCCACAGAGAATCCCATGCATATCGATCCCATGCATTTCCTGTGGCTAATCCATCTAACCTACACATCCTTCAACATTACAGGCAATTTAGCATGTCCAATCAGCTGTGGACTGTGGGAGGAAACTGGAGTACCCAGCGGAAACCCATGTAAACACGGGGAGAACATGCAAACTCCACACAGTCACCCAAAGTTGGGAACAAACCCAGATCCCTGGCACTATGAGGCAGCAGTGCAAACCATTGAACCACCACGCCGCCCAAAACACAAGATGGTACACATTTGCAAACACTTTATTGCCACGATTTCACGTTTTCCTTGTTCTTAGTTAAATGAGTGTGCCTTTGTTGCCAGTTTGAGCCTGCTCTCTCTTCATTGTAGTCTTTCTCTGTCTCCCCCTCTTCCTTGATCCCATGGCGCCATGCTCTCTCTTCCAGCCCTCCCTCACTGCGTTCCTCTTTCTTCCGTCATCCCCATCACCTCATCCTGCTTCCTTCCACAGCCCCTTCCCACTCTCCAGCCTCATCTTTTCTCCCCCTCTCCTTCCCCCAGACTCTCATTCTCTCCAATCCTTTCCTCCCCCCAAGCAGCCCCACAACGGCTTCCCATCACTCTTCCTTCACCCTCCCCATCTCTCCCCGGCCCAACATCCTTGTAGGCTCCTCCCTGCCTCCTCTTCTACCCCACCCCTCCCAATCACCTTGGCAATCTCCCCCCCAGACCCACTGCAGGAACTTGCCTCCACCCACCACCACCATGTTGCCCCCACTCATCACTGTGAGCCTAACAACAACAAATGCTGAAGAAAAGCAACCTGGGGTTGGAGAAATGTCATTACTGCTTCCATGTTATTTCAGAGTGATTGATTCTCAGGGATTTTCAGGACACCACCCACCAACCCCATGAATGTCGAGTGCTATTCCACACCACCCAAATTTCTAGCACCAAAACATCAGGAATTACTGCCAATATATCAAGAAGCAGAAGGCTAACATTAACAGGAAATGAACTAATCCAGAATAACATGGCATTATTATTTTAAAAACATAAAGTTTCAGTAGATTAGGACACACTTTTCAGTGAAATCAGAGTAGAAATTCAGTATGAAGCCCTGAAAGAGTAGAAACTGTAGGATAATTGCTATTTTCAAAAGGTGAAATCAACATGTGTGTGAAATGTAAGGGTTTCAGGGATACAGAACAAAAGTGAGTAAATGCAGTTACAGTATGATCTAAATAAATGTAAGATACGGCTCTAAGGAGAGTGTGTGTTTCCTATTGTGCAGAGTGGGTAGCGATGGGGGCCCATTCGTCCAGCTGACTAGTATGTGGATCAGTTTAATACCACTAACATCATGCTCAGTTGGAGTTCTGCTGGCGTCAGTCAGCTTCAGATCTCATAACAGACTTGGTTCAAGTGCAGATTAAAACTGAGCGCACAGGAAGTGACTGCCCTGAGTATTACGGCATCGCCTGACTGCAGGAAAACAGCAAAACCCGCAGTCAATGTGAAATACAAGACAACAAAGGGAACTCAGCCCAGTCAGATTATTCAAAGGTGAAAAGGTTCAGAGGTTGGGCAGCAGGCTGGCTCATGGTTAGCACTGCTGCCTCACAACATCAGAGACCAGGGTTCGATTCCACTTTCAGGCATCTGTCTGTATGGAATTTGCACATTCTCCTTGTGTCTGTATGGGTTTCCTCTGGGGGCTCCGGTTTCCTCCCACAGTCCAAAGATTGTGCAGGTTAGGTGGACTGGCCATGCTAAATTGCCCGTAGTGTCCAGGGATGTGTAGGCTAAGTGGGTTAGCCAGGGGAAATGCAGGGTTTACAGAGATAGGGTGGGAGTGGGGTGATGCTCTTCAAGAGGATTAATATGGACTCGATAGGCCGGATGGCCTGCTTCCACCATGTAGGGATCCTAAATCTATGACTTTATTTGTGACTTTGCCTGCTATGCTGCTTTGTGGGAAAAGCAGAAGCCAGAACGGAGGAGCTCAAATTAAGACACTTAGGATCCTAGTGGCAAGATTTCAGAGATAAATCGAAGATACAAGAAGGGGTGTTGGTTAGCTGTGGAGCTGTGGTTTGGAATTCAAAGAGGCGAGTGATACCCTGGATTTGAGAAGTGGGAGCAGGCGTGACAATGAAAAAACATTTGATGGTAAAAGCCTCTCATTAACAACACTAAATCAATACAAGTTGTTCTAACTTCCATGATGCTGATAGTAAAACACATGGTCACGTGCCTTAACTAGACCGGTATTGTTGAAACAGCACTTGGCAGAATGTCTAAACAAAAAAAAAACCACTTTTATCAGTGATAGAACTAATAAATGGAACAACTCCACCGAGAATGTGAAATGGTTAAGTGTAATGTCCGATTAAGAAAGTACATCATAGAATGTCAACGGGATAGATTTCTGAAATTATGCAAAAAAACTTAAGAACTGAATGTGCCTGCTCCCCACACCCTTCAACTAAAACAACACCTTTACTGTAAGCTCATTTCCTGAACTCAGGCCAGCAACATCAGTCAGGGCCTGTAGACTGGCAACTCCCACCCCTTAGCGCTCCCCAATTATCAAACATGCATTTGTAAATTCATTCAATTTCGTAGTTACGATTTGGCACAAATGCATAAAGGAACTGCAAGCAAACAGAATAGATTGTTTCTATCACAATACCATGACATATACACAAACACAATGCCAAGACACACACACACACACACACACACACACACACACACACACACACACA
>JAHRHZ010000267.1:8200501-8212761 GCA_024137785.1 Ginglymostoma cirratum | reverse complement strand
CATTTTCTGAAGAAGGGTCTAGGCCCGAAACGTCAGCTTTCCTGCTCCTCTGATGCTGCTTGGCCTGCTGTGTTCATCCAGCTCGACACCTTGTTATCTCAGATTCTCCTGCATCTGCAGTTCCTACTATCTCTGAAACTACTTTCCAACAGTCTTCATTATCAAGTGGCAGCTGAGTAGGAAGCATCTGGGGTCCTGAGCCTGGAGCTTGTCCACTCTGTCCACTTTCTATTTTGTGTCCCCTTCTTTCCATTTTTTGTTTGCTTTTTAGTTTTTGCTTCTACTTCCCTTCTGGAGAAAGTTCAGTTGCAGCGGCATCAACATCAACATCAATGAGGAAGTCTTCTTCGGGTTCCAGAGCCGGAGCCTGGCAGCAGCTGGTGAGCCCTCAGTGGGGCCCTGGCGGACGTTGGTGAGGAGGCGGCTGACGGAGGGGCGAGGATGGGACCCAGCATCAGCTGCTGTATGGGCGGAGGCAATGTCAGCAAGGTAGGCCCAGCAGTGAAAGATGGTGCCCAAGGAACAGTGACTTCGATGTTAGCTGGCAGCAGCTAAGCAGTGGTGGAAAGGTTATGGATTCTCTTCAAGCTTTTGTTTCTAAAATGTATTCTTGAAATATTCAAAATGGTGCCGGATCATGACAACAGTGAAAGCTTTTCACTGTATTTTACCAAATAATACACGTGATAATAAAATCATTCATTATTGACAATACTGGCTACATCCCAGAAGCAGTTAGAAATCAGAAAAGTGGAAGGGAAAGAACTCAGGAAAATTACAAATAGTAGAGAAGTGGTATTAACTAAATAATGTACTCTGTCCCAGTTTCTTCATTGACAATAGAGAAGGAAGCTGGTAGGAGATACAATAAATGAACAATACAACAACGCCCATTTGTTGTCCCAGACACATTTGAAAACACCACCCAATGTGTGGTCTTAAGGTCATTCATCCAACAGCCCCAGAAAGACTAACATGTCATTCAGTTCACTAAAGATATGCTATTATTTAGATCTATTTTTGGACCTACACTCATTTCCTGTTTGGCACAAATACTCCATTCTTCATCGAGGAGTGAGTCACTCTCTCTCTGTCTGAATTATTAAAACAGACTCTCAATTCAGCTAATCCGGGAATAATAAATCTGTCACAAGATTTAACCAAGGATACAGTAGTTACTCATCAAGTTATAATTAGATTGTTGTTACAACACTGATTTATTACTTGGCCACCATCTACATCAACAACCTGCAAAGGTTTTTTATTCCCCCGGGACAGCACCTTCCAAGCCAGAAACCTCTGGCATCTCGGGGAATAATGGGTAAAACATCACCACCATTATTAAATTCTACTTCCTTCCCCAGCACCACAAAAATTCCAGCTTTTCAAGCATTATCCTTCTCTTTTGGAAAGTGACAACTGATCTGCTTCCACCATCCTCTCAAGCAAAGTATTCCAGATCATCTCAACCTGCTTCATGGGGAAATAAAAAGCAGAATTCTAATTTGCTTTCTGGTTCTTTTTCCAAAAGTGCACCGTGGGTACCATTCGTAGAAACCTCCAGCATCTCACCTGTGGCGAGATTTTCACCTTCTCTACCCTGTCAAAGCTCATCAATGTATATATAACATCTTCTATAAAACTCCCCTTCAGCTTCGCGCTGCTGAGGAGCACAATTCCCAGCATTTCAGCTTGGACACCTGCATCTGTATGTGCACCGTGAGACGAGGTGGAAGGACAATAGAGATGTAGTCAGCAGGATATTTCAACTCTGAATATTTAGCTACATTTCTTACAATTAAGGCAGGTTGGCTACTGAATGCAATGGAGAAAAATGGTGTGGTTCTGTAATTAAGTCCCTGCAAGTCTGTAAGGACATCAAATCTGTAAAATATCTGCTCAAGAAATCAGATGACAGCCAAGTGGATCAATCCAGCGGGCTTCCTGTGGGAGCTTTAATTTCATCTCAGATCAGGATGAATTACCCACACTAGGCAAGCAATTTTTTTAAAAAAATGTAGTCAATTGTTGCACCTGCATGGACAAAGTTTGGAGCATGTCTTTAAAAATTTCTTACCTTACCACAACTTACATTGATTTAGTGCAATTAATGAGGTGAAGAAGTTTAGGGAGGAAATTTCAAAACGCAGGGCCCAGGCAGCTGAAGGCACAATTGCCAATGGTAAATCAGTTACAGCTTTTTCAGCCCAAATGTAATTTGCAGGTAAATGCCCTAGTTCTCAATAATGGTTGGAATGCATTTATAATCGCATCTATAGCATTTCTGTGAAGTCATCTGCACACTAAGTTGCATGACGATGTCCCTTCTCCTGTTCCTGCCCTCCATTCAATCTTACATGCATCCCTCCTGTCTTTTCCAATCTTGCCTCTTCTAATCCGTGAAGTTGACTGCCAATAATCTCTAAACCTTGGTCCTCCTACTGCAATCTTAAGAAAGAAGGACAACTTTTACCTTTTCTTTTTATAGAAACTTTCTCTTTAAATCACATCTGCACCATCTCAAATATAGAGTATCACTCACCTCCTCAAAAATTCTCGAAGTCAAAATTCTGTGGCTAACCAACACCCCATCTCATACCCTCTACCTGCTCTGAAATCTTACCACTAAGTACCTCACCATTCTTAACCTGAGCCCCTCCATTCTGCCTTCTGCTTTTCCTTAAAAAAAAAGTACAAACAGCACAGCAGGGAAAGTCACAAATAACATCCTATACAAATATATCTTACACTTGTAAAATAGAGCTCAATTCATTGTACGTTCAATGCCATTTTATTGCTGATATGACCCAGAAGTGTGGGTCATAGGAGTTAAAAGACTAAGATGATGCTGGAACCATACACCACCTCCTCCCACAAATGTTGCAGGCAGAGTTACAAATTTCCACTAAGCTTTGCATGAGAAAGCGTTAGCTGATTTCACATTTGAATAGCCTGGCTGGATTGTGTCCACTTGTTCGGAATTCCCTACCAAATGAAAGAAATGCTCCATTATTTTCCTTTTGTCTTTTTCTTTTAAAAAAAAGAGTGAATGTCTTTATGTGGAGAACTGTATAATTGCTCTTTTTACAGTGGAAGGGTTTAACAAGTGTGGCAATCAAAATTGGGACAGGTTTTAACATGTCAAATAAGGAGAAAATGCTCACACAAAGTTTTGTTAATAAAGATTTAAGACTGCAGTGTGGGTCAACAATAAATTAATGCAGCAAACACTGCCTCCAAATAATTCCTGAAGTGTGGCCTCCAGAACTGGAGGCATTGCACCAGTTGAGGCTGAAGGAAAGTCTATCACAAATTCAACATGACTTCCATGCTCTTGTACACTATGCCCTTATTAATAAAGCTTAGAATAGTGTATGCTTTATTGACTGCTCTTTCAACCAGTCTTCCCATCTTCAGTGACATGAAAATATAACATTTGGTTCCCACTTGGCCCTTCAAACCTACTCTACTATTCAGTATGACAGTGGCTGGTCATTCAAAAGCCTGTTCCCAGTTTCCACATATACACCGCACCCCCTGCCACATTCTTTGATCCCTTTAACCCCATGCATTATGGCGAACTCCTTCTTGAAATCATACAATGTTTTGGTCTCGTTTTGGTATGTTGGAATGTTTTGGTAGCACATTCCACAGGGACTCACCACTTTCTAGGTGAAGTAATTTCTCCTCATCTCAGTTCTAAATTGTTTACCTCACATTCCTAGACTGTGACTGCTGTTTCTGGACTCCCCAGTCATCAGAAACATCCTTGCTGCATCCACCCTGTCTAGTCCTGTTAGTATCTTATAGGTTTTTTTTGAAAAGGGATATGCCCCCCACCCCCACTTATTCTTCTAAACTCCATCAAATATAACCTTAACTGATTCAACCTCTCCTCATACATCAGTCCAGTAAACTTTCACTTCACTCCGCCTATGGCAAGAACATTCTTCCTGAGATAGGTGTGGTGTCTCAATAAGGTTCGATATAATTGCTGCAAGACATCCATACTCCTGCACTCGAATCCTCAGAGTATGAAGGCCAACGTACCTTTTGGCTTCTTCACTGCACCCTGCACCTGCATGCTTACCCCTTCAGCAACTGCTGTATAAGCTAACTCCAGTCTTGTTGCACATTCCCTTCTCTCCATTTCTAGCCAGAGAGTAATCCACCTTCCTGTTTTTGCTACCAAAAGTAGATAGCATCACATTTATTCACACTATACTGCATCTGCCATGCATTTGCCTGACTCCCTTGTCCAAATCACACTGCAGCATCTCTGCATAACCCTCACAACTTTTTAAGTTCTCTCATCCAAATCAAATTGACTTAAGCACATATACACCCAGATCCCTCTGCTCCTAAACACCCTTTAGAGTTGTGCCCTTTGTTTTATATTGGCTGTCCGTGTTTTTCCTACCAAATGAACCATTTCATAAATCTACACATTGTTTTTTCCTTCACAGATGCTGCCAGACCTGCTGAGCTTTTCCAACAACTTTGTTTTTGTTCCTGATTTACAGCATCCGCAGTTCTTTCGGCTTCTATATCTACAGATTGGGTGGATATGTGGCAGATGAAGTTCAATCTATCAACCAGTCAATGTCCTTTGAAGTTCTATACTGCCTTCTTCACAGTTTACAGTGTTTCCATGTGGTGTATCATTTGTAAACTTTGACATTGTGCTCTGTAGGTCCAGGTCATTTATGTTGGGAAAAACAAATATCCTAATGACCAATGGGACTCTACTACACACCTTCATACAGCCCATGAAAACATCCACTAACTATTATTGTGTTTCCAATCATTCAGCCAATTCTGTAGCCATGTCAACACTTGTGCTTTTACTGCTTAAGCTATGACTGCATCCACAAGTCAGTTATGTGGCACTGCGTTAAATACCATTCAGAAATTACACCAGATCAACAGCTTTGCTCTTTATCAAACCTATTATCTCATCAAGAACTCCAACAAGTTGCTAAACATGATTTTCCCATTAGAAATCCATGGTGGTTTTACTAGTCAATGCGGCAATCAATCAACTTTATCGTGGCGACGGACAGGCATGGTGAGTTCCCTGGGGCAGGCAGTTAGCATCACCTCACTGAGGGAGTAAAGGTGAGGACCCCTCCATCACCGAAGGGAGCAGGCGAGAAGATGAAACTATGACAAGCAGGCTGAAGTACAGTTAGATTCACTGGAATTTTGTTTATGCTTAGATTTAATATTGTTTTGCCACGAGTTCTAATGTAGTCAATATATTTTGGAAGCGAGTAATAAGTAGTTAAGATGCATGAAGGATGGCAGTTTATGTGATGCATCAAGGCTGTAGATTGTGGGAGCTCCTGGATACTGATGTGATGAATGCATCTGCAGCAAGTATTTGAAGTTCATGCTGCTTCAGCTCGGTTTTAGGAGCTGGAAGCTGAACTACAGGCACTGTGATGCAGCAGGGTTTGGGAAAGTTACCTGGATTCTTTGTACCAAGAGGCAGTCATACCACTGAGGAAAGTCTTAGTCAATGGTCAGGGATGGGAGGGTTGACAATGACTGAGGCATGTATTCCTACCTTCTGGGTTCCCCTACATAAGCTTTAGAAATTATCCAATAGGTTTGAGGCTCTCAGTCTGTTTAGATGAGAGTGACAGCTACAGAGTGGATGAGCAAACTGACCATGGCACTGTAATACAGGAAACCGTTCAAACGGGGCAGTGGAGGGGAAGCGGTAAGGAATACAGGGGGTGTTAGTGGAGTGAGAGGGATTGATAACATTCAACAGCAAGGAGACAGTCCAGATGGTGGTATTACATGCATGATATTAGGGTGCCAGCATCTGCTCAAAGCTGGGGAATAAACAAACTTGTGAGGAAGGACCCAGCATTTACGATCTGCGAAGTCAGCACTAGGAAATAGGTTCTGCATGGAATGTATGAGCAGCTAGGCACTAAATTGGAAAGCAAAACCTAAAAGATTATAAGCACCGGATGCAAATTGGCACAAGGTGCATAAAATTAGAGAGTAAATTACGTGCCTCAAGGAATAGAGCAGATGAAATAGGTTCGTGGGCCACCAGCACCAGTACTGGGGAAAATGCAGGTAATAAGGCTGAGATGATCTATACCTGAACCATGCTGGGGCCAGCGTCGTTACAAACTGTATAACTAGGGAAATCCAACAGGGTTTAATACTACGAATTGGGTGGGGGGCAAAGACAACACACTATCCATACCACTGACAAAACTACTACACAGAAAAACAAAGGTGGTATTGACTGGGAAATACCAACTATTTTTTGCAAAGCTGAAGGCCATTGGAACAAGTTAGCCTGTGCTTGCACATCCGAACTTTAAATTTTTTTAAAAAATTACTTACTTCCGAGCAGCAGACATCACTGGTTGGACCAGCATTTATTGCCTGTTCTTAGTTACCCACAAGAAGGTGGTGATGAGCTGCCTTCTTGAACCGCTGCAGTCAACACGCTGGATGTACACCCACAATGACTTTAAAGGAGGGAGTTTCAGAAATTTGACCCAACAACACTGAAGGAACGGCAATATATCTCAAAGTCAGGATGGTGAGTGGCTTGAAGGGGAACATGCAGGTGGCAGTATTCTCATGTATCTGCTTGCCCTTGTCCTTCTAGGAAGTGGTCATGGGTTTGGACGGTGCTGTCTAAGGAGCCTTGGTATTTACCGTAACCCAGTTATGCAATATTGTGTAGGGACTATTCTCATTCAAGGTGAAGAATCTAGAAAAAGAGAAACCAATCTGGTATTTCTCAAAAAAATATCAAACATCAGAAACGGACCTCCACAGTCAAGAAAGAAATCCCCCCTTGGCTCATTACTGATTCTCAAAAACACTGAGTGGGCACAAACTGACCAACAAACTTTTCCAACAAAGAAAAATGGGTTAAGACCTAGAATTGCAGGTCGTTCCATGGGAGCTTGTTCATTCAATTCAACAGTTGAAAAGCACTCACTTTGCTAGGAAATTGAATGCGATTGTAGATGGTTTGTCCAGAACTTACAGAGACACAATTACGATTGAAAAGATAATATTACCCAAGAGTGAGCCTAAGCATATTTAACACTTTTTTCCATCCTTTAATAGAATGAGGATGGAACAAAAACAAAGTTGCTGGAAAAGCTCAGTGGGTCTGGCAGCATCTCTGGAGGAGAAAATAGAGTTAACGTTTCGGGTCTGGTAACCCTTTCTCAGAACTGATGGTGGCTGGGAAAACGTCAGTTTATATGCAGAAAATAGGGAGGTGGGTGGAGTAGGGAGTAAACAATAAGATAGAGCCCAAAGAGAGAGAAAGACAGTTGGACAGACAAAGGAGTTGCTAATGATCAGGCTGGGAGGGTGAATAGTTGTTAATGGGGACTGTTAGTGACTAACAACAGGGGGTGTATAATGGCAGGCTATGTGGTAACAAGGCCTGGTGTGTGGGGTAGGGGGCTGGGACGTGGGAGAATTTAGGCCCTAAAATTATTGAACTCAATATCAAGTCTGGAGGGCTGTAGGGTCCCCAAGCGGAAAATGAGGTGTTGTTCCGCCAGCTTGCGTTGGGCTTCACTGGAACACTGTAGCAAGCCAGAGACAGAGATGTTGGCCAGAGAGCAGGGTGGTGCGTTGAAGTGGCAGGCAACAGGTAGTTCAGGGTCTTTTTTGCGAGCAGAATGTCGATGTTCTGCAAAGCGGTCGCCAAGTCTATGCTTCGTTTCCCCAGTGTAGAGGAGACCATATTGTGAGCAGCGAATACAGTAGACTAGATTCTTGGAACTGCAGGTGAAGTGTTGCTTCACCTGGAAGGTATGTTTGGGCCCTTGGATACTGGGGAGGGAGGAGGTAAATGGGCAGGTGTTGCACCTTTGCCAGTTACAGGGGAAGGTCCCGTAGGGCTGTGGGGAGGTGTTGGGGGGTGAAGGAAGTGTGGACCAGGGTGTCCCGGAGGGAATGGTCCATGCGGAAGGCAGACAAGGGAGGGGAGGGGGATATGTGTCTGGTGGTGGCACCTTGCTGGAGGTGGCAGAAATGGCATCTGATGATCTTCTGGATGTGGATACTGTGGGATGGTAGGTGACGATAAGGGGAACCCTATTGCTGTTGCAGGAGGGAAGAGAAGGGGTGAGGGCAGAAGTGCGGGAGATGGGTGGAACCCGATTGAGGGCCCTGTTGACAACGGAGCTGGGGAATCCTCGGTTGAGGAAGAACGTGGACATTTCGGAGGCTCCCTTGTCAAAGTTGGCCTCATCTGAACATATGCGACGGAGACAGAGGAACTGAGAAAATCAGATGGAGTCTTTACAGGAAGTGGGGCGTGAGGATGTATAGTCCAGGTAGCTGTGGAAGTCAGTGGGTTTGTAATGGATATTAGTAGCCAGTCTATCCCTAGAAATGGAAACACAAATAGACCAGATGAAAGTGAGGGCAGGGTGGAAACTGGAGGCGAAATTGATGAAGTTTTCCAATTCTAGATGAGAGAGGGAAGAAGCACCGACGATATCATCGATGTAACGGAAAAAGAGTTGTGGGTGGGGGCCGGAATAGGACCGGAACAAGGAACGTTCCATGTACCATAGGAAGAGACAGGCATAACTAGGGCCCATGCCGGTACCCATGGCAACCCCTCTTGCCTGAAGAAAACGAGAGGAGTTGAAAGAGAAGTTGTTGAGGGTGAGGACGAGCTCAGCCAAGCGGAGGAGGCTAGTGGTGGGTGGGGATGGTTCAGGTCTTTGCTCCAGAAAGAATCAGAGAGCCCTAAGGCCCTCCTGGTGGGGAATGGATGTGTAAAGGGATTGCACATCCATGGTAAAGAGGAGGTGGCTGGAGCCGGTAAACTGGAAGCTTTGAAACCAGCGTAAGGCGTCAGATGAATCATGGATGTATGTAGGTAGGGATTGGACCGGGGAGGGGAGAAGACTGAGTCAAGGTGGGAGGACAGGAGTTCTGTGGGGCATGAGCAGGCTGAAACAATGGGTCTACCTGGACAGTCCTGTTTATGGATTTTTGGCAGAAGGTAGAAACGAGCTGTGCGGGGTTGGGGGACTATTAGCTTGGAAGTGGATGGGGGGAGATCACCGGATGAAATGAGATCCATAGCCGTAGTGGATACAATGGCCTGATGTGCCATGGTGGGGTCATGGTCTAGAGGAAGGTAGGAGGAGGTATCTGAGAGCTGGCGCTCAACCTCTGCAAGGTAGAGGTCAGTACGCCAGACAACAACAGCACCACCCTTATCGGCCGGCTTGATAACAAAGTTGGGGTTAGATCTGAGTGCACGGAGTGCAGTCAGCTCAGAGGGAGATAGGTTGGATTTGTTGAGAGGGGCAGTGAAATTGAGGCGACTGATGCCACGTCGACAGTTCTCAATGAAAAGATCGAGTGCAGGTAAAAGGCTGGAGGGAGAGGTCCAGGTGGAGGGAGAGTGTTGGAGTTGGGCAAAGGGGCCTGTGGGACGGGGAGAGGACTCTTGTCCAAAGAAATGAGCACGCAGGCGAAGACAGCGAAAGAACAGTTTGGCATCATGTCATGCCCGAAATTCATTAAGGTGGGGACACAGAGGGATAAAGCTGAGGCCTTTGCGGAGTACAGAGCGTTCAACATCAGACAGCAGAAGGTTAGGAAGGATGGTGAACACACAACAGGAGGTGGGGGGGCTTGGGGGAGGGGATAGAATCAGAGGGAAGGGGAGAAGAGGTAGGTTCCAGAGGTCAATGGGTATTTTTGAGTTGTTGTATCTTGTGGGCCTCGGTGCCTGAAAGGAAAAGAAAAAGTTTCTTGTTAGCACGCCAAATGAGCCGGAGGATGAAGTGGAACTGCGGAGTGGTGCATCACCCTGCTCTCTGGCCAACATCTCTGTCTCCGGCTTGCTACAGTGTTCCAGTGAAGCCCAAAGCAAGCTGGAGGAACAACACCTCATTTACCGCTTGGGGACCCTACAGCCCTCTGGACACAATATTGAGTTCAATAATTTTAGGGCCTAAACTCTCCCACGTCCCAGCACCCCCACCCCACACATTGTTACCACATAGCCTGCCACTACACACCCCCTATTGTTAGTCACTAACAGTCCCCATTAACAACTATTCACCCTCCCAGCCTGATCGTTAGCAACTCCTTTGTCTGTCCAACTGTCTTGCTTTCTCTTTGGGCTCTATCTTATTGTTTACTCCCTACCCGCCCCCCGCCAACTCCCTATTTTCTGCACATAAACTGACGTTTTCCCAGCCACCATCAGTTCTGAGGAAGGGTCACCAGACCCGAAACGTTAACTCTATTTTCTCCTCCAGAGATGCTGCCAGACCCACTTAGCTTTTCCAGCAACTTTGTTTTTGTTCCTGATTTACAGCATCCGCAGTTCTTTTGGTTTTTATTTAGAATGAGAATGGAACTCTTTTCACTCATTCAACAGAGGAAGCGTTACAAAGATGAGTTGGAACCATGAAATACGACAGACCCGTTTCAGTTCTCAATTCCAAAATGTGTGCTTGGCTGCAAACGTAAATTAAGAGGCTACCTATGGAGAAAGGAAGCGTGATGGATTGGAATGTAATAACTGACGTGTTAAGGAAACTTCAAACCAACTGAACCATGACCTTTTGTGACTACCAAGATAACAAGAGGCTGATGAATTTCCCTGTTAAATGTCAAGCCACTCCCTGCAGATAACGTCCCAAACTGTAGATATAGGATGTTTTCCATTTGAACAATACACAAGGGCAGGTGTTAAATAGCCCTTTTGTACTCTCCTGGCATGGACCAGTGAAACCAAATGCTTGTGCGTTCCAACATAGTAAGAACTGCAGACTCTGCAGTCAGATTCAACAGAGTGTGGAGCTGGACGAACACAACAGGCCAGGCAGCAGAGGAGCAGGAAAGTTGATGTTTCGGGTCAGGACCCTTCTTCAGAAAATGTGCATTCCAGCCTGCAGTACTCAAACATTAGCATACTGTGAGGGTGAAAGTGAACAAATTATCCCCTAAGTTACCCCTGAGCTGCAGGTATATATGTAACCAAGTGCTGAAAACCAGTGAATAAAAACAAAAGGAATTGGACAAAGCAACATCACTCACAAAACCAAATATATCAACTATTCAACGTCAACACTGCTGATAACCTCCACTCTTGTCAAACAATTCAGAGACTGATCCGTGTAGCTTTTTTTTGTTAAGCTTTTTATCCTTATGGAGTCACCTCTTAATTGTAAGTCTGTGTGTACATAAAAGTGTTGCTTTACTAATTCTTCTGCATCTAGTAATTAAAGTCACTCTTTATTAATTCAAGAAAGCCTGGTTAAATTGGTTCCTTTAACAAAAAAAAACTTCACTTGGGTCCAGGTGAAAGATATCCACAAGGAAAGTGATCCTTTCTAAATGAAGGTGAACAAGGAAGGGGAGCCAATTCATCCCTTCTCACCTGGGATCTTCACGGTTTGGGGTATCTCAACTGGAACCACAACAAAATTGGGAACTGCACCCAGAGCTGAGCCGTAACAAATTCTTACTTCCCTCAGTAAATACCACGACAGATTGGACGTTTATCTCCATAAATCATCCACATTGTCTCTACCACCAAAACTAAAATGTCCTACCCCAAAGGCTGTATAAAAGGTATGCACCTGTTATGAGCTAACTAGCATGGCATTTACTTCACATAGCACATCCTATTGTTTAGAACTATACTTAGAACCCTGCTTCCTGTTTGGCACCAATTTGCAATCTTCTTGCCTGAATTATTAAACTGTGTCCCCATTGAGTATCAGGATGAAATGTGTCCCACGACTTAAGGGTGTAGTAGCTACGCATCAACCTATATTTAGACTGTTGTTTTAACTTGTACTTGCCTCAGTTCATTTTCAGCTCAACAATAACGTGTCAGCTTGGCACAGTTAGTGGCATTCTGCCCTCAACTCCAAAAGTTCAAATTGAAGTTTCATCCCAGGAAGGCAGCATGTAATTCTGCTGTGGTAGCACAGTTTAAAAGGAACACTGAATTATCGCAGATCCCATATTAGAGATGACATGCTCAGTTGGGTGCAAGGCACTACTTTGATGAGATAGGGATTTAATCCATGCTAAAAGCTTCCCATAAACTAACTGCCTCAAAACAAAAGTCATTTTCTCCACTTGTGTATCTGTGACTTTGCTGTACACAATTTGACGACTACTGTTTTGCTTTGAAATTAGTTTAGGGGTAATCTACTGTGCGTGAAGTGTTTCTTTTGGATATCTTCTCGAAGGGAGCATGTGATGTC
>JAHRHZ010000267.1:8094260-8175501 GCA_024137785.1 Ginglymostoma cirratum | reverse complement strand
AGGTTCAATTCTTCCACCAGCTGAGGTTACCGTGCCTTCTCACAGTGAATCCATGTCTCTCATGAGACAGAGCAGCTCTCTGGCCTTGTGGTGACTTTTGCACAGTCATACATATTGCTAACCAAATATTTCTCCCGTGAGAAGTGGGGCTTCAATTTACTTCTCAACAAGGTTGCTGACATAGTGGCCAGAATACCATCCTGTAGTTTAGGGACGCAGCCAAAAAGAAAAGCCACCGTGTTCTCCCATGGGTCAAGGCAGTTATCTCATGGGTTCGTACCCGCTGTTCACCTCGTCATATGTGTAAGCGAGATGTTACGCAAGCTACCGGGGAATTGTGTGCGGCAGGAAGTTCACACACTTAATGCATTGCCCTGACCCTTAAAGGCCAGCTTTCACTTGCTGCAAACCAGGAGCTTCATAGGAAACCCTAGCAATCACCCCATCCCCAACTCCTCAAAATCCCATAAAGATGTCGCAGAAGAAGCAGAACCTTGCCTTGGTTCGGAGACAGGCCTTGGAGATGCTGTTTAACGCTGTCTCAGAGGAAAAGCAAGGACTTTTTCCTGGTAGTCAGCACCAGGGGATTGCCCTGTCAAACTCATCCAATTTGGTCCCAGATAGCAATGTGAATGGATCCCACCTGCACTGAAGGGCTCAATGGACGAACTTCTTCAGCCAGGGGGTGATGAATCCGGGGAACTCATTCTTGCAGCAGGCAAGTCATTGAGTGCATTTAAGACAAAGATAGATATTCATGAGGGTTACGGGGAGGATGTGGTTGAGAAACATCTCAGCCACGATTGAAAGGCAGAGCCAACTCGATGGGCTGAATGGCCTAACTCTGCTTCTATGTCTTCTGGTCTAAAGCCACCTCAGGCTTTCAAAAGCACTAACACTTTCTTACCTACTGGTTACTGTGCTACCTACTCACGCGCCAAATATGGCTCACAACCTCTGGTGGCCATGTAAACCACCATTCCCATCACACTCAATCTTTCCTTCAACTCAAAGCAGGACAAGTTCACCTTTCATCTCACTGAGAGGGCAAAGATGGGGCAACGGAGGATGCTGATCATCAAAGTTCTTAACCGCTTCGAGGCACGAGCAGTTGAGGTGGCCAGGAAAGGCCCGTGGCGATGGGGAAACAGGAATGTCCCAGGAAGCCAGTAAGACACACAAGGCCTGCTCTCCTCAGATGTTCAGGAAGGTAAACACATTGGTTCATATCATGTATTTCTAGATCATGAGAACTGGAAAATGGGCAGCTGGACTTTACTTGGTTGCAAAGGATTTATCATGTGATTGCTTGGATCTTGAAAGTCAAAATAATAGAGGTCTACCTACCGTTTACAAAAAAAAAGTTACTTTCAAAAGCAGCATCCAGTAAAGTTTTTAAAGAGATGCAAAGGTGGATTTTATGGATTTAATTGCTGAACAATCCCATCTGAAAATTCCCAATAGGTATAAGTTGCCGTCACCCAGCAATAGTCTCCAGTTTGATGTATTGGGCGCATGTTTTTTTTAGTGTACATCTGGAAGCTGGAAGCAGTTGCTGGAGACGTTTGTAATGATACGTAATACAGTCTCTCTTTCTCTTGCTCCCTCAGCCTGTAAGAGTCATACCTTGGAACTGAAAACAGCACGCTTTGTATCTCTCTCAGTGAAGGTAGTTTTAAAAAGTTACAAATATTATGACTCCTACCTGTTGATCTAAAATTTTCCATGATCGAGAAGTCAACCTGTATTATTCAGAGGTGGCAAGAACTGCAGATGCCGGAGTCAGAGACAGTACAGTGTGGAGCTGGAGGAACACAGCAGGCCAGGCAGCAATAGAGGAGCAGGAAAGTTGACTTTTCGGTTTGGGACCCTTCTTCAGAAATGTTTTTATTGTCTGAATTCAGCCCTTGGTCTACAAGGGACGTTGAATGTTTCTTTTTCCGTTTTTGTCTAATGTTTATCCGGCAACGATAGCTCTGCAGCACTGTGTGTGTGTGTGTGTGTGTGTTTGGTATCAGTGTACTTTCCTGATTTGGAATTTTAAAAAATGATAGAATGAACAAACATTGAACACAGACTTCTTTAATACAGAAAATGTTTTTCTCGTGTTCTTAAATTATAATTTCTTCTCGGATCACTGCCATTTTGTTTAGAAAAGTCGTGTCAGCAGCAGCTCTCAATTTTTCAAAGAGAATTAAGAGGAAAACGTGAGATAACAAGCATGGGGCTGGATGAACACAGCAGGTCAAGCAGCATCATAGGAGCAGGAAAACTTGACGTTTCGGGCCGAAACCCTTCATCAGAAATGGGGGAGGGGAAGAGGGTTCTGAAATAAATAGTGAGAGAGGGGGAGGCGGATAGAGGATGGACAGAGGAGAGGATAGGTGGAGAGGAGGCAGACAAGTCGAAGAGGCGGGGATGGAGCCAGTAAAGGTGAGTGTAGGTAGGGGGGTAGGGAGGAGATAGGTCAGTCCAGGGAGGACGGACAGGTCAAGGGGGCGGGATGATGTTAGTAGATCGGAGATGGGGGTGTGGCTTGAGGTGAGAGGAAAAACAGGTTAGGGAGGTGGAGATGAGCTGGGCTGGTTTTGGGAAAACGTATTGGGTTCTGGTGCAGGTTTGTAGTCTTTAGATTTGGTTGGAGCATTATAGGTGCAACCTCAGCTCCGAACTCAACAGACTGATAGATGATTGTTGACAGTAAGACTTTCCAGACTTGCCATGATTTTTCTCAGCCTTTCGTACGCACTTACTGTCAAAGGGAGGAGGAGGAGGAGGAAGCAGGGTCAGGAACCCTAGTAGCTTCATATCTGAACTCTCCAGAAGTACGTGACCCCTCCATTTCCTAATTGCCTGCACCAGCTGAGATGGAGGATAGTTCACCTGCACCTATGCTGGAAACTCTCAGCTGGTCCAAATTTGTACAATGCAGAAAGAGGCCATTCAGCCCATCGAGTCTACATTATCTGTCTGAACAGTGTCCCACCCAGACCAAACCCTCCAGCCCATCCAATAACCATTTCTACCATGGCTGACCTACCCGTCCCTGGACACAATGGGCAATTCAGCACCGCCATTCCGCCAGTCTTTGGACAGTGGGAGGAAACTGGAGCACCCGGAAGAAACCCACGCAGACATGGGGAGAACATGCAAATGCCACAGTCACCCGAGCCTGGAATCAAACCTGGGTCCCTGATGCGTTGAGGCAATAGTGCTAACTATTGTGCCACCCTATTAACCGGGATATGCCAGTCAAAAAGGTCCTTCCAACCCAACTGTGGGTGGCAGGGTGGCATCAAAATGTAGTGATGCAAACTGCCTCTAAGTGTACATCAGTGGCACAGGAGTTGGAGCAATGCATATACTCTGCATTTCTATAAATTCTTCTGGATTTTTAAAAAAAGTCCACTTTCCTCTGCCCTGGCATCTATTATAGTCTTGCTTTATGAAGAGGAGCTCAGCCAGGTGGAGTTGGTGGAGGGGATGGAGTCAGAGGGGACCCCATCTGGCCGAGCTCGTCCTCACCCTCAACTGCTTCCCTTTTAGCTCCTCCCATTTTCTTCAGGTCAGAAGGATGGCCATGGGTACCCGCATAGGCCCCAGTTATGCCTGGTTCTTTGTGGGGTACGCGGAACATTCCTTGTTCCAGTCCTACTCCGGCTCCCACCCACAACTCTTTCTCCGACATATGAATGATACAATCAGTGCTGCTTCCCTCTCTTTCCAGAATCAGAAAAGTTTTTCGATTTACCTCCAATTTCCACCCTGCCCTCACTTTCACCTGGTCTATTTCTGACTCCTCCGTTCCCTTCCTCAACATTTCTGTTTCCATTTCTGGGGATAGACTGGCCACTAATATCCATTATAAACCCACCGACTCCCACAACTACCTGGACTATACATCCTCACACCCCACTTCCTGTAAAGACTCCATCCCATTTTCTCAGTTCCTCCGTCTCCGTCGCATATGTTCAGATGAGGCCAACTTCGACAAGGGAGCCTCCGAAATGTCCACATTCTTCCTCAACCGAGGATTCCCCAGCACTGCTGTCGACAGGGCCCTCAATCGGGTCCTACCCATCTCCCGCACTTCTGCCCTCACCCCTTCTCTTCCCTCCCACAACAGCAATAGCATTCCCCTTATCGTCACCTACCATCCCACCAGCATCCACAGCCAGGAGATCATCAGCCAACATATCAGACACATATTACCCTCCCCTCCCTTGTCTGCCTTCCGTAGGGACCGTTCCCTCTGGGACACTTTGAGCCACTCTTCCTTCACCCTCAACACCTTCCCACAGCCCTATGGCACCTTCCCCTGTAACCGGCGAAGGTGCAAGACCTGCCCATTTACCTCCTTCCTCCCCAGTATCCAAGGGCTCAAGCATACCTTCCAGGTGAAGCAACACTTTACCTGCAGTTCCCACAATCTAGTCTACTACATTCACTGCTCACAATGCGGTCTCCTGTACATTGGGGAGGTGAAGCATAGAAGCATAGGTGACCGCTTTGCAGAACATCTACGTTCTGCTCGCAAAAAAGACCCTGAGCTTCCAGTTGCCTGCCACTTTAACACACCATCCTGATCCCTGGCCAACGTCTCTGTCTCAGGCTTGCTGCATGTTCCAGCGAAGCTCAATGCAAGCTGGAAGAACAACACCTCATTTTCCGCTTGAGGAACCTGCATCCTCGGGATTCAATAATTTTAAGGCTTGAATTTTCCCATGTCCTAGCCCCCTACCCCACACACCAGGCCTTCTTATCACACAGCCTGCCATTACACACTACTATTGTTAGCCACTAACAGTCCCCATTAACAGCTATTTGCATTCCTAGCCAGATCATTATCAACTCCATTGTCTGTTCAACTGCTCTTCCCTCTCCTTGGGCTCCATCCCCACCAATCATTTACTCCTTACCCCTGCCCCCACCCTATCTTCTGCATATAAACCAACATTTTCCTCGCTACCATCAGTTCTGAGGAAGGGTCGCCAGATCCCAAATGTTGACTCTGATTTTACTTCACCGATGCTGCCAGACCTGCCGAGCTTTTCCAGCAACTTCTGTTTTTGTGTATGTTTGCTGACGTTTGGTTTCAGTGAACATAATACACGAATGTGAAATATAATTACCCAAATTTTCTGCGTGTATACAATGCTTTTTACTAAGAATGTTACACGTGGCTAAAGCAGAGCCATTCTGATGGAGCCTGAGTGATTTCTATTGGGCAACCCTTCCCTAGAGAGAACATGAAAACATCCTAAGGCCCAAGAGTTAAACTAGTTTTTGAATGTTTCTGTACTCGATAGCTCATTTGAACATTATTTCTGGTACTGCTTAGCAACAAAATAACTTTTTGCTGTAAATTTAATGTTTTTCTTTGAAAAACTGTACACTGTTTCCAAAGTATCAGTGTAGAGGCAGAGTGGCTATGTTACTGGACTAGTAACCTCAAAGTTTAGACTAATTCTTGGCAACATGAAATTAAATCTGACCACGGCAGCTGGGAATTTTAAATTTGGTTTATAGAATGAAGTCTGGAATGAAGAGGTTAGTGGACACTGCCAAATGTCAGGAAAATACATCTGTTTCATCTCTGTAGAACAGAGGGACCTAGGGATTTGGGTGCATAGTTCTTTGAAATTTGCATCATATGTAGACAAGATGGTTAAGAAGGTGTTTAGCACGCTTCCCTTCATTGTTCATGCTTTTGACTATAGGAGTTGAGACAGCATGTTGAAGTTGTACAGGACATTGGTGAGGCCTCTTTTGGAGTATTGCATTCAGTTCTGTTCACCCTGTTATAGGAAGTATATTATTAAACTGGAGAGGGTTCAAAAAAGATTTACCATGATGTTGTCAGGAATGGAGGTTTTGATATATAAAAATAGACTGGAAAGACCAGGTCTTTTTTCACTGGAGTGTAGAAAGTTGAGGAGTGACCTCATTGAGATTTAAAAAATCATGAGGGGCATAGATAAGGTCAACAATGAGGGTCTTTTCCCTGGGGTGTGGAGGTTCAAAACAAGGGGACATAGTTTTAAAGTGAGAGGAGAAAGATGGACATGAGGAGCAACCTTTTAGCACAGAGAATGGTTTGTGTGTGGAATGAATTGCCAGAGAAAGTGGTGGATGCACATAAAGTTTCAATGTTTAAGAGACATTTGGATAAGTTCATGAATAGGAAAGGATTGGAGAGATATGCGCCAAGCGCAGGCAAGTGGGGCTAGTTTAACTTGGGAACATGGGTGACATGGACTGGTTGGACCAACAGGTCTGTTTCTGTGCTGTAAGACTCTATGACTCTATAATTTCCTTTGTGGATAGGAGCTTGTTACCCTTACTCAGTCTTGTCTCCAAATGATTCCAGACTCACAAGGGCAATTAGGGATGGGCAATAATTACCAGTCTTATCAGTAACACTCTTGTCTTGGGAATTCATGAAGTATTAGAACCCCATTGGGCTTGGTACTTGTCAGGGTTCCCAGAACAGAGTTCGTAAATTACTGCCCTTTATAATCAGGTACGAGTCAAAACTCTCCAAAAGTGAATATCTTCCAGTTATTCCACTGAATTGTGTGTGCCTCCTTCAAGAATGTTTCTGTGGTATATACAGTGCTGATACCCACTTCTAACCTTAAACTTTTTTTTTATCCTTTGAGGATGGCTAACTGATTTCTTTTTATGTTGTGAATGCCAGGATTGTGTTATCAAGTCCCCGTCATCAATCATTTACGATACTCGAATTGTTCACTGAACAATCGATCTGGATACTTTTATAACGCAGTGAGGCGATATTCCTTGCATTGCTCCTGAATATTCTTGAATGTGGAGCTGGCCCCGCACCTGGCATTTCCACATGAGATTCTCCAGGTCTCCCAACATAACCATGATTAGTTCTGAAGAAGGGTCACTGGACCTGAAACGTTAACTCTGTTTTCTCCTTCACAGATGCTGCCAGACCTGCTGAGCTTTTCCAGCAACTTTGTTTTTTGTTCCTGATTTATAGCATCTGCAGTTCTTTTGGCTTTTATAACCCTGATTAAACCCTTTCGAGAGTGAAAGTTCCATAATGGCACCTCATCTCATAGGAATTCTTCCCAACGATGCTTCCATGTTAAGTTGCAGCAATGACAAACACAAGCCTGTCCTTTTAACACTATGGCTCCGAGAGGAACCGAACCTCCCATTGATAGAACGCCGCTCATAAATCCACAGTTTCTGCTGCTGGGCAGACAAGGTCAGCATAAACGCAACAGGATATGACCGACTTTCTTCCTATCTTCATAGAGTGACAAGCTCATGCATAGTTACAGAGATCAGCAGAGAAAGACAGACAGAGAGAATGTAAAAGAAACAAAGATAACTTGAGAGAAAGATAGTGGTAAGGTGCAGAGAGAAACAGAGAGATAGAAATGGAGATGTGAAGAGAGAGAGAAATACAGATGAAGAGAGGTGAGGATGTGTGCGGCACACTTCCAAACAATGAACAGAAGTTTCAACCTTGACAAAGAGGTAATACGGACAACACTGATTTGTCACCCACTATACACTTGCTCTGTTTCTGCTTTGCATTGAAGGGAAATGGCATGAGGCATGCAACAGGCAACTGATCAGAATATCGCCTGAGGTACACTTGCGCTGAACATGAAAACAGTGTGTTATTTCTACAAATCAACAGGTGCAAAGTAAGATGTAAATGTCAAAATGAATTGTATGTAAATGACCTCAGAACAGCACGATGCAGACCGTAGTTTCAGGTCATGATTATTTACCATCAGATATTTGGCCCTCGTTCCTGAGTCACATTCACTTGGCAAGTTATTGCGAGTGGGCTGTTCGCAGGGAAACCAAGCCAAAGTTAGCATTGCAGTCTTGAGGCTTGGGTCATTGTCTCACATACAGTGGGGGCTGTGACCCCCACGGTGGGATGGTGAGCTAAGACTTTGGAGCCAAAACTTTGAGAAAGGTATGGCTGCCGTGGAGCTTGGACTACTCTCTGACACTTGTAAGAACCCTTTAAACCCTCGGTTTTTAATCTATTGACGGGAAAAGCTAATCAGCTGCTCTCTGAGGTCTGATTGTTGGAAGAGAAAAGCTCATGAAAAGGTAGCTGTTTGTTTTCTTTTCACAGAACCCTTATTTTTTCATTAGGGGCCCCAATTCATTTGTCAGTGTCAAGTAACATGAATCCGTATCCTGTGTATTAAGACAGCAGCAACAAACTTTCTACCTCTTTGACCGAGCTAATCAGTTAAATTTGAGAGAAAAAGTTGTCCAGCAGTTTTACAGGTATATATTCCTGCTTTCTAAATATGTTATGAACCATTATGTTATTTACAGGGTAGGAAAATCTTTAAGACTGTTTATCTATATTTTATGTCGTGCATAACTAAATCCCCACTGTGGTACCTATCATTAAATCTGTTTCTGTGTGTACAATTGCAGTCATTTGTACTAAATGTTCTGTACATGCTGCATGCAGATTTCATGTAGCTAAGAATTATAGTGAGTTACAAAGGGAGTTATGAAGATTTAATTATGTACAAGTTCAATTTACTACTTTGATTTGGCGATAAATCAAGTTTTAATTAAGGTTTTATTGCAGGCAAGTATCTCCTACAAGTGTTCAAGCTGCACAGTTAAGCAAACTGTTTGACTGAGGTTTCCGCCTGCTCTGTTCAACAGTTCTTGTACCTCCAACCGTTCACTGTGGGATTATGTAAAGTCTGGTGTTCAAATGGGGTCAACTGGGATGCTGGATGGGGTCAGTCTGGCAATTAGCTTGAAGAGGTTTGGCTACATTAGGAACAGGTTCATTGACAAATTGCTGCCATCTGCTGCTGCCATTCTTTCCGCAGTGATGCCCACGTTGTATGTTATTACCTCCATCTAGTGGAAACTTCTATTCGCACACTTTACTTTTCCAGGCAGGTCAAATCTGACTTTAAGTGAGATCCTCGCAGCAGTTCTGAGCAACATCTTAAAAATGTCTCCAGCTGTCACACTTTGACCCATGACTTGAGCTACTAAATGCAACATTGATACAGAAATGCTTATATTTATACAGTGCCTCTCATGACGTTGGGATGTCAAACAGCACCCGACAGCCAAGGGGGTATTTCTTGCAATGAAGCAACTGTTGCAATGTCAGAATGGAACACCAGTAAAATGTCTCCTCCTACCCATTCAGCCTTGACCCTTGCTAGAGCTGCCCTCTGCAACTTCAGTGAATGCTGTCGGGGACATGGGCGGCACAGTGCTTAGCACTGCTGCCTCACGGCACCAGGGACCCAGATTCAATACCAGCCTCGGGCGATTGTGTGGAGTTTGCACATTCTCTCAGTGTCTGCGAGGGTTTTGTCCGACAGTCCAGACATGGGCAGGTTGGGTGGATTAGCCGTGTGACATTGCCCCCGTAGTGACCAAGAATGTGCAGGCTAACTATGGGTTAGCCACAGCAAATGTAGAGTTACGGGGATAGGGTGGGTTGCTCTTCAGAGATTGCTACAGGCTCAATGGCCTGAGTGGCCTCTATCTGTGCTGTAGGGATTCTATTCTACTTTTCACCCACACTACTGGGAGAACATCGCCCAGCTGTTGTAACAGTCACTAGATGTTCACTCCAATGGAATCAATCAAATGAAAATTGGGTAGGTTCTACAATGAGCAGCTGATCTACCCCTCCAGGTTTTTGGACATATGCTCAAAGTCAAATTTCACCCCACTCCTGAAATCTTAACAGGTCATCCCAAAGGACAGTGAACCAATGAATGGAAGTAATACTTGGCATCCAAGATAACTCTCTGCTAACGGATTCACAAGTCTGGTCTCTAGTCCTACAATTCCTAACTGATTCAAATTACCATCAAATTGATTTTTAACTGTCATTTTAAAAGCTTTGCTTTGTAATCCAGTGTTTCTGCAAAATAATTACTGTTTGTTCTTGGTGCTTATCTTCACAACCAAGAGTTCTAAGATGTAATGTCTTCCCCAGGGCCTTGATGTCCTCAATTCTGTGCTAAAATTCAATGCAAATTCCAAATGTGGCCAAATGCAATACATGGTCCAAATATAGTTCTATTTATGTTCAACTGAATCACACAAAGCAATGGGGACAGGCACCAAAAGCTCCTTCAACCTAGTCACAGGTCTTTGGCAAAGCATCATACTCTCCCCACTACTTTTCCCTTGACCATTGATTTCACCTTAAGGAAGGCGATGGGTACAGATTTGTCATCCTATAGCACTTCCACTAATCGATGGATCTGACTTTCACAGATATCTTCACCTTACTGTATTGGGCACGTGCTCCAAGATGTGACAACCACATTGGTCCATGCATCAAGGCTATGCTGACTGCACAGCAACAAACATTCCTCATATCATGCCCCACCACTCCCACTCGCCAACTATCATCAGCATCTGGCAACACAGCGTTGAGAATGCTGACCTTTTCCCCAGCCAAGGAATTAATCTGTCCAGGGAGGGCACTGTAGAAATTGAGGACCACACAAGAAAAGACAAAGGAGCATTGGTCTTCCAGGGGATCTACATAATTTCAGCATTCAGCACCATCAACATGGGCATGAAGTTGGCACTCTGCACATCCACAATAGTACCAATTGTTATCTATGCCAGTGAGACACAGAAGAGGATGGCAAAGGTTGGTCATCTTTCATGAGCACTACCTAGATAAGATACTGAGTATCACTTAGAGAGGCAACATATAGGATGAATGTTCTTAAGCTGGAGAGGGTTCAGAAGATATTTACCAGGATGTTGCTAGGAATGGAAGATTTGAGTTATAAAGAGAGACCAGATAGTCTGGGACTTTTTTCAGTGGAGAGTACAAAGTTGATGGGTGATCTTGTAAAGATTTATAAAATCATGATGTGTAAGGTGAATTGCAGGTGTCTTTTCCCTAGGGTGGGAGGTTTCAAGACTAGGGGACATATTTTTTTCAAAAGACATGAGGGGCAACTTCTTTACACAGAGAGTGTAGAATGAACTTGGAGAGGAAGTGGTGGATGTGGATGCAGGTACAATGTTTAAAAGGCATCTAAATAAGTACATGAGACGAAAATGTTTGGAGGGATATGGACCAAGGACAGGCAGGTGGAACTAGTTTAGTTTGGGATTATAGTTGGCAATGACTGGTTGGACTGAAGGGTCTGTTTCTCTGCTGAATGACTCTATGACTCTATGACATCCGTTGCAAAGAATGCTACAGAGAACTGATCAGAAGCATCTATGGATCATTGTTTCAGGGAGACCACATTTTGATTCTCAGTTGTATGCTCAACCAGAGTGACAGGAGAATGGGCACCATCAGATCAGAGAAGACCTGAGCCTGGGCAATACATGAATGAGTGGTTGGGTGGGGGAGATGGCCCAGTCGGTGAGTTGAATCTGTGTCTGTGTGAGTTTCCTCCCAGTGTTCCAGGTTCCTCCCACTGTCCAATGATATGCAGGTTATGTGGATTAGTTATGATAAAGTTAGGTGGATTAGCCAGTGTAAATATAGAGCTGTGGGGCTAAAGGTGTGGGACTGGGTCTGGGTGGGATGCTCTTCAGAGAGTCAATGCAGACTTGATGAGTCGAATGGCCTCTTTCAGCCCTCTGGCGATTCTGTGATTCTAAGCTCAGGGTCAGAGTCATTAGCTAGAATTTCCTGAGAATTCCCATGTATGTTTGTGTCAGTGTTTCTCCGAAAATCCAGAGACCAGAAGGTCTGGGGTCCATGTGCTCACATTAAAATTAAATTTGCGACTAACTTAGTTAAATTGGGCTGCAATCTACACATAACAAAACGTGTTTGTAGCATCCAAAAGTGTAAGAATAGCCGTATCTGAGATCTTTTTGAGCTTATGAACAAAATTGTTGAATAGCAATGTTCTGAATCCAACCCTTGAGGAACTTCAGTTGTAACAAGGTTCCAATTAGATTCACTCTCATTAATAACTGCCTTCTGCTTACATGATGTCACACGTTTGATCATTTGCTGTCCATCCCATAAAGCAGAAGGTCATATTTTGTCTAGACATAGACTAAGGACACACTGTGGAACAGAAACCAAGCAGATAACTATCAACTTGAAATAAGCTCAAATGGACCTTATTTAACCCTACTGTATTGGACAAACGTTAAGACATTGCTTCGAGTAGAAAATATTAGGCAAAAAACAGTGAAATATAACATTAGGAGGGGTACAGTGTTATACAGTCTTTCTTATTGTCTTCATTGTCTTTCTATGTCTTCTTAACAATGACTAAACATCGAAAGGGAACAGCAGCTTCACATTAGTAACCGAAAAATACTGCGTATTATATAATGCACCAGAACAAATGGTTATTAGAGTGGTCGATATTATTCATAATGAACAAAAGCTTAATACAGAAGCACTCCTTACAGACGTAGATGAAATCAGCAAAAATAAGTTTCAATATATAAGCAATTCAGGTGTAGCCTTGCATCTGAGCAATATCTGAGAATTCCCAGTCATCTAACACATTGAATATTCCATAAAAGTCTGTAATTTTGAAACCTTTAAAGACAATTATTTCATTATCATAATGCTGTATATCTGATATAGTAGATTTTATCAAGAGCTGTACACTTTCTTGGTGCCTTACCATCTTTGAAAATCAAAGATTAGAATGCAATCAACAGCAAGGTGGTAGTGTTGGGAGGGGTGTGTGTGTAGCAATGGTGGCTTCACTTAATCCAACATCTCATGAATCCTTAACTTCCGTATCCCCCATGTCATTGTTCCTCTGGGAGAGGGAGCTTATCCTGGTGGATGAGTTTCTCCGGTTGTGGAGATTAATGGATCCACTCTGAGCCATGTCAGTAAGATGTACCTGAAAGTGATCTTCCATAAAGTAGTAAATAAAAGGGTTGATGCAGCTATTCACAAAACCAAGGCAAATGGCAATCGGCATTGCAGTTTCGATCGCAGTGATGGTTCGACAATTGGTGATGAAATTCATCTTTGACAATGCATCCAGGAAAGTTAATGCATGAAATGGCAACCAGCAGATGAAAAAAGCCAGCACGACTGCAATGACCATCCACAATGCTTTGTCTCGTTTATGTTTGTTTTTTTCTCGTCCTTCCATTCTCATCAGATGACAGGCAACAAAACCATAGCACGTGCTTATTACTGTGAAGGGAATGAAGAAACCCAAAGTATTTTTCATGAAAGACATGGCTGCAGACCAATGATTGGCATCATTGGAGGGGTAAACCATTGCGCACACCATATTCCCTATCTCCTCGATGTGATGCGCACGCCGAAAGTAAATGGCCGGAAAGGTGGCAACTAAAGCCAAAGTCCATACCAGGATTATGACACAGCGAGCTTGGTACAGAGATTTTTCAGACTGGGATCCAAAAGGGTGGAGAATTACCATGTAACGATCAATACTCATGCATGTAATGAAATATATACTGGCATACAAATTCAGAGACACAAGGGAGCTGCATATTTTACACATCACTGACCCAAAATGCCAACTGTACCCAGTAGCGTAATAGACCGCCCAAATTGGAAGAGTGGATAAAAATACCAAGTCGGCAATTGATAAGTTGATTATATAAATGTTAGTAACAGTTCTCAAATGGGTGCGATGACACAAGATGGCGATGACCACACTGTTTCCAATGAATCCCAAGATAAAGATGATACTGTAGACAGCTGGGATGAAATTGGAAATATATTGGGATGGTACAACAAATTTGCATAGTTGCTTGGATTCATTATGTACAGAAGGTGTAATAAACTGTGAGTGAGCTGTATCATTAGAAATTTCTGGAATATAGTCAGCAGAGAGGGGGGAATGCATTGAGTCCATCTTTGTTGAGATAAGGCCTTGGCTGGTAATGGTTTTCACTGGCTGTTGTACCTATGAAACATTTAAAGCCACATTCTTAATACAATGAATAAAAATTTAAAGAAATCTCAGTTCTACTTCTGTTCACATTTGCAAAAACAGCTTCTGAATAATATCTGGATTTGCAGTGCACTAGGCCACTGAAACACATTTGATCATAGTTAAGAATGAAAATTTCGCTAGAAGGTAGACACGGGTTCAAATATGTTGTTCCAGTTCAAGTTCACGTCTATATTTTCACTGAAATGTACAAGGACAGAAATATTATGCATGAGCAGCTACAAGCAGTATCAGTGATACTAGTCAAGTATAGATTGATAATGGAATTTTTGTTGCATTTGTAACATTTGTTTTGGAGTTTCCTACATATTTCATCAAGTTGAGTGATGAAATACCTGCACAGAGGCCAGGGTCCTGTCACCAAGTCACCGTTAATTTACATGTGCCTGTACTTGGGCTCTGACAAGCCACCTCAAACCCAGTACCTAGACCTTCTGAATCTCCAGTTTATATCTGTCAGCCAGGACTCCCTGATTGGCCCAGGTTAACAGCCTCAATCCAGGATCTCATAGTCAATGGGAGCCACCTGGCTGTGCATCCAATCACTATAAGTGAGATGCCTTTTTTTCGGTATTATTAGCTTGTCAGGATCAAACCCCGTAATTTCTTAAAAACATTAGCACTACTTTAGGCCATTCAGCCCATCGACTCTGTTCCACTATTCAATGGCTGAACCATATGCCTGTCTTTGGCACATATCCTTTAATACCTTTGCTTAACAAAAAATTACTTATCTCGGATTTGAAATTATCAAGGGATCTAGCATCAACTGTCATTTGTGGAAGAGAGTTCCAAACATATACCACCCTATGTAGTGCTTCCAAACATTTCTCCTGAACAGTCCGGCCCTAATTTTTAGTCAATGCCCCCTCGTTCTAGAATCTCTAACCAGTGGAAATAATTTATCTTCATCCACCCAATTTTTTTTCCTGTTAATGTCTTAAAGATTTCAATCAGGTCACTCATCAACCTTCTAAGTTCTAGCGACAACAGGCCTAATTTGAGTAATCTCTCCTCATAACTTAATCCCTGAAATCCAGATATCACTCTTGTGATCCTAAATCGTACTCCTTGTAAGGCTAATGTATCCTTCCTAGAGATACAGGCGACCAGATCTGCTCACAGTACTCCAAGTGGGGTTTAACCAGGGTTTTGTCTATCTGTCAGTGCAGTGTGATGTGAAGTGGTCAACACGAGCTGCATAAAGCACTGAGATCTGGCACAGAGGAGCTCTATCCCTGGATAGATAATATTTAATACCATGAGCAGAACCACACAATTAAATTTGAAAAATACAACTTGCTTTACTCATATCAATGCTGATGGTCCTCAGTTGTCCCCTGCATTCCTAAATTCTCAATAATTTTGTCCTGAATTGTGAATTCTAAGAGTTTTCCCTGAACTAAAGGTAAAATCACCGTAGTACCAGAGGGCTGCACTCTCTCTTTAGAGAGAGAAAGAGACAATTGGTGGTGAGTTCAACCTGAGGGTCACCATGCCTCAAACAAGGCTGACGAGGAAGGACCTTCATGGTAACCTCAGCCAATGATGGATTTGAACCTGCACTGTTGGCATCACTCTGCATGACAAGCCAACCATCCAGCCAACTGTCAACTAATGGATCCACCGGTCAGTTGATTCTTCACTTCTCTCCTTCACAGAGGTCTCACATTCTCATGTCTAAAGCATGTCTAGAGCATTTGAAGGAGTTTTAAGTTGTGGTCTGAAGCTTAGTCTCCTCCCTGACTCAACTCAATTGCCAATGGAGTGGCCAATATGATTTATCAATACTTGATTCCTGCTAATAATATCAAATCCATTTATTTGTTACAATTACTGCCATCGGTTAGTCCATGATACTGTCCAGGAAACATATGCTCCCAGTCCAGCTGTCCTTTGTAAGAATCCATCTAAATTGTTCATTAAATGTTTCCACCTTACCAAAGTCTCCCTGTAAGACTCCCTGTATGGTCATGTATTTTGATTTTTCTTTTATTTTACATTGCTAAAAGCTTTTATAATTTCCTTTCATATTATCTGCTGCATTTTGTTCAAATTCTCTTCTGATACCTTGAATTTCTGGTTCTCCTCTTTGTGACACTTTTTAACTTTTCTCAACATTAGTTGGGGGTGGGGGTGGGCATTCCCTGTACTGCCTGTTTGTCTTCGAATCAGGACCCCAGGGAACTCGCACCACTTCAACCGACAATCACATTTACAACAAAATTCCAAACTGCAAGAAGGGTCATTGTCGCAGCTCAATTGCATGTTTTACAGGATAATACAAGGATGTATTAAAACAAAAATCCTGCCAATTCTAAATATATAATCTGATATTATCTGCCATCCCATGTATTAGAAAACTTGTTTATCACAATCTGACATATTTAAATTGTAAATGAACAGATTCATGAATTGGCAGTCTCAAAAATCAGTTACAATATTCAATCCCATTGAACAGAAAGAGAATTAGAGTCAGCATAAAACTTGAACTCAACTCAGTGTCTGACTACCTTAAAGGCATAACTCAATTTCATGCAGAATGCTTTCATCACCACTTCTCTCTGTAAATGCTGCCTGGCGCGATGAGTGCAGCATTTTCTGCTTTTATGATGTTGTGAATGTCACTTACGTGTCTTCAGATTCCCTGTTAAAGTGCTGTACCTCATCGTTGCTGGTTGAGATATTTTGGTCAAGATATTCCTTTTAGTAACCATTATCAATAAATGAATGAATGATCTAAAATACGCAATTACAAATATTTATTTTCCTTAATCTATTTGTCTCAGATTTCATGCCTGAAATATTTATCTTAAATTCTTGAGCAAGATTGCATCCAAAATCAGAACAGCTTCAAAAAGTATAAGCACTACTTTACCTTACCAATAACTGGAGCCTGGATAGGAATCGAAGTTTTAGCCTGGCTTTGGTTGCTGAATCCTTTTTGTGTCGTCCTTTATATTCTCATGCCAGAAATCACATGGTGTCCAGATGGAATTGTACAAAACATGGGACAGAAACTTTGGCAGCTCTTGTTTTAACAGGAAAAATAACTTGAGTCATGTCATGTCCCTCCTGGGGCCTTCCCTTGTGGCAAGGGAAGAATTTTGAATTTCTGAAAAAAAAATTGTTGTACTGATTAAAAACCTGTCCATCTTCGTCTTGTACGTGCTTAATGACCCAGCCTCAAGGGCCCTCTGCAGTAAAATAAAATCCCATACATTCACTAACCTCCAGCACCTTTGTCTTAAATGGCAACCCCTTATTCTGAGATTGTGCCCTCTAGTCCAGCAAGGGGAAGAATTCCACATCTACCCCAGCAAATCTACTAAGAATCTTGTATGTTTCAATAAGGTCTCTGTTCATTCTTCTAAACTCCATTGATTGCAGGTCCACCCTACTCAACGGATCCTGAAAAGAGGTTCCCTCCTTAGCCAGCAACAACCTAGTGATCCTTCTCTGGACTGTCTCCAATGCTGATATATCTGATACATCTGCTCATAGCGTTCTAGGTGCGGTTTGACTAGCCTCTTGTATATTTTAGCAAGACTTCCTTACTTTTATTCTCCACTCCATTTGCTTTTCCTATACCAACATGGCTGCTTGCCTAGATAACAAGCATGGGGCTGGATGAACACAGCAGGTCAAGCAGCATCATAGGAGCAGGAAAACTTGACGTTTCGGGCCTAAACCCTTCATCAGAAAAACTGCTTGCCTTTTGTGATTCAAAATCCCAAATCCTGCTGTTCTTTGATTTTCTGCCATCGTTCCCCATTTAAATATTACTCAAATCTATTGTAATAGGGTTTTCTATGTTGTATTCTTCCTGCCAAATTGCGTAAACTCACAGTTTCCCACATTACATGCCATCTGCCAAATTTTATTCACTTGCTTAACATCTATACATCTCTTTGCAAACTCTTTGTATCATCTTCAGCAACCTATCTTCCCAAATATTTTTGTGTTTTCCACAAATGTGGCTATAGTGTATTCACTTTCCTCGTCCAAGCCTAAACTCCACTAGTTACAGGTTGCCAACCTGAAAATGACCCCACATAACAACCGTCTTCTCAATATTAGCCAATTCTCTATCTATGTTAATTCCTAAAATAGATGGATCAATTAGATGCTGTAGAGATTATAGAAAGATGAATGCAGTCACAAAGTCAATTTTGTACCCAATTGCATGGTCAAAAGACTGTATTGACAGGGCTAGCAGGACTTTGTTCTTTTCTATGATTAATCTATTGAATGTGCACTGGATAAATGCAATTTACATCAATGGTTAAAGAAATACCCATTTTTGTTAAACCAAATGATTATATCAATATCAAGTGATGCTATTTGGGTTAAAGAACACCTCAGCTATATTCCAGAGGCTAATGAATTAAGCCTGCAAAATGTAAGGGGTTACAGATTTAACTGGTAGTGCTATATGCCAGCAGCTCATAATGGTTTATCTGTAGTTAAAATCATAGTAATCCTTATTGAGTACAGAAACCTCATTCATTCTGTCATTTCTGTCAACCTGAGTCTATAAGACAGGGAAATTGGGAAATCTTACATACTTTTATAAAGTCTTTAAATTTTGTGATGACTCCAGGAATAGTGGTGTTTGGTTTTCAGTGTGCTACACCAGTGAGGTGTAGCACAATATTCTTTCAGTCTTCTGACACAGGAGTGGTACCAGTGGACTGGAGAATTGCAAATATAACACCTACGTTAAAAGAAGGTGGTAAAGATTTAGCACAGTTTAATGCAGGGGTGGGAACGCTTCTAGAAACTATTTTTCAGGATAGGATTAGTAGTCACATGCTTAAATGAGGGATAATTAGTGTAAAGATTGTATCTTTTTATTTTTCTGTATTTTTGATTGTGGACTGAAATGGGAAACAGACTGCTTTAAAAACCAATGGTTATGAAAAGGATTATTGCACTTGTTAAAAGCAAGTTATCTGACACCCATTGTAAGTGCTGTTTACACTGCTGTTTGTTCAAGCTATGGGGGAGATTTAAGTTATAGATGAGCTAGAACCAAGTGGTGCATACACCATAAGATTCATCAAGCAACAAGAAGCTGATTGGTTTGTGGATTAGTGACCAGACAGTGACAAAGGCTTTCTGCCTGCCAACAACTTTGTGATTGGCTCCCAGGCTGCTTAACAGCTCGTGAGTGTAAATATTAGGGCGGAGGTCATCTGACCTCCAGAAATGAAGGTATTTTTCTTTCTCTGCAGTTAAAAAAAACCTTCAAGCCCAAATAAAGCCAATTTATTTCTCCTCATGAGTTGGTGTAAGCTGTGGTTTTTAACCAACAAGTCTGAGATGTCATACGTTTGAATCAGTTGCTCAGTGCATCCTGGAGAAAGAAGATCCAAGAACAACTAGTCCAGTCAAGCCAAAAGGATCATTGCAATGAATCCCAGGGGAGGGACCGTTGAACAGTATTCTGAGTCTTTCCCTCTGGCCATTACACCCCATTTTTTCTGTCTGTCTGTTAAGAAGGTGTTTAGCATGCTTGCCTTCATTGCTCAGATCTTTGAGTATAGGAGTTGGGATGTTGTGTTGAGGTTGTCCAGGACATTGGTAAGACCTCTTTTGGAGTATTGTGTCCAGTTCTGGTCGCCCTGCTATAGGAAGGAGATTATCAAGCTGGAGAGGGTTCAGAAAAGATTTACCAGGATGTTGCCAGGAATGGAAGGTTTGAGTTATAAGGAAAGGCTGGATAGGCTGGGACAATTTTCACTGGCGCATAGGAGGCGGAGGGATGACCCTTACAGAGAGTTTTAAGATCATAAGGGGTGTAGATAAAGTGAATGGTAGGTGTCTTTTCCCTGTGTTGGAGGATTTCAAGATTAGCAGGCGTATTTTTAAGGTGAGAGGAGAAAGATTTGAAAAGGACACAAGTGCAACTTTTTTACACAGGGAGTGGTTTGTGTGTGGAATTAACTTCCTGAGGAAGTGGTCGATGCAAGTACAGTTACAATGTTTAAAAGACACTGGGATAAGTACATGAATAGGAAATGTTTGGAGAGATGTGTGCCAGGTGCAGGCATGTGGGACCAGTTTAGTTTAGGATTATGGTCCGCATGGACTGGTTGTACCAGAGGGTTTGTTTCCGTGCTGTATGACTCTATGACTCAATGTGCGTATGGAGGGGGAGCTTTAAAAGTTAATTAGGGTCTTACTTAGAAGAGTTATATGTTGACCATTCATAATTGTTTATCTATAGCTAGAATCTATTTATTTGTAATAAAATATAGTATGATAAATATTTATTATATATGTATAGAATAAAAAATTCTTGTCAAATACAGAAACTTGACACATGCTGTCAACCTGTGTCAAAAAGGACAGGGAAGTTGGGGAATTTTGCATAAGTTTGTTAATTATTAACTTTTGTGATGACCCCAGAAATAGCAACGGTTGATTTCAGTGCGCTACCCTACTAAGATGTGACATTAGCAAGAGTTGGATAAGATTTCTCGAGGGAAGTCATGTTGTTTGAAGACTTAACAGAGAGAGTAGATGAGAATACTAATACTGATGTGGTGTGTGTGCACTTCCAAAGGTGCTGAGATAGTGCCACACAGTAGAGCTGTGAGAGAAGTTATAGCTAATGGAATTAGCAGGACAGTGGATACAAAATTGCTTGATGGATAAGAAACAGTTTGTATGGAATTCCCTAGTGGTTGTTTTAGCCATCTTGTCTTTTCATGACATATGATAATGACCTAGACCATAGTGTGCAGGAATAGTTTCCAGTTTTGTGGATGGTTGTAAACTGTGAGGAGGACATTGTAAAAGTACATTGACAAGGTGATGGAGCAGGTAGATGAAGTTCAATACAGAGAAGTGTAAGTGTAAGTGAAGTGTAGAAAAAAACATGGACAGACAGTATTAAAATAAAGGGCACCATGCTAAAAGTTATGCAGGAACACAGAGGTCTGGGTGTATATGTTCAAAAATCACTAAAGGTGGCAGGGCAGGTAGAGAGAGCTGTTAATAAAGCATACAGTAACCTGGGCTTTAATAATAGGATCAAAGAGCACTCATTGGACCTTGGCTGTAATATTGTTTACAGTTCTGGTTGCCACACTTTCGGAAGGGTGCGAATGCATTGGAGAAAGTGGACAAGATGTTTACAAGAATGATTCCAGAGATGAAAATCTTTAATAATGTAGATAGATTAAAGAAGTTGGTACTGTTTTCTTGGAGAGGAGAAGGCTGAGAATAGATTAAACGGAGGGTTTCAAGATCAAGAGAGGGTTGGAGAACATACATGGGGAAAAGCTGTACCCTCTCATAAAAGGTTCAAGAACGAGAGGGCACAAATACAATGCAATCTCCAAAAGAAGTAAATTGGATGCAAGAAAGATATTTTCAAAGCATTGTTAGGGTCTGGAATGCACTGCCTGGGCATTTGGTGGAGGCAAATTCAATTGAGGCATTCAAAAGGGCATTAGATCACATTGAAATAGAAACAATATTCAGGGTTATAGGGAAGAGGCAGCTTCTAAGTTACAGTGCTCATTTGGAGAGCTAGTGCAGCCAAATGGGCTAAGCAGATTTCTTCTACGCTGTAATAATTCTGTGATGAGAATAAATCCTGTTCAATTAGTCCATAGAACACCCATATAATGCTCTACCATCATCTCCAGTATCCCTACAAACCCATACCGCATCCTGATTTGAACATATATCCTCATTTCTTCATCATATATAACAACAATAACATATTGTTAAATATCATATCATAATAATAAAAAGTCAATTCAAAGGAGTTATGAATCAAAATTTGACACCAGACTACATAAGGCAATGTTGGGGCATGTAACTAAAAGCTTGGTTAAAGAAGTAGGTTTCGGACTATAGCATAAAGGAAGATGTAGTGAGGCTGACATGTTTAGGGAATGAGTTCTAGGGCTTAGGGTCTCAAAGGGTTAAATCTGGGATTTTCAAGATGTCAGAATTAAAACAGTATGATTAAACCGTGGAGGTTTAATGTAGGTGTTGTTCAAGAGGGGAGCAAGAGAAGATGAGATCTGAGAGTTGAAGTCCAGAGATGTTAACTAAGTAATCAGGAATATTCAGTTAGTGAGTTTTAGGATCATAGAATCCCTATGGGGTGGAAGCAGGCCATTCAACCAATCGAGTCACATTGACCCTCTGAATAGCATCCCACCCAGACCCATCCCCTCTAGCCTAGCCCAGTAACCCGGCTTTCCCCATGGCGAACCTACCTAGCCTACACATCCGTGGACACAATGGGCAATGGCCTGTTTACTTAATCTGCAAATCTTTGGACTGTGGGAGGAAACCGGAGCACATGGAGGAAACCCACACAGACACGGGGAGAATGTGCAAACTCTACTCAGACTGCCCGAGATTGGAAAGAAACCTGAGTTTAATTCTTTCTATACGGCAGCTATTTAAACTAAAGTTTAAGTCCTGTACTAAATTTATAGTATAACTAATTAAACTTCTGAATAATTGCAAATATTGTAGGAGAACATCTGCTATGTCTGGCCAGCAACACTCAAATCCCACAAGTGAATATTTATAAAATAATTTAAGGTTACGACAGAAAAGGATTTAAGGCTCAAAAAAAAGCAGAAAATGCTGGAGAAACTGAGCAGGTCTAGCAGTATCAGTGGAGTGAGAAACAGAGTTAACATAATGAGTCTGATATGACTTCTTCAGAACTGAACAGGAAAGTGATTCAACAGAGGCTTAGCAGAGAAGTTAAAACAAAATCTGAAAGAACCGCAGAAGCTGCAAATCAGAAACAAAAACAGAAATGGCTGGAAAAGCTCAGCAGGTCTGGCAGCATCTGTGAAAAGAAATCAGAGTTAACGTTTCAACTCCGGTGACCCTTCCTCTGAAGGGTTCTGAAGAAAGGTCACCAGACCCGAAAAGAGAAGTTAAAAACTGCATTAGATAAAACGAGGCAGTTTAGTAAATCTGAGGACTGGGAGATTTCAGGGTTCAGCAAATGAGAAGCAAGAAATTGATAAAGAAGGGGAAAGTAATGGATTATGAAAACAAACTAGTGAAAAGCATAAATATTGATTGTAAAAGCTTCTAGACTTGAAAAGGAAAAGATTAACACAACAAATTGTGGACCGATTGGAGGCAGAGACTGGAAAATGTATCATAAGGAAATTTCAGAGAAACTATAGGAATACTTTGTGCTGTGTTCATTGAGGTGATACACATATTGTCCCAGAAATACTAGGAAAGTGTGGGACTAAGTACATGGAAGAAGTGAAGCAAATCAATATCAGTTAAAAAAAGAGCAGTATAAGAAAAATTAATGACACTGAAAGTTGATTTTAAAAAAAGACCTTGGACTTCATGATGTACATCACAGAATGTTGACAGAGGTGGCTGTGGAGATATTAATATATAAGTGGTCTTCTTTCAAAATTCTATAGACCCTGGAACAGTTCCTGCAGATTTGATGGAAGCAAATGTAAACCCAGTACCTAAGAAAGGAAGGAGAGAGAAAATGGAGAGTAACAAGTCTATAGCAGTGAAAACACAGAAATTTGTTAAAAACATGATAACGGAATATTTTGAAAATAATGAAAGCTTCTGTGGAGAAAAATCAGAGTAAACATTTTGGGTCGAGTGACCCTGAGGAACTGTCACTCGACCCAAAATGCTAACGCTGATTTCTCTCCACAGATGCTACCAGACCTGCTGAGCTTCTTCAGCAATTTCTGTTTTTGTTTCTGATTTACGGCATCCACAGTCCATTTGGCTTTTACTTTGAAAATAATGGTTGGAACAGAGAAAGTCAACATCCACATTTGACAAACCATTTGGAGGTTTCTTGAGGGTGGCATAGATTGTCTTTGACTCTGGGGGATGTTTTGAGAGAATCTCAAGGACCACAGAGAAACAACCTCAGCATTAGAAAACACTCTTTATCTTCAAGATGTACACAGGAAGAGTTAGGCTCAATTTGACCTCAGGCAGTGCCTAGTTACAGCAACTATATCTGGCACTTTTGAAGGGATGGTCCGTGTCAATTATGCAAACACCTTTAGCTGGTATTATATTACACATTATACAACCATAGACTTGCTCATTCATCACAGATATTTTAAGTCAGTCTACAGTTGAGAAATAACATTTCCTGTCCAGTTTGATGATATGGGAACCAGTTCCAATTTGGAAACAGGCGGGCAGCCAAAAAGTTTTGAGTAGGACTCACGCAAAGTTCAGACGATACATGGGAAAAGCTTAATTCAGACAAGACTCCAGAAAGTGCATTACGCTACTGCTGCTTATTTTTATACTTAATATAAATATAATTATTCTGCTCGTAAAACCTCACATTATTCAAGGTCAAGAGCTAACATTGCCATAATTCAAGCCGACCAATTCAATCAAATGTATGCTAAAATAATAATGACTTTACCGTGAGGGAGTCACACAACTGCGGTCCTCACTTTCCACCTCATGCAATGACATAAGCATTTCTGGGGTCAGTAAGTTTCCCACAGTTTTCACTTGCAGTTGACTGGCGTTTCCACCATCTCTCATGTCAGCTGATATTAACCACTTATTTAACATGTAGATCAAGCTGGGTGCCCTGCAGCCCCAGGCAAAACGTGGTGGAGGTTTGACCAAGTGATGTGCAGTGTGCAGGCTTACTGGCATGTGGACATGACCTAGCACTCACGAACTAAACTCCCAGTTATGAGCACGTAGTGCCAATGACTTGTGGATACCCCAAGAGAGCTGAAGTCTAAGGTATACATCCTGATGAGATAATCTGGAATGGAGCCCAAAAAATAACTGACGTCATCCTTGCAGCAACTCCTGCAACCAAATCAGTGCCAAATATAGTGCATTTGGACTCAATGAGGATCTCTATTCATTTTCTCCAGCCTTGTTCCCTGGACAGGATGCTTCAGCCTAACTGGAGATCACTAACAATGCAGGAGATAGTAGTTACAAATGATAAACCCATCTTAAATGGTGAAGAGAATTGAGAACTATGGGTTGTCTCCAATGATAGAAGTGTCTATCGTATCCCAACTGTACAATATCACTCCCTCACATATTATCATCACTGAATCCCTGGCCACCTACACCCTGGGGATTACTATTGACCAGAAACTGAACTGGACCAGCCGTGTAAATACTGTGGCTGCAAGAGAGGTCAGAGGCTAGGAATTCTTCAGTGAGTAACTCACCTCCTGACTCACTTTCCACTATCTACAATGCACTAGCCAGGAGTGTTATGGAAAACTGTCCACTTGACTGGATGAGTGCAGCTCCAACAATACTGAAAAAGCTTACTTCCAGCTTGTTTGGCATTCCCTTCACCACCGATGTACAGTGGCAACAGTGTGTACTACCTCAGGCACTGCAATAACTCACCAATGTTCCTTGACAGCACTTTCCAAATTCATGGTCTCTCCTACCTACAAGGACAAGGACAGCAGTTGCATGGGAACACCACCACCTGCAAGTTCCCCTCCAAGCCACTCAAAGCCCTGGCCTGGAAACATATTACCCTGATTCAGTGCCAATCGTTCAAAGGTGTGGAACTCTCTTCCTAATGGTCCCTGCTTTTGAAAGCTGCAGTGGGTCAACAAAGCAGCACATCACAACCTTCTCCAAAGCAATTAGGGATGGGTAATAAATACTGGCATAGCCAACAATACCCATATCCCATGAACATACTTACATTAAAAAAAGTCATCCACCATTCGTCTCAAATCAGGCAGCTCCCAAATGGCAAAGTGCTATCATCACCACAGTCCATCTGCTTCAGTAGGTGCTCGGAGCTTGAGTCTCAGCACAGCAAGTGGGGGGATCGAACCAGGCAACCCAATGCAGAGGGCATTCTCCCCTCTCAGTCCATTGTCTTCCTCTGCATCAAATGCAGCAGAGACCGTTATGCCAGAGTGGGGGCGCCTGAGCAACACAAGGCAATGCTTCATACAGAGACCAACACCATGGCATATGCCATCATCAGACAAAATGGAACAATGTCACCTCAAAAATGCTAGAGCCTTAGATCAGTATGGCATATATTTTTGGAGGTCCATTGAACATCCTGCTGGTGTTCAGTGTCAAGAAGCAACTCAAGGTGAATCCTCAATCCCTATGTGATTTTCTATCTATCGATCCCATGCCCTCCGAAACTTTAGATAATAATCACCATTGTATTTCTTCAAATATTAACTCTTTCCTTTAAACCTGCCATCATCACCTCTGTCCTCAAAACCTCCTAACTACACCATCACCAAGGCTTATTTCCACCTCCAAAATATTGTTGGAAAAGCTCATCAGGTCTGGTACTTCTGAGGAAGGGTCACCGCACCTGGAACATTAACTCTGATTTCTCTCCACAGATGCTGCCAGACCTGCTGAGCTTTTTCAGTAATTTCTGTTTTTGTTTCTGATTTACAGATTCCGCAGTTGTTTCAGGCTTTTTTTCCCCAAAATATTGTTGGTGTCTCAGCTCATCTGCTGCTGCTGCTATTATTCTTGTATTCTCCTGGATGTTTTTCTGCATTCTACCCACAGTAAACTTGAAGTAATCTAAGTCTCTACTGCTTAACTTGAGCCTCGTTCCATTCACTTGGCATCCCTGTATTTGCTGAATTCCACTGGTCTGATCAAGCAAAACCTTGATTTTAAAATTCTCACCCTTGTTTTCAAATCCGTCCATGACCTCACTCCTCCCTATTTCTGTAATCTCCTTCAATCCTCCAAAGGTATTTGCTCTTTCCTAGTTTTGGCCTCTCGAGCATCCCCAATTTTAATCACTCGACCGCTGTTGGCCATGCTTTCAGTTGCCTTCCCTGCAGTTCTCCACTCTCAATTACACTTCCTTCCTTTAACAGGAAGATTCTACATCTCAACCTCTAACCTCACCTGACCCTCAGGATGAACCACCACCACCAGTTATCTGTCTCAACTGAGGGAGCAGCCTATGCTTTGGCAAGGCTATGGCCATTTTGTTTTATCGCCTTAGGTCACTCTGTGTCATATAAACACCACACACACACACACACACACACACACACACACAAGAACAAAATCATTGATGCTATGTGTGAAAAAACAATTAAGGGAACACACTTCAATAGCTTCAGTCCAGAGGATTCAAACAAATAATAGTTTGTTTCTTCAGAGTCCTGATCTCTGTTCCTCTTTTTTTCCCAAGTCCTTTCAGTTCTTTACTGCAGACACAGGACAGCTGGCACACTAATTGTTCACTTTTTTGGTCACTGCTTAGAGGCTGCAGCTTATTCGCAAATAGTGAGGAAAAAGAGCGAGCTATCTTCCTATTCTTGGCTACTTTTCTGCAAGGCAAGAGTGAGATGAGGTCTTTTGACAGTCAAGAGACTTTCTGCCCCTCTGTTCTTTGCACACAGGCTGTCAAACTGCCATGAACCAGTCAGAGAGTTGTTGTCATGCTGAACTTTCCTGATCCACACAATTTGACAACCCAATCAACAGACTGTCTTCTGAGCAAAACCACCCTGAAGACACACCCACAGTGCTGATGAGTCCAGCAAGCCTCCCCGCCAACCTCACAACATCACTCACAGCCCCCCATCCCCTAGCTGACTGCTTAAACAAGGCAACAGTGTAAGTACAACTCACAATGAATTCCAGTAAATTGTTTTAAAATTGCAACATTTCTTTCCACAGTTTCCTTAGTTTAAAGCAGTTCTTTTTGCCTTTTGGTCCACAATCCAAAAAATAAGAAAAAAAATGAAAATGTGGCCTTTACAAAATGAAATGGTCAAATCTCTGGTATTTGGCTTGACCCCATGACTCGGTGAATATTCCATCATTGAGGCAAAGCAGATACCAAGGAAATAATTCAGCTGATACAATGCATAAAGACATATACTGTATATCATAAAGTCTAGCAGTCTCAAGATTTCAGTACTATCCTGTGTAGGGACGAACTAATTGTCATGTTTACCCTAATCATAAAAGTAACAATTCATTGGCTGTAAGGTACTTCAGGTCAGGTCAAGACCTGAAATATTTTATATAAAAGAAAACATTATCTTTCCTTTTTATTCACAGTACAATATATCCATGCACAATCTTTGATTTTTTTCTACCACACTTGAGGATGTGCTGTGGAACTAGAACCAATTCTCTTGTGGTTACTGTAAACGCATTTAGCAAAATAAACATTTACTTTATTAGGCTTGGAATAGTCTGTGGGAAACCTAATGAATATATTACATAAAGAACTGCACCATACTAGCATATAAATAAAAATACTGAATGTAAAACTGTGAGACAGATGCCTGAGAGTCTGTACCAACAGTGGACAAATTACTCAGAGACCTGAACCAGGTTCTGTGGCATGTAAATTCTGTGAAGGATTATGGATTGGTGCATTATTGTTGAAAATATTGAATACGAGAAGTCTACGTTGGAATTTGTACCTGGAAAAGACCACAGGATGTAGGAGTAAAAGCAGGCCATTTGGCGCATCAAGTCTGCTTTATCATTCAATGAGTTCATGGATTATTTGATAATCCTCAAATCCACTTTCTGGCTGTATCCCCTTGATTCCCTGACTAATCAAAAATCTGTCTACCTCAGCCTCGAAAATACTTAATGACTCACCTTTGACAGTTCTCTGCAGTAAAGAATTTCACGGACTGATTATTCTAAGAAACAAAATTACAGCTGATCTCTGTCTTAAACGGATGGCCACTTACTCTGAGAATATCCCTTCTGATCCTAAAGTCTCCAACAAGGGAGTAACCTCTCTGCATTGAACCTTTCAAGCCCCCTTATATATTTCAGTAAGGTGTCTTCTGAACTCCAATAAGTATAAGCCCAACCTATTCAACCTGTCCTCACAGCAAAATCCATCCATATTCGGAATCAACTTAGTGAACCTTCAGACGACTGCCTCCAATGCGAGAATATCTTTCATTAAGTAAGGGGATCAACGCAGTTCACAATATTGATTAATGTCTTGTACAGATTAAGTGAGATATCTCTGCTTTCACACTCCATTTCCTACAAAATAAAGGCTGAGTCCATTTGCCTTTCCTATTATCTATTGAACGAGCAATTTTTTGATTCATTCACAAGGACCCCAATTCCTTCCCTGCTGCAGCTTTCTGCAGTCTTTCTTCATATAAATAACATTTAGCTCGACTGTTCTTCCTGCCAAAGTACATAATCTCACATTTTCCCACGTGTATTCCATCTGACAAGTTTTTTTGCCCTCTCACATAACCACTCCCTCTGCTGTCCTCACTACTCACCTGTTTTTGTGTCATCTGCAAATGTGGCTATAGTACATTCACTTTCTTCATCCAAGTCATTGATGTTTATCATGAATAATTGTGGCAACAGTTATCCCTGTGTTACAGGTCAGCCCCATTCTTAAAATGCCCCCCATTATCTCAACTCTCTGCTATTCGTTAGTCAATTAGCTGTCCATGCTAATATACCATGCCAACATTTATTAAATAACCTGATTTGTGGTACCCTATCAAATGTCTTTTGGAAATCCAAACACATTACATCCACTAGTTTCCCTTTAGCTACCCTGCTTCTTACTTCCTCAAAGAACTGAGTAAGTTTGTCAGGCATGTTTTCCCCTTTGTGAAGCCATGCTGACTCTTTTTGATATTAAGACGTATTTCTAAATGCTCTGCTATTACATCCATTGCAATGCACTCTAACATTTTCCCTATAACAGACATTAAGCTAAGAGGACTATAGTAACCACATTTTTGTGTCCGTCCTTTTATGAGTAAGGTGGTAGTTTCCCAATTCACTGGATTTTTCTCAAATCCAAGGGTTCTTGGAAGATTACTACCAATGCATCCACCATCTCCATAACTGCTTTTAGAATCCTAGGATGAACCCATCAGGTGCAGGGGTTTATCAAACTTTAGCTCCAGTAGTTTCCCTAGTAGTTTTTCTTTAATGATAATTATGATGTTTACTTCCTAGCCCAACTGTCATCCTTGAGTTCCTGATTAAAAGCATTCCAAAAATGCTAAATAAAGTTTTATACCGTGCGGACTGTTGCAAAGTATTTATTCAACTCCTCCGCTGTTTCCTAGTTCCCCATTATTATTTTCCCAGCCTTATTCTCTAAGGGGACTATACTCACTTTCATTTTTATATATTTACGTGCTTGCTGCCAATTTTTATATTAGTTGCTAGTTAGCTCTCAGTTCATTTTTGCCCTCTTTAGTTTTGTTTTTGTCATGTTTTGTTGGCTTTCTAAATGTTCCCAATTCTCTGGTCTGCCCCAATCTTTGCCACATTATAAGGTTTTTCTTTAAATTTGATGCCACCCGATACTTCCCTGGTTAAACATAGTCGGTCCTTCCCTTTTCTAGAATCCTCCGTCCTCATCGGGATACACCTTTGCTGCATGAACTATTTTCGTAAGCGTCTGTCATTCTTTCTCAACTATCGTTTCAACTAAACTCTCCCACTCCCCTCCAGCATGAAGTAAAGAATGAATTTTAAGCTGTTCAAATGCAAGTTAGCTAGTCTCCAGCTGTTACATGGGAACAGTGGACTATTCAGCCCCTCAAGTCTCTCCCACCATTCGATGGCTGATCTATGGCCTAACTCCATATCACTGCCTTTGGCCCACATCCCTTAATACCTTTCCCCAGCAAAAATGTATCTCTCTCAGATTTAAAACTAACAACTGATCCACCACCCACTGCCATTTGTGGAAGACAGTTCCAAACATCTGCCATCCTTTGTGTGTAGAAGTGCTTCCTAAATCTCTCCTGAATGGTCTGGCCCTAATTCCTAGACTATGTTTTAGAATCCCCAACCAGTGGAAAAGGTTTATCTTTATCTACTCTGTCTTTTCCTGTTAGTATCTTGAAGATTTCAACCAGATCACCCCCTAACCTTCTAAATTTTAGGGAAAACGGGCCTAATTTGCATAATGTCTCCAAATAACTTAATCCCTGAAGTCCAGGTATCTTTCTTGTAAACCTACGTTATAATCCTTCCAAGGCAAATACATGCTTTCTAAGGTGTGGTGCCCAGATCTGCTCACAATGATCCAAGCGGGATCTAACCAAAGTTTTGTACAACTGCAGCTAACTTCTGCATCCTTGTATTCCAGTGCTCTAGATATAAATGCCAGCATTCCATTGGCTTTCTTATTTTCTGCATCTCTTTGTAACATTTTAAAAATCCTGAAACTGAACTGTCTTTGGACATTCAATGTATTGAGTTTCATACCATCTAGAAAGTAATCTGATCTATCCTGTTATAGTCTAAAGTGGATAACCTCAAGCGTAGCTTACACTGAGCTCCATCTGCCACTGTTTTGCCAATTAACTTACGCTATCAATACCCTTTTGTAATTTTAAACTATCACCTACACTGTCTAAAATGCTATCTAACTTTGTCATCAGCAAACTTGGATATATAACTTTTTATACCATTATCCAAGTCATTAATAAATACTGAATAATTGAGGCCCTAACACAGATCCTTGCGGAACATCACTGGTTATATCCTGCTAATTTGTGTACCTACCCGTTATCCCTACTTTCTGTTGCCCACCACTCAACTGATTTCCCAGCCATGCCCAGTAAGTTGATGTCAGTTCTGAGGCCTTCTATCTTGTTAAGTCTAATGTGGGCTTTATCAATGCTTTCGCAAAGTCCATGTAAGCAATGTGCAGATATTCCCTTGTCCACTGCCTTGGTCACCTCTTCAAAAAAATTCAATGAGGTTTGTCAGGCAGGACCTACACGTCATGAATCCATGCTGGCTTTGCCCAATTAACCAAAAGCTTTTTGCTGTTCAGTTATTCCATCCTTGATTATAGACTCCCAATGATTTGCCCACCACAGATGGTAGAGTGGTCTGTAATTCCCTGGCTTTCACCTTTTACTTTTCTTAAAAAGTAGAGTGACATGCAATTTTCCAATCTCGAAGGGATTATAATTAGGGTGTGTACAATATGCTTCCTAGTTCGTTTAACACCCTTAGATGGAAACTGTCAGATTCCAGAAACTTGCCACTCTTTAATACCATTATTTTCCTCATTACCAGTGTGTTATTTTGGTTAATTTTGTTCAGTACCTATTCCGGATCCGCTATTAATTTCCTTGGGACTTTTGATGGGCTATCTCTTTTTCTAATGTGAATACTGAGGCAAAGTAATTATTGAACATGCCTGCCATTTCCGCCATAGTCATTGACAATATTCCCACTTCCACAATTTAGTGGGTCAACATTGCTCCTGACCACCTGCTTTCCTTTTATGTAATTACAGCATTTCTTATTGATTTTCATATTGCTGGCAAGTTGCTTGTTATAATCCTTTTTAGTAACTCTTTCAGGCTGCTTTGTGGCCCTTTACTTATCCTTGTATCTTTCCCATTCAGCAGGATTTGTGCCTTTTTTTTGCATCCTTGTAAGCCCATTCTTTTTGTTTTATGCTGTCCTTTATCTCCTTAGTTGTCTACAGCTGTATCTTTCCGTACAGTATGGCATTAAATGCTTCTTTAAACGTCCTCCACTGTTCTTCAGTTGTTTTACCTATTAGCAGATTTTCCCAGTTTATTATGGACAGTCTCATCTCGTTTCATTAAAATCAGGCTTACCTAAAACTAAAATCTTGTAGCTGATTCATGCTTTTCATTTTCAAAACTACATCGACTTCGATCATGGTATGATCACTACTTGATAAATATTCACACACAATTACTAATTAGATTAGATTACTAATTAAAATCCAGTGCATTATTAAATCCAATATTGCTCGTCCTTTGTTGCATCCAGGACATATCGCTGTAGGAAACAATCCAAGACACACTCCAAAAATTCAGTACCTTTCTGCCAGAATGCTTGTCTACCTCTCCCAATCCATGTTCAAGTTAAAATCCTCCATTAATACATTGGCTTTCCTGCACAATTGCTTAATTTCTGCATTCCTGCAATCTAGACCTCAGAACTATTACCAGTGCAGCTGTACACAAACCTATTACAGTTTGGATCCTTTCCTAGTCCTCCGTAGTCTTCACCGAATGCTTTCCCCTCGTTGTATCCTCCTTCACGATTAAAGTAATTTTGTTTCTAAACAATAAGACTCCTCTACCACCTCCGCCATTCCTCCTGTCCATCCTGTAAACCTTATAACTTGGTATATTTAGTTCCCAATCCTGACAATCCAGCAACTACATCTCAGAAATGGCTATTACATCATAATCTCCAATTTGAACTTGCGCCTGCAGCTCATTTAATTTATTCTTTACCTTTGAAGAATTTGTATACAGAACCCTTATTTGGGCTGTATACTGTAACCTATCCCTCAGTACAGATGCTTTATTCATCTGTTTATTATTTTTATCTTCCAGTTTGATCAATACACTTCTTATAGTTTGCCATTTGCCATTCCCTGCCATAACTGGAATAGGCTTCCTGAATCTTTACTCTGTCCTGTTACTTTCTTTTGAAGTTGCATTGACTTTTAACTGTCTCTGATCCCAGAGTCTCCTCCCCACTGGCCCCTCTTTCCCTTTTGCCCCAAATTCCCTCAGACCTTACTTTGATACTAAAGAGCAAAAGTACTCTTGTTCACTGTCATTTTTGATTTCACAACAATCCACAGCTGGGAACCAGCTATTAAGGTAATACAGTTGTCTACTGAGAAGTTGGGGTGGGAGCATCCCTTGGTGTCCTGGTCAACATCCATCCCTGAACCAACTTCCCTTAAAAAATAAATTGGACATTAGGACATGAGCAATACCTGACAACATACCAAATCTGAACGGAAGGCATTAGCAGTTAAACAATTGCACCATTGAATATTTTTCATTCAGAAGAAAGGTTAATGGTACCTGGGAAACCCTGCAATGATTTCCGCAGGTTTGGGAGTCAGAGAGCACTTGGTATCTAACACATGTCTCTACCACTCTTCAAAGTGGAAAATACAAAGTCTGTTCAGACTGGCGCAAACATCATTTCAAAAAACACAGTCACTCTCAACAGAATAACATCTAAAAAAAAAGCTTGAAATATTACTGAATGGCTATGAACAAGCAGCAAGTATAGAACTATCAAAGTAGTAATAAAAACAGAATGCGTGACTTTAGCTTCCTCGATACTGAATGGGTCTCCCTGACAGCAAGAGGCTTAGACAGGGCAGAACTTGTTAAGTGCACCCAAGGGTGTTTCTTGAAACAGTATGTGGATGGGCCAACTAGAGGAGGGGTCATACTGGACCTTGTATTGGCTAATGAGCCTGGCCAGGTGACTGACCTTTTAGTGGGACAGCATTCTGGTAACAGTGATCACAACTCCTTAAGTTTTAAGATAGCTATGAACAAGGATAAGTCAGGACCTTGCAGGAAGGCACTAAATTGGGGGAGGGCAAATTATGTCTGTATTAGGCAGGAGCTAGGGAGTGTTAATTGGGAGGAGCTGTTATCAGGCAAGTCCATGTTTGACATGTTTAAAGACCTGCCGATCAGAGTTCAGGACTGGCTTGTTCCAGTAAGGAGGAAGGGCAAAGATGGCAAGGTGAGGGACCATTGGTAAACGAGAGAGGTAGTCAAAAGAGAAAAAGAAGCATATGTAAGATTAAGGAAGCTAAAATCGGATAGGGCCCGTGATGAACATAAAGAAAGCAGGAAAGAACTCAAGCAGGGAATTAGGAGAGCAAGAAAGGGCCATGAAATTATCTTGGCAAGTAGAGTTAAAGAGAATCCCAAGGCATTCTATACATTGATCAAAAATAAGAGGACAACTAGGGAGAAGATAGAACCACTCAAGGATAAAGAAGGCAATTTGTACTTCGAGGCAGAAGATGTGGGCATGAGTGCTTTGCATCGGTCTTCACCCAGGAGAAGGATATGGAGGATAGTGAGATCTATGTGGAGCATGCTAATATGCTTGGACATTTTGAGATCAAGAAGTGGTGTTGGGTCTCTTGTAGAGCATTAAGGTGGATCAATACTCATTATCTGATGGCATCTACCTCAGGTTATTGAGAGAGACAAGAGAGGAGATTGCTGGGGCCTTGACCAAGATCATTGTATCCCTGTTAGCCATTGGAGAGATCCCAGAGGACTGGTGAGTAGCTAATGTTCTTCTGTGCTAGAAGGGAACTAGGAATAATCCAGGAAACTATAGACCAGTGGGTCTCACATCGGTGGTTGGGAAGCTATTGGAGAGAATTCTTAGGGATAGGATTTACGCACATTTGGAAAAGCATAGCCTAATTAGGGATTCAGCATGGCTTTCTGCAGGTCATATCTTACTAACTTGGTTGAATATTTTGAGGAGGTGACAAACATGATCGAAGAGAGTAGTGGATGTTGTCTACATGGATTTTAATAAGGCTTTCGACAAGGTCCCTCATGGTAGGCTCATTCAGAAGATTAAGATGCATGGAATCCATGGTAATTTGGCTGTGTGATTTCAGAATTGGCTTGCTCAGAAAGCAGAGGATAATTGTGTTTTTCAGGCTGGAGATCAGTGACTAGTCATGTTCTGCAGGGATCCATACTCCTCTGCTGTTTGTGACTATATATAATTTTATATAAATGACTTGGATGAAAATGTAGATGGGAGTTAGTAAGTTTACAGACAATACAAAGATTGGTGGAGCTGTGGACAATGTAGAAAGTTGTCAAAGGATACAAAGGGATGTAGATCAGTTGCAGATATGGGCAGATAAATGGCAGACAGGGTTTAATCTGGGTAAGTGTGAGGTGCTGCACTTTGGGAGTACAAATGTTAAGGAAAAGTATACAGTTGATGGCAGGACCCTGAACAGCATTGATATACAGAGGGATCTTGAGATTCAACACCATAGCTCCCTGAAAGTGGCCATACAAGTAGATAGGGAGGTAAAGAAGGTGCATGGTATGCTTGCCTTCATTGGCCGGGGAACTGATTCTAAAAGTCGGGATGTCCTGTTGCAGCTTTATAAGCCTTTGGCTAGACCACACTTAGAGTATTGCATTCAATTCTGGTCACCACATGACAGGAAGGATGTGGATGCTTTGGAGAGGGTGCAGAAGAGGTTCATTAGGATGCTGCTTGGATTAAAGGTTATGAGCTAAACAGAGGTGCTACAAAAAATTCAAGTTGTTTTCTATGGAGCGGCGGAGGCTGAGAGACTTGATAGAAGTCTATAAAATAATGAGCTGCATAGGGTTGACAGTCAGAATCTTTCCCAGAGTTGAAATGTCTAAAACTAGGGGGCATGCGGAGGGGGTGAGAGGGGGAAATTTCAAAAGATATATGGAGGAGCAAGTTTTTTACGCAGAGGGTGGTAGGAGTCTGGAGCACACTGCCAGGGGTGGTGGTGGAGGCAGATACAATAGAGGCATTTAAGGGACTTCTGGATGAGCACATGAATATGCAAAAATTAGTGGGCTATGAATCAAGGGAAGGCAAAAGGGATTAGTTTAATTTGGCATCATGTTTGGCACAACATCGTGGGCTGAAGGGCCCGTTCCTGTGCTGTACAGTTCTATGTTCTATGGCAGCAGCATTCACTAAAACAACTGGTAGAAAGATCGTGAGAGTAAAAAAGCTAAATCGTTTAATGTAATCAACTGTTGTTTTGATTATTTTTATTCCACTAGTGCAAGCAGCTTTAATCAAAACTTTAAAGTACAGTCTTGTATGAGCTTACCCAAAACAGCAGAGAATTAGAAAAAGATTTATTTTAAATTTTTGTATTTGCCGCATAACACATTTGACAATAATGCAGAGCCTAAGGTTACGAATTTCACCCAAGTTTTATTGCTGCCAATTTCCAGTTGCCATTACTGGAAGCACATTCACATTTAAAATTATCTGAGAAACAAAATGAAATTCTTTTGACATTCTCTGGATTGAAATGTGTTTTACCACTTGATATCTTGGAAATGAAGACAACAGGGTCCTGTAGTTTACTTGCTTTCTACTGGAAATCAAAAGACTGGAAAAAAGTTAAGCAAACCTTTCCAGGAGATAGGACATGGGGGTTATTGCTCAATGACTAGAAAACAAAAACCTCATTTTGAAAGGGCTAGGCATCACCACACTACTGATTGTTTAATTCTCAAGAGGATTGTAGGCATTCTGTTCCACAGACCCAGAATGCAAAGTAAAGAAGACTTCACAGAAATTGCAGGTTCTTGCCTGAAATCCTGCTCTCAGCAGAAATCCCTAGGACGTAATGACATTCCAAATGCTAATATTTCTGCCTACTTTAAAACTTTAAGGGACAGCTGGTGACCAATCCCAATGATTCAAATCCAAACTGATTGTAATCAGAGCGGAACATTTATCATCTACCTACAGCCATAAGCGATTCAGTTTTGTCAGCAGGAAAACGGGACGTGAGAAGCCATCATATTCTATCATTTGTTTTCATTTCTTTTAAACATCATCTCTGCCCAGACTTGTCTTCTGTCCTATGAGAGCATGCCTGTTGATTTAAAAATAAGTTTTGTCCAAATAAGCCGACTGTTTTGAGTTCACAAACTAAGTTTGGTGGATGTTTGTCATACTTTTGATAGAATCTCTAAAGAGAATTGGTTATGTTGGTAATTGAATCAAGAGATTTACACAAACGTGTGATTGGAGGAGTGCTGGGGTTTGATTATCAGTGCATTCTCCTGTCACAGTCTAACTTCACATACAGAATTTGTTCATGGTAAGGAGGCAGTGGAGAAGAGGCTGCTGCATTTTGATCCTACTTCTGTAGAACTGCAATTCATGAGGGTACAGCATCTCTGACGCAGAAAAAAAAATTTTCTGTTTGCAGAATGTCAAATATCTCCAACCCATCATAAAAGTTTTAGTTTTAAACATTTTATGATCTTTCAGCTTCTACATTAATCTCATGTGTCCCCATCTACATTTTGCTGACTTTAAAATAAAGGATAAACCTGTTCCTTACCTTCGAGCTATTTATGAGAACTCCTCAAAGTGATTGACTGCTTGGCTTGCTTCATATTACATTCACTCAATACCAGAAATACACTAGAATAGATGCCATAATAAAATTCACATTGAGGACCATATTTAGACCTTCACGAAATGTTTTGAGTGCAGTTGTCAATGAACTCAAAATTTGGGGTTTTTTGGGTATTGCTGATTTCTGTCCAATGAAAAGCTTTTTACTGGAAACCCTGGGGGTCCCTTTCTGTCCCGTCATCAAGATTCTTTCTCAGCTCTGGAGTCATGACAATTTAAGACTCAAAATGAGGCTACAATGGCAAACAGTTTTGGAAGGCATTGACATGAAACCTTAAACCAGAAACAGTGGGCGTGCCTGGAAAAATATCCCTTTAGAGAGAAGACATGGAATGATCCTATCTACAAATACCCAGTTAAACTGCTTCCATGTTTGTAAAAGCTCACTCACCGACATAATGTGATATCAGTACAAAGGGCAAGTAATTTTATTCTGTACATTTATTGTATTATAGTTACGAGATCAATAGTTAAAGAATGACAAGCATATTCAGCATCTAATTTATACAGCAAATCTTGACTTGAACACAAGGGTGATCAGGCTCCAAAATGATCAAGGCATAGACTGTTATTCTAACTTCATGGGATCTCGAGGAGGGATCCTCATTCACAGCTAATTCTGCTGAGCAGATCAGAAGCTGATGAATTAATTGTTCTTTTGTTGAGCTAGTATCCAAGGTACATATTCAACCAATGCTTCATTTGTATTATTTTATGCAAGGACTTCACTCTGAATTCACGTTCACAAAGTCTTATTTAAGGTAGAAGCGGTACAGTCTCTGGAAATTTTGAAAAGTTGGGAGAAATTTCAGGGCTTTTAGTAACAAGCCAAGAGACAATTTTATGAAAACAGAAATCAACTTTGTCTTGATGAGGGGGCAGAAAGAGACCTCCAGGGTTTTAAGTAAAAAGCTTTTCACTTGGTTTTACTGGACAGAAATCAGGCCTCTGACTGGGCAGTAGGCCATGTCCACACAATTTTTTAAAAAAGATGTGAAGATTCAACATAAGCTGAAACAATAAAAAAAAATCACAAAATTTAATTAATAGCTTCAGAAATACATTTCAAAGTACAAAGTTATAACTTGCATCATCTTGGGGCTGAGTCAGAAATTATCTGTCAAGCTGAATCGTCAGCTCAGATACCAAGTGTACAATTATTCATAGGCTCAGATGTACAGCACAGAAACAGACCCTCCTGTCCAAGTTCATCCATGCCAACCAGATATCCGAAATTAATATAGTTCCATTTGCCAATATCCCTCTAAACCCTTCCTATTCATATACCCATCCAGACGCCTTTTAAACATTGTAATTGTACCAGCCTCCACCACCTCCTCCAGCAGCTCATTCCATACATGCATCACTCTGTGTAAAAAAATTTGCCCCTCAGGTCCCTTTTAAATCTTACCCCCTCACCTTAAATCTACACCCTCCAGTTTTGGAACCCCTACACTGGGGAAAGACCTTGGCTATCCATGCCTCTCATGATTCTATAAACTGCTATAAGGTCAGCCCTCAGCCTCCAATGCTCCAGGGAAAATAGCCCCAGCCTATTTCGTCTCTCCTTTAGCTCAACCCTCTGGCAACATCCTTGTAAATCTTTTCTGAACCTTTTCAAGTTTCACAATATCTTGTTTTGGAAAAAAGGAACTGAGACCCATTCTTCATTTAAAATCAGCAGAGGAGAACATGACACTTGCGATTGATGATCTGCTGCTATTGCTCAATTATCCCATGCATAATGGATATTAAATATGTTGTAATTCCTCTATAACATGTTTTCAAACTAAAGTTCAAATTGACTTTAAAAATCCTCAACTATCCAGCACTGATGCAATAAATAATTACAGGCTAGCTCCCTCTTAATTCTTACAATTTTAAAAAAAAAAATCAGCCACAGTACATGCTAAACCTGAGTGAAGAATCTCTCCATGTTATACTTAACACTAGTGTCCAAAAATTGTAAGAAAATTATACAAACAAGAAAACATCTCTTTAGTACAGGCTAGGAGCTGTCAACAGGTCTGCACATCGCTGCAACAGGGAAGATGTTGCACCATTGACTATGAACCAGGGCTACAACTAGTTAAAATTCTGTAGTGAGGGGTTGCGAGAAAGCAAATACATACAACATCACATTGTGATAATTCAGTTTAATACACTGCTTCATTTATACTTGATGCATTACAAGAAAAAACTGGAAGTATCTCCCAGGAGGGACTGAAAAGATGGAATACAAGATGTGAAAGGGTAGAATGTTTATATTATGTATGTACATAACTATAACTTCGAAGGTGATGAATGAATAGGTGCAACAGAAGTCCCATTACAATTGAAAAATATCTGTTCAATTTTTCACTCTAAACTGCCAAGCAGTTGTGCTGATATAAAGAGGAGAAGGATGTAAACATTTCCTTACAGAATCATCAAGGAATAAGTTTCCTGCTCTTCCTTAGGTCACGTGGCACTTACTTAAGATGAATAACCCACACCCTCACAGGAAAAACATACACTCATTATGATACAAGTACTACGTGGACCCATTTAAACTAACAAGCTATTCTCCAAAAGAAAAAACTAATTAACATCATGAAAGGAGCCACAAAAGTTTATTTAAATGTTGCGGTAATTACAGAAACAGAACAGAGATGCATATGGGTCACATAACAAAACAAAAATACTGGCCCTGCAGCTCTTCACTGTGTATTATATATATATATAAAAAAAAAACCACAACACTTGTATTGAAGCAAAAGCAAAACTAGGTAGCGGAGCAGAAGTGAATTCTTTACACTGCAAGAACAACAGTTACACAGATTATTTCTAACTGATCACCATTTTCAGATCTGAATCATATTCCCATTTTAAACATGAGTTGCGGTTATCCAAATACAAAAGCAAATATTTATTCCATCTATAAAACAAATGGAAAAGAGTAACAAAGGAGCAAAACAAAGTACAAAAATGCTGCATCATCCTTTATGTACATAATAGCGCATATGCAAACCTAATGGATGTCAGCGCTTGCTCTTCTTTGACTTTTTGTGAGACCGGTGAGGAGTCCTCGAGCGTGACCTCGATCGCCTTGATTTCTTCGGAGAACTTGAACGAGAATGCTTTGACTTTTTAGGTGATTTTGATCGAGACCAAGATCTGCCAAAAAAAAACTGGCATTAATAAACATTTCCAACAGAAGATTTAACATGAAATATGAACCCCGAATATTGATGGATCTATGTGAAAAGGTGTGTAGTTTCCACTAGTTAACCTACATGCTGAGAAAATTCTATCAGAAAATTTTACGTAGCTCATTGCAGATTAACCAATTGCAAAACGCAGATTGTATGAAGACAGAGCGAACCTTTTTTTCCGTTTGCTGCTCTGTCTTGGGGAATCTTTATATGCTGGGGATGGAGACCGAGATAGTGTATTTTCTTTTAGTTGTGACCTTTCAGACCAAGGAGACACGGATATTTCACATCTGATGCTCCGCGAGGGACTTGGGGAGCTTGTACACCTCCTTTTCCTGAAATACAAATGCAATGTTACGTACCTCCAACTGCACTGGTTAAAGCTACTCAAATGGCATAGTTAAAACTGTTTGTCCTAAAGATTCTGCAATGTATTCAAATGACCATACTGGTCAATAATGCTTTCCTTCTCAGTAACAAGATGAATTTGAATTAAAACAAGCTTCTTTCTATTTTATGCTTTCAGCTATGGAGATGACTCGCAAGCTGCTGTTTTCTCACTGACCCTAATCCATAAATGCTTGTCTGCTAAGTTCAAACTAAGTAAATTTCTGAACAAGGCTGCTAATGTGAAACTTTGCCAATGGAACAGTAGCATGTTATACTCTCTACATCCAAGTTTAGGTCACATCTGTAGGAACAGGACACAATGGAGGTCCTGGGGAGGGTGAAGTGGGAGAGGGTGCAGAGCAGGGGAGTCAGATCAGGGGGAGCTGTAGTTGGTGGTGAGAGAAGTAAGCATGGGGTCAGGTGAATAGTTACTCAGAAGTTAGACTATGTATTTAATTGTCTAACCTTTCCTAAGTAACTATTTAATTAATTTCATCAGAACTCTCCACATTCTGATTTAAGTGAAGGCTTTCAGAGAATTCAAGGCACAGAGGAATTGCATGGTAGAGAATTCAATTTCCAAGGCAATTCCTTTAGAGTCTTCTACAGTGAGGATTCCAGGATCACACGCTGGAATGACAACAGTCTGATCATGGGAAAATCTGGGTAATGACTCTTCTTAAATGACTCAAACTGTTAACAGTTCACTTATTCTTTAACAGATGTTACTTAAATTCTCATATGCAAGAGCCTTGTAAGGATGTCTTCCTCTCCAATATTTGAAGTTTTCTGTTCCTGGAGCTTTTCTTTTACAAACCACTCAGGATTTCTTTCATCATTCACAGGACTCAATAATGGAAAAAAAAAAACCACATCGCTGCTTCTTAAGCCACATAATACAAAAAATGCAGATCAAACGTAGAGCTACACATGGCTCAGCCAAATCGGAGCCCAAGTATCCTAATAATATATTTTGAGCCGTCTGCACTAATTCAGATGTTTCTGTGACAAACATCTATAGCAATTATATAGATCCCAATAAACAAATAATTAATATTAGCTTTATGCCTATCAGAAACTAAACTGATACTGCAAAACTTTCTTCACAAAATAAATAGCAGACAGACCTTCAAATCTTTACCCTAATCTAAACCCCAGGTCAGAATCCACGTTAAAAATGTGGTTTAAGTCAGTGAGGGATTAACATCAATTCTAAATATTTAGTTACGTAAGAGCATTGCAACGTCCACACAAACATTTTTAATGGAAGGCAAAGCCTGATCATGAGAACTAAAATCCAGACTGAGTGAAATTTCTAGGCAGCAGCTTAACAAATGACTGTAGCAATCGGGATAAAAGTGCATCTTCATGCAATTTGCTCCATGGGCCAAAGGTAAAAATTCCATTGTTCTTTGTTATTTGCCTAAAATAATTTGAAAAACCGAATGCTGCTGAAATAAAAGGATCATTGTAGAACTCAGCTGCAGATTTTGGGACACCATATGAAATTTAATGGTAAGTGAAAACAGTTGGTGAATCATGTCAATTACAGTTGAACTTCAGATATCACCAGCATTTCAAGAGATTCTTTCACTTTACTGTTTCATGTATTTGCTCACCTGGAGGGTGAGGAGGAATTGCCTTTTTCCTTGTGCTTCTCTTTAGTCCGCGCTCGATCTTTACTGCGTTCTTTATCCTTGCTCTTCAACTTATTCTTCTCCTTGTCTTTGATCTTGACTTTATCCCTCTCTCTGTCTTTGCTCCGTTCTTCAAGTCTATCTTTCTCCTTTTTATCTTTCTCTTTGGTTGTATCTTTTATTCTCTCAAGATCCCCAACTTCTTTCTCTAGTTCTTTATCCTGGTCTTTTTCCTTTTCCTACGCGGTGGAAAAAAGGTTACTTTTGCAATTTTTTGTTTGCAAATTGTGAGCTTCATATAAAATGTAAACTATGAACTGTAATAACAATTTCTTCTCAGATTACTAACAATTATTTGGCTGCTATCATGCATTTGATTTTCTTTAAAAAGTTAAATCATAGGCATAACTGTTTTGATACTTTTTCCACTGCCTTATATTTTTCTAATCAACCAGTTCTAAGATGTTATTACACACCTCTGGAGCAGATGGGACTTGAACCCAGGCCTGCTGGTCCAAAGGCAGTGACAATATCACTGTGCCACAAGAGGGCCCCTAAAAAATATAGAACGCTTCAAGAATTTCCATGCCATGTGCTGCCCTCTATTCTTTAGTCATTTACACTTTCTCATACCTTTCTGATGTTACAATTGATTTACTTTGCAGAAAGCCAGTTGCTGATTCTCTGCTCAACCTCACGCAACTAGCCAACCACAGTTAACTCTCTTACCTTTTGTAACAGTTTACTTCTATAATGCTCAACCTGTTGTTGAAAAGTCATTCCTGATTTCTTAGTCCTTTTACCAGATTCCAATTCATCTTGAAATTTCATTACTTTTAGCTAAGAAAGAAATGAAGAGTTAACAATTTAAAATATAGTTGTCATTCAAAAACAAAAGACCAGTATGTTTATGGAAGAATCACTTTTTTGTGATCAGAAAATGGAAAATGTTGGCATTCAGAGGAATTTGGGAGTGCTTGTACGTGAGTCAAAGATAACATGCAAACATAAAAGGACAGCGGATGCTATAGATTTGAAACACACAAACACAAATTGCTAGAGAAACACAGCTTTAGAAGGTGCTGTAAACTCTGCTTTCTCTCCGCATGCGATGCCAGACCTGCTGAGTTTTTCCAGCAACTTTTTTTTTGTAAGTAAACACACAGATGCAGAAAATAACTAAAAAGGCAAATAATACGTTAGTTTTTCTTACAAAAGAATTTTAATTTTTGCTTCCTTTATTCCAATTTCAATTGCATCAGGGCTTAATAAGACCACACAAGGAGTACCATTGTACAGGGTGGTTTCTTTACCTTGGAAGGACTGCAAAGGTCTACTAGACTGATTCTCGGTGTGGTGGATTTTCCCACAAGAAGAATTGAGTGACATAGGCCTAAATTCCCCAGAACTTAGAAGAATGAAAGGTAATCTCACTGAAAAAGGTACATTTATTCAAGGGATTGACAGGGTAGATGCTGGGAGAATATTTCCCTTGGCTGCAAAGTACAGAAGAAGGGATCACTGTCTCAGAAAAGACGGTTATCCATATAGGACTGGAGCTGAGGAAAGATTTCTTCACTAAACAGATGTAAATCTTTCAAATTCTGTAACTCAGAAGGCTATGTTTGCTTAGTTGTTGCATATATTTAAGCACAACATCACACAAAGTCAACACAGTTTCACGAAAGGAAAATCATATTTGACAAGTTTGTTAGATATTTTTAAAGGATATAACTGGTATGACACAGGGAGACAGTTGATATGATATACTTCGATTTCCAAAAGACATTCAATGAGATATCATACAAAGATTAGTATACAAGCTAAGTGCTTATGGACTTGAAGGTAGTAATACTAGCTGGGGCACAAGATTTGTTAATGGATAGGAAGCAAAGAGTAGGCATAAATAAAACATTTTTCAAGTTTGTAGGCTGTTTCCTATGGACTCCCACTGCTGTGGCCTCAGCTTTAAGTGTCTATGTTAATAACTCAGATAAAGAGACAGAGCCTAACTGTCTACATTTGTTGACAATATAAAGTTCGGTGTCAGTGCAAGCCTTAAGGTGAACACAACGACTGCAGAGAGCTATCAACAGGTTAAGTAAGTGGGCAAAGTGGCAGATAGAATATAATATGGGTAAGTGTGAGGTTATTCACTTTAATTCTGAGGTTAGAAATTCAGAATTTTAAAAGCATGAAATGTTTAAATGGTGGTATACAAAGAAACTTGGCATACTCATAAAAGGAACACAGCATGCAGTTATAGCAATCAACTAGAAAGGAAAACTGAATGTTGGTCTTTATTGCAAAAGGAGTGAACTACAACAACAAAGAAGTTTCACTATATCTGTACAGGACTGTGGGAAGACCACACCTGGAGTATTATGTATAATTTTGATGTTGATATTTAAGAAAGGATATATCATCAAATATATTTAAATCTGAGGCACAGATTTTGGTCTGCCAGATAATGAAGGGATATGGGAGCAGATGGGAAAGTGAAGTCAAACATGACCCATGATCATGTTAAATGGCAGAGCTAGCTTGAGGTGATCCGATTCCAGTTTCATAAAATAGCTATTTAGATGCTAAGCAAATTAAGGCTTATGGAGATTGTTACAGAAACGTACAGTTCCTTTGAAATAAATCGGCCACGATCTTACTGAATGATAGAATAGGTTCAAAAGCCTACTCCAATCCGATTTCTTTTGCTCTTAACGTTCTCTCCTTAATATTGTCATTTAGATTAAATTAACTTGAAAAACTAATATATCATTCCAACTTCTATGTTTCAATGCAATTTTAGTTTTTAATAAAAACGTAACAATGTTATCTAGAGTTTTTAGTTCAAACACTGAAGAAGCATACAATAGCTTGATGTTGGTAGACAGCAGCAACATGAGTAGATTCAAATAAATTATTCCCCCTGACCATTCTCCTTCACCAACAGATCTACCATCAAATTTTCTTCATTTTACCACTTGCCCATAAAATATTGCTCCTGTATTGTACTCCTGTAGTGCGATACGTTTCAAGATCTGCCTAGCCAGATGCAGAACTAGTGTGTCAATTCACAGTATATGAAAAGCATTTTCCAAGTTGCCTCAGTAAGACGCAATAAATGTCACATTACAGGCATATAAGATAAGAAAAAACTGAGATACAGTAATCGAGAAAGACTGATAACAAAATTGGCCACATGGTTTCCTATTCCTTACTTATTCAAATGTTGTCTGTTATTGAGCTGTGACTAAAAAAAAAGCAATATTACTAATAATGTCATTAACAAAAGATGGAATTTCAGCACAAGACTAGTTACAACACAGCTAAATGGAGTTCTGTAAATGAGTGTCTCGCTTCAAAGCAAGTTTTCTATATCTGCAACAGTTAAAACTATTTGACAAATCAACAGAATGCTGCTCAACTCATGAAACATAAGGTATGTTTAGGCACCTCCACAGTCTTTGCATTTGGTTTATATTGGTTCATACGATGTGGTTTGCCAGGTCGACATTTATTGCACGTCCTAATTCCCATTAAGTAATTGATGGTGAGTTGTGTTCTTGAGCTGCTGTGATCCACAGGGAGTAGGTAGACTTCCTGTTAGAAAATGACTGATTTCCACGATTTTGACCAAGTGACAGTGAAGGAACAGCAATATAGTTCGAAGTCAGGATGGTAGGAGAGTTGGAAGGGAACTTGCAGGTAGTGGTGTTCCCATGCATCTGAAGCCTTACCCTTTGAGGTGGTAGAGGTCATTTTGTTGGGAGGTGCTGTTGAAGGAGCACTGGGGAGTTACTGTAGTACACCTTGTTAATAGTTTAAACTACTACCATTGTGTAAGTGGACTGCTTTGTCCTAGATGGTGTCAAGCTTCGAGTTTTGTCAGTAGTTCGGTGAGTTTGAAACAAGTCTTCAGTACGACTGTGGAGTTGTTTCAAGGTCCATGGCCTTTACCATAACCAATGTCATCAGCCATTTCTTGAAACCAAGTGGAATATAGAAAATTGGCTGCAATCACAGGCATCTGAGATACTTGGAACTTACAGGAAATTCCAAGGAGGTGTCAGCTACCAAGTAGTTCTGATTATCACTGCAAATGTTTCAGCCTCTTCTTCTGCACAGATGCGCTGAGCTCCCCACATCATTGAGAATGGGGATACATGTGGAGACTCTGCCTCCTCCTAACTGATTATCCACCACCATTCATGGCTAGAGGTCTGATCAATTGGTTCTGGGGCTTTCCTATCTCACATTCTATACCTTCATAAAAAGAGATATTAAAAGCAAGACTTCAAAGCCCAGAAAGACAGCACCGCCATTGCTAAACTTCAAATTCTTCAACTGTATTATTTCAAATGATGTATTTTAATTGATTTACTGCAAAACAAGTCTGTTGAAACACACTCAAGATTTAAACAGTTCCTAGGAGTGACGTAATCTGACAACCTGTTCTGGATTTCCCAAGTAAACGCGACAGTCAAGGAGGCACAACAATGCCTCTTCTTCCTCAGGCAGCTCAGGAAAATTGGCATGTCCATAACGTCCCTCACCAACCTCTACAAATGCACTACTGAAAGCATATTGTCTGGTTGCATAACAGCCTGGTATGACAACTGCTCTGCCCAGGACCATAAGAAACTAAGAAGGTTGTGGGGAAAGTACGGAAGCCAATCTCCCATCACCGCAGAAAGGGTGCCAATATCGTCAAAGACTCCTCCAACGCTGGTACTGCTCTTCCACAACCTTTTGCATCAGGCAGAAGATACAGAAGCTTGAAAACACACGCAAACAGGTTCAAGAACAGATTCTTCCTTGCCGTTATTAAACAGCTGAATGAACACTCTAACTTCAAATAATGAGACGCTGGTAACATTGAGATAGTAAGAAGTGCCGATGCTGGAGTAAGAGATAACACAGTGGGGTGCTGGAGGAACAGAGCAGGCCAGGCAGCATCAGAGGAGCAGGAAAGCTGATGTTTCGGGTCAGGACCCTTCTTCAGAAATGCGGGAGGGGGAAGGGAGCTCTGAAATAAATAGAGAGAGGAGGGGTGGGGCTGGGGAAGGTAGGTGGGATGGTGATAGGTAAGTGCAGGTAGGCAGTGGTGGGATTGGTCAGTGAGGTGAGAGGAGCAGACTGGTGGGAGAGAAGATGGACAGGTCAAGGAAGCGGGGATGGGGGGTGCTGGGGAACGAAGGTGAGACATTGACAGATGTTCACCTGCACATCTGCTAACATAGTCTATTGCATCCGCTGCTCTCGATGTGGCCTCCTCTACATCGGTGAGACCAAGTGGAGGCTCGGAGAGCACCTGCACTCTGTTCGCGACAAACGACAACAACTTCCAGTCACGAACCACATCAACTCCCCCTCCCACTCCCTGGATGACATGTCCATCCTGGGCCTCCTCTAGTGATACAACGACACCACCCGGAAACTGGAAGACCGCCTTGGGAGTCTACAACCCAATGGTCTCAATGTGGACTTTACTAGTTTCAAAAGCTCCCCACCTCTGGCCTCATCCCATGACCAACCCTTCCCCAGCCCCACGCCTCCTCTCTATTTATTTGAGCTCCCTTCCCCCTCCCCCATTTCTGAAGGGTCCCGACCTGAAACGTCAGCTTTCCTACTCTTCTGATGCTGCCTGGCCTGCTGTATTGGTAACATTGATCTTGTTTCGCACACCTCCTGTACAGTTGTAAGCCGTATGCCTTGCTGTAAGCACTCTTTGATCTCTATGTCCTTCTTTGCTAAGATCTGCCTGTACTGCTCGCAAAACAAAGCTTTTCACTGTATTTAGGTACATGTGACTGCAATAGATCAAATCAAATCAAATCAAATAAAGGCACAGTTCAGTATTACCTCAATTTCCCGAAGTTTAGCACGTTTCTCTTCAGACATTTCTAACATTTTTTGAGATTTTGAATCATAAGGATCTTCTTTCTGTCCGGATGACTCTTCAGACTCAATGCCATCATCTTCTTCCTCCTCAGATTCCTCTTTTATTTCCTCCCTGAAATACAAAAACACTCAGAATTAACTGTTTTTTGAATATCAATCAGTGACTTGCTGCTGAGAAGTGTACTTCTGTCTGTGTTTAGGTAAAAGTATACACTTCTCCAAAAGATCTCCAAAGATGCATCTTTAACACTATACTCATTGTATTTACAGACCTATCTTCTAAGATACTGATTAGCAAGCACTAGAAACTTGAGCAAATGCTGCATCAAGAAAGGCAGTAAGTATTGACTAAAATTAACGTACTACTCAAACACTGATAGGTTTAAAACACAATGTATTGCAAATGGGTGGCATGAAGCAAAATTTGAAGTACACCGCAATAAAAGATAATTTTCTTTCAATTACTTCAGTCTACATAACTGTAATCAGTGAAGTTTTACCATTCAACTAAATGTTGAGTTGTAAATGATATGTCAGATAACATGTTTTCTTCAACTAAGAAATGATGCCTGTACAGAATAGAGGATGGAGATGCAAACTGCAAGATTACAAATGAGACAGCCCTTCCAAAAATACTGACCATTTGTGGGGTTCTGCCTGGCCTATTCCTCACCCATTCTCATGCAATTTCCAAATGTTTCCTTTCCAAGGTTTAGTTCCCTCCTTCCTTTAGTTCCCTCAGAAACCAATTAATAATAGTTATATAATATTTTACTATGTAACTGAAAGAAACAAGTTCCTCTTTGAAGACGGGGGGAAATGAACTGATCAAAAGGAGCCTGAACAAGCTTTCCTTCTATACAAAACTCTAATAAAGCAAGAAAACCTAACTTTAGTCTCTGTCGATACAGAGATCTGAACTAGTAGTTAAAAGAATGATTGTCTTGATCTCGGCAAAAGATCAGTAGTAAAAAGATCTGTCAAATCCCAGATCAGTCTTGGATATTAAATTTAAGCAACAGCACAGTTGATTATAAAGTCACCATCTAAAACTTTACAACTATCATACTGGACATTAAAAACTGGATAAAACCCTTCAGGCTCTACGTGTGACAAGTAATGAATTTTGTAAATATTAACTCTAATTGTAAATGCAGTAAGAGTATTGGAATAACCTGATTTCATTTGCGTTTGATGTAATTTCAACTTTGAAATGTCATGTAGACTAATTCTATAGATTTTTTGAATAAAATTTATTTTTGGAATCAAAATAAAACGTGGCGAAAGCATATATAAGTATCCTTCCAGAGGTTTCCTCAGGTATTCTTATAATTAGCCCAAGATGTCCACGTACATCAAGTGAAATCCTGAATTTTGATAAGTTTCTTATCCAGGAGCGACTATAGGACAAACTACTCTGCTAATGGTACTAATGGTACAAACCCATGAAATTCAAAGAGCTGCCCTAGTAACACAAATAGGATCATTTCTGCTCCAGTAAGATAATATATAAACTTGCCAAATTAGCATATTAATAAATGGAAAGTGGATCATTTCTAGTTGTGCCTGACACTTGCGGGAGAAAGGACTGCTCCTTAGCATGCTTGTCATAATGAGTGTTTCAGTCCTGGCATTGTTCAAATGATACCATGTTATAATGTCTACAACTTCCATCAAAATAATTTTATATCCTTAGAAATGTAATTTTGGAATAATAATATACATTTTACACGAAAATAAACTGACAACCCAGAAAGAATCACATGGAATCATAACCCATTCATCATTCAGAAAACTAAAAATACTCCCAAATGGGTTTTCAAAATACATATAAAGTTATGTACTTAAAAGCTTGATTTCAAACCTAATGCACATTGGGAAGAATGCCACAAAATAACACAAAACAGGTTTCTGGATAAGCATCAGAGAACAACTTTCTTCCACTTAACATTTTAGGTCTTTCTCAATGAAAAGCTTCCTGTAAATTAGTAGTGTTTATATTAAAGGATAATAAATCGACAGCTGGAACTTTATTCTAAACAATGGAAAACAAGTCTAACAGACGCAATCTCTCAAAACTACAAGTAACACAGACTGCTGTATTTAAAATGGTTCAGCATCTCTTCTTTCACCCAGCTTCTACACAAATACTCCATCACAACTAATATGGACAGTTACTAAATGAATCAGGGCAACATCTCAAGAACTTTGTTCCAAGGCTTGCAGAACTTCAGTTCAAAGGCAGCAGGACAAAGTTTGGAACAATGAAAGTAAAGAATAAAATTCCTTCCTGACCAGCCCTGAACATCCTTTATGGGTCTAGCAAAGAAGACTGGTGAATTGGCTACTAAGGCCTCAGTGCAGGATCCCCACATGAACTATTTTTCTGAATCCTGAAAATCAACTTCCTATTCTTCAGGCACAAAATATATACAGGTCTACCTATAAACCTGATAAATCGCATCCTCTATTCAAAACACAAATGAATCATCAAAACATATGGCTTTAAAGTACATTTTCAAGTATTGCAACTTGCAGCACTAGAGAGCAACTGTGACAGACAATTTGTAAAAGCTCATCCGCATTACCTCAATAGTAGAATACCATGCCTAAAATTAAGTGATTAACACTACCTTATCGTGAATGTCCTGCACAGGATGATAGTTTAGTATTACTTGACTATTGACTCCATACAGTTTACAGCCCTAGAGGTTTATTCACTATCAGTAATATTAAGTTGATGTTACTCTAAACATATAGAAAGCTCCAGGATTTACAATCTGTCAAGCATGCAAATTTAGCATGCCTTCTTTCAGAATCATTATCTTTCTGTACGCACTGGCAACCAAGGTCAATTCAACACATATTTACTGTTTTGAAGGTGAGTCAACTACTCTCCACAATAGTAAAATTGACATGACACCTAATTCTTGATATTGCTAACAATGACCAATTCAATTTTTAAAAAAAAATTCATTCATGGGATGTGTGCATTCCTGGCTAGGCCAACAGTTACTGCCCGTATCTAATTGTCGTCAAGAAGGTGATGAGTGGCCTGCCCAAAACACTGCACTGCATGGGGAGTAGGTACACCACCTGTGCTATTAGGAAGGGAGTTCCAGGATTTTTATCCAGTGACAGTGAAGAAAGGATGACACAGTTCCAAATCAAACTGGTATGTGGCTTAGAGGGCAACTTGAAGATGGAAATATTTGGATGTACCTGCTGCCCTTGTCCTGCTCGGGAATAGAGGTCATGGGTTTGGAAGAGGCTGTTGAACGAGCTTTGGTGAGCTGTTGTACCATGTTTTGTAGATAGTTCACATGGCTGCTACCAAGCAGAGTGAACACTGATGGTATCAACAGGATGCTAATCAAGCGGCTGCTTTGATCCAGAGGAGATTGAGCTTTTTGATTGTGGTTGGAGCCACACTCATCTAAGTAACTGGGGATATGCCATCACACTCCTGACTTGCGCCTTGTTGATTGTGGACAGGTTTGAGGAGGCACTCTACTCATTGCAGAATTTCCAGTCTTTGATGCGGTCTTGCAGTCAGGGTACTTACATGGCCGGTGCAGTTCAGTTTCAGGCCAAACTCTGAGGATATTGACAGTGGAGAATTCAGTAACGGTTGAATTGCCTTGTTGAAGGTGATCACCGCCTGGCATAAATGTTACTTGCTATTTATCAGCTAAAGCCTGAATGCTGTCCAGTTCCTTCTGAATTTGGACATAGACTGCTTCAGTATGAGGAGTTACAAAATGCACCAAGCATTATTCAACAAACATCCTCACCTCTGATCTTATGATACAGAACTCCTACAGACATGTATTATGGCTGAGGTTACTGACCACCACCAACAACAATGTTCCTTTGTGCCAGGTTTGACTCCAAGCAGTGGAAGGTTTTCTCCCTATTCCTACCAATTACAAGTTGGCTAGAGCTCCTTAATACCACATTCGGTCAAAAGATGCCTCAATATCAAGGGCTATCACCCTCACTTCCCTTCTGGGGTTCAGCGCTTTTGTCCACATTCGGGTGAATGCTGATCAGGAGCTGATAGGCCCGGCACAACCTAAACCGAGCATCACCCATCACTTTTCAACCGATTGAGAGGACCGGATATGCCTGGTCAATTTTACAGTGCCAGGTAGATGCCAGTGGCGTAGCTGTACTGGAACAGTGTGGCTAAGGGCACAGCTAGTTCTGGAGCAAATGTCTTCAGTACTATTTTCAGAATGTTTTTAGGGCCCACACCCTTAGCAGCAACGCAGTATCTTCAACCACATCTTGATATCACATGAAGAGAACTGAATTGGCTGAAGGCTGGCAAACATACACAAAAATATTAAACCACTCAAACAGTAAATTTAGAGATAGAAGGGACTGCAGAGGCTGGAGAATCCGAGATAACAAGGTGTGGGGCTGGATGAACACAGCAGGCCAAGCAGCATCATAGGAGCAGGAAAACTTGACGTTTCGGGCCTAGACCCTAAACAGTAAATTTAGCTGCTTCTGTGCACAAGACCTCATTCTGGGTGCTACCCTGGATATGTGGTTTTCTATGCATTACCTAAATGGATAAAAATACTGCAAAGACTGCAAATACCAACAAAATTATTCTTCTATCTGTTCTGAGGAAGGGTCACTCAAAACGTCAACTCTGACTTTTCTCCACATATGTTGACAGACCTGCAAAACTTTTCCAGCAATTTCTGTTTTTGTTTATGAAGTAATTATTCCAACTCAACTGCAGTTATGAAGGAAACCAACTTATTCATCTGAAATGATTAAGAAGTCTTAATTATGCTTTTGAGCAGCATGGCAAAGCACACTAAATTCTTGAAGAAAATAAATGCCAACACACAACACGTAGTACAAAGCAACTTACTTAATCTCAACTTTTTCTTCTGATTCTGGGTGGTCAAGAAGATCCCATTTTGACATGGTCATTGCTGCAAAAATAAAATTTATATTTCAGTATTTCATAAACAGAAACAGTGCCATTGTGTAAATGTATTAAATGCCTCATCTGCTTACTAAAAAATCAGCAATGTATTTCAAACCATTTAATCCATTAGGGTGGCACGGTGGCTCAGAGGCTAGCACTGCTGCCTCTCAGCACCAGGGACACGGATTGGATTCCACCCTTGGGTGACTGTCTGTGTGGAGTCTGCACATTGTCCCTGCGTCTGCGTGGGTTTCCTCCCACAGTCCAAAGATGTGCAGGGTAGGTGAACTGGCCACGCTAAATTGCCATAGTGTCCAGGGATGTTTAGGTTAGGTGGTTAGACATGGGAAATGGGTCTGGGTGGGATGCGCTTCAGAGGGGCAGTGTGGACTTGTTGGGCTGAATGGCCCATTTCCATACTGTAGGGATTCTATGATTTAGAAAAAGAACAAACAGCTACAGGTACAATATGAATTATTCCACAGCCATCTGCTCAAGCTACAGACACACTGGCCAGCTAATAAGTTGTATCTGGGCTCCTAATACTTAAAGAGCAAGATTTCGCCTCAAAGGTGCCAGTCAGTAGGAGAGCTGGCAGCAATTTAGGCCTAGTAGCATCACTGGGGTAGTGACCATGGTTGAAGCTTGGACCCAGCTGGAAAAAAGGAGTGGCAGGGGCATTTCTAGATAAGGCAAGTAGTCAGGGGCCACCTGGCCCTAGTCCAATCAGGCAGACCCCAGCAATGGCAAGGTGTGCCACTACTGGGAAAGTGTTTGCTACAGATAGGAAACCACAAGCCACCACCCATCTTCATCTTGAGCTTGCAGGGAGGCTGCCATGGATTAACAGGTAGCTTCTCCACATGCTGCAAACATATGGTTAATGGGAAGAGACCCTTAACTGGCTACTTAATTGTCTCACTTGGCCTCCGGATGGGAGGACCATCTGCCACCTTCTCCACTGCAGGCAAAAATGCTGTGGCAATGGGAAGAAAATGGACATGCCACCCACTCCTCTTTTCTTCATGATTTTTCGGTCATACATGCTGTTAATCTCTGGGTACAGATTTCCACCTCAAAGACTTGCATCAAGTTAATCTTTAAGTTGAAAATGAATTTCTTTTTATGACCCAAATGGTTACATAATTTTTTATATCATCTCAACTCTATCAACACACAACAAATGCACTAATGCAGTTTCTGGGTTAAAAACTGTATTATGCTTAATTGCTTAATCACAAGATCTCCTTGCATCTTTGTGCCATCACCTACGAACTCTGAAATTTGAGAGTATGTTTAAAGATATCCAACAAAATGTTTAGGATTACTTAAAATACATCTACTTATATCCAAATCTTAAATGAAATATTCCATTGGGAATTTTATTCTAAAGCTTAAATTTTTAATCAGACAACAGATGATCAAAGTATTAACAAATATTCAATTAATTTGAAATAATGCATGATCGTATCAACATAAAAATCAGAGTGATTTGAAAATTCATACCATGAGATTCCAACTCAGATTCATCCACAGTTTCCCATTTTGAAGGCGCAATCTTTAACAGCGGCTCTTCCTTTTTAATTACTACAAGTTCCTCCACTAAAAAAGAAAGACGACAGATATGTTCTTTAAAACTATCATAAACTGAATAACCTGCTGGAAGTCTGTAAATGTAACTATTCTCAGGGGTTGCTGCAATGTGCATTACAGTGCCATTTTGTTTCTTCTCTGACAGCTGCAACTATGTTCGTAGCCATCGTCAGAATCAGAAGATTGTAGGTGCAAGTCCTAATCCACGACTGGAAGACAAACATCACAAATTTACACTGATGGAGGTACCATCTTTTGAATGAGGTATTAAAACTGAAGCCCTGTCTGCTCTTTCAGGCGAACGTAAGTATCCTGCAGCAATATTCAGAGAACAGCAGGAGTTTATCCTTGATGTCGTGGCAAATATTCATCACTCAATCAACATAACAAAACAAGTCATCTGCTCATCAAACAACTGTTAGTGGGAATCTGCTGTCTGGAAATCGGTCGCCACACATCCTATATTGCACCAGTGACTATACGTCAAAGGATTTAACTGGCTATTAAACACTTTGGGATTTCCTGTGATTTTGAAGGAAGTCACATAGGTACTTATTTTCCTCCTTCTGTACAAGATATGGGAAGTCAAGGGTTATGGGGAAAGGACGGGAAAATAGAAGTGAGGAATGTGTCACGGATTAGACCACACCCCCTGAAAATATATTAAGTTAGCCTAGGACCTAACTTTTTCTTATTTTAAGAGAAAAGTGTAAGGCGCTGCATTCCAGATGCAATTTGATTGGTCAAACTACTCAACTTTAAGCAAAACATGCTTTTTTTAAAAAAAACATTGCAGTTAAAATACAAAATAAAAATGAAAAAATTGACTTATTTTGTAACTATCAAAATACTTAACTAAATTATAACCTAATTAATTGTTCTAATATAGTAACATCCCACAAACACACCCTTGGCTTGGCAATGGCAAATTCAGGAAAAATGATTGTCTCACATGCAATTCTAGCAGCAGGAAGAGAACCCCAGCTTTTAGCTGTAACCAAGAATAAGAGCTTCCACATTCAGCTTCAAGTCCCCAGCAATTGCTGAAAGTTAAAACTAAAAATCCTGGTTCTGTGGGAGCTTGACCCCACCCATTCAGGCTGCTTTTACCATTCTAACATTTAAAAAACTCCAAGACCTTACAAGCTGTTTACTTTACCAGCTTTGAGCAAAATGCTCGGCGCCTCTGTTTCAACCTTTCTTCATTTAAAAAAAGGACAAAATATTCCTCTTAAACCCAGAGTAAAGTCAAAAATGTCATATCAGCCATGATCCTATAGATTGCCCGAGTAGGCTCAAGGTCTTACTCTTGTTTCAATTTCTTCAGGTCTTATATCCCTAGTGGCAACTGTTTGATGGCCACCTCAGTGTTATCAGTGAGACATTGCTTTGCTTCCCATATTACAATAGTGGAAACACTTCAGAAGTACTTAAAACACATTACAGCCAATCAAGATATCTCAAGAATTTCAACGGTACCACATAAATTCAACTTCATCTTTCCTTGGTAAAAGCCAATAATGAAGTCACCCCTGACTGAGAATATTTATACATCTTTAATTTTCAACCACTGAACACAAGTTAGAATATAATAAACTGAGTTCCACAGGATTGAAAATTATTGAATATTATTGAACTGCCCCATATGAAGCTATTCAAAACACAGAATTGCAACTGTTCATGAATACCACCAAAGATGAAAACGGGTTTAGTTTTAAATATGGAAGTTTAGTGCCTAAATATTAGAACTGTTGCAAAATAAAAGACTTTTTTTTAAAACACAAATTAGTGAGTGAAGAAATCCAATAATTTTCTCACACCATCATAGCCTACTTGCTACATTGATTAATAACAACTTCTTAGAAACATTAATTCACAAAAACTGACCAATGTCTATACTGTATGTATAACTGATTACCTTAAAACAAGTATAATTGTTAACTGTTAAAAATATCTTAAATATACAATCTTTCCAACATTGGGTAAAATAATTACCACTCAAGTCAAATATTGTTATAATTAAACTAAACATACAAGTGACAACAATGCGCTTACCACCATTAATATTGACAAAGCTGATTTATGTGCTTACTTGGCATTCCATCAAGGTCATCCTCAACTGATTTCAAAGGAATTCCATCAATATCATCTAAAGGTGCTCCATCGAGTGGGATTCCATCAATTGGCAATCCATCAACGTCATCTAATGGAGCAATTTGGTCACCATCAATTGGTGTACCATCCACATCATCAATCATCTGAATAAACATACATTACAGGAACACAAGGAAGAGTTAATCAACTTAATACTGATACACCACATGCAAACAAAGCAGTGCATACAGTCAGCTAGCAGATATACTAAGATAACCAAGTAGGTGATGGAAACAATTTCGATTCTTTAAAATGCAAATTAGTTAGATTTCATTCATACAACATTTTAGAATGTAATAGACAACTAAGGCATGAAGCATGCTTCCAATGTCTATACTTGGTGATGGTTATGGAAATAGTTCCCAAAGCTTCCCTCAGACTTGAGTGGCTGGTCGTGGACTACCGATAGCCACTAGTTTAAGCAACTGAAGTGAAATTGCGTTTTTATAAAAATTAAAAGAAATATGACAGCACATTCTGGTTGAAACTAACTGTGCTACATTCAAACATTTTAATTTATGAGTTTTAACTATTACAGGTGTACTTGTTTACTTAATGGTACATTAACTTTATTTAAAAGCTTATATTATGAAATTAAAGAATCAATTCTGGTTAATTAATATTTATTAACACTGTTGAGGTGCTGGTTAAAGATATGGGAACAGGGGAGGATAATTGTGGGAATGGGAGCAATGCAGAATTATTGGGGAACAAGAAGTCTTTTTGCCTCAGGATAAAGAAAGGATGGCAAGCCAGAGCATGCAGTAGTGGCAGCCATATTTATCTAAGTGCTGAATCACAGGAATTACTATGGCAAGATGCAGAAACATTTGGGAAGAGATTATTAGCTAAGACTACTCAATCAGCAAGAATTGAACTGGAGTGTAAGTTTGGCAACGAGAGCATAATGTGTTGAGAATCTGGGGGTAACAAAGTGGATGGTGACGTTTCAAAGTTGTGGACAGGATAGCCTAGTGTAATACACTCTGATTTGTGAACAGTGACTGGGTGCGGGGTTATGAATCATAAGACAGTGAAATACTGCAAACAAAGGTTATGAAGTTATGACAATTTCACACATGCCAATTCAAGTTGCAATAACAGCACATCAGACTTGAGCTCCATTACATGGAAAACATGGCAAATGGGTAGCACGGTGGCTCAGCAGTTAGCACAGCTGCCTTACAGTACCAGGTCATGACCCGGGTTCGATTCCACCCTCGGGTGACTGTCTGTGTGGAGTTTGCACACACTCCCCATATCTGCGTGCGTTTCCTCCCACAGTCCAAAGATGTGCAGGCTAGGTGGATCGGCCATGCTAAACTGCCCATAGTGTTCAGGGATGTGTAGGTTAGGGAGATGGGTCTGGGAGGGATGCTCTGAGGGTCGGTGTGGACTTGTTGGGCCGAAGGGCCCGTTTCCACACTGCAGGAATTCTATGATTCTATGAGACCAAGAAATAGAAACACACGACATAAATTAAACATCATGAAAATTAAATTTGGGACAAGTATCGGAAAAACATTTGTACACACTACCATTAACTGTTACAAAAATTTATCAAGCACGATAAAAGAGGTAGAATATTGGAATGTTGCGAATTCAAATAATGGTACATTGGTGATAGATGGATAAGCTTCAGTGAGTCAAACAGCAGTTTCCAATAAGCTAGGAACTTTGAGTTTCAAACCACCATTTGTCAAGCTTTAAGCATTTTCTTCTAATTATCTTGCCAATTATTTTCCAATCACAGAAAGCACAAAAGCGATGCCAAATAAGTTAACACCAGCTGACCCAACAGCAACTTGTAAAAATAATCTGCGCATTGCTGAGTTAGTTGATCACAGCTCTGGCTCAAAACATTACAATTACCTTTAGCGTCCATAGAGATAGTAAAGGGCTTAGCTGCTGGGTTGGAACACCAACCTTCACAATTTAAAGTTATATGTACAAAACCACTGCCAGTAATATTAGCTGACATCTCCAGAACTGAGAAAGTACATTGGAAGAGCAGAGAAGAAAACAAGAAATGTAGTTTATTCATCACGTATTAGTGTTAAAAAGATAATGTACGTAATACTAATACATACTACAGGTCTTTCCGATAAATCGTCATCCAGTTTCATTAGTCCAAGGAATATATTCTGCAATCTTATGAGGAATGCCTCTGGGTACACTGCCCAGTCCTCCCATGCTCGAAAGCAAGTCATTATCCTTTGCTAAATGAAAACAAAACAAAGCACAATCATTTTAAATATGCTATGAGTTCAGCAATACCAGCTTCTTCAGTCAAATATTCTTTTAATTCTGAGCTGTGTTGAGTATGCTTGGATGAAAGGTTTAAATTACAATTAGTCTAAACAGAAAGTAGTGCTGTATAAAACATCCTGAAACATACAACGACCTGCTGCATTTGATTACTGTAGAACAAGTAAACTAACTTAAATGAAAAATTAAATGCAGGAACGTCAAGATTTCCTGCTCCTATGATGCTACTTGGCCTGCTGTGTTCATCCAGCTCTACACCTTGTTATCTAAGAGAAAGCAAGTTATTATTTTTACAAAAGGGATCAGACTACTGACAGCTATTAACATCAATCCTATGACATAAATTTAACAACTGCAGCAAATTAAAAGCTGACACATAATAACCATACCAATGTTTTTAAAGAACACATAGGGAAGATGACACAGAATTAGAACACAATAGCTCCACACGTGAAACCTGGATGTGAGTCCAATAAAGTACCTAAAATCACCTCTTAATTTCTGTTTGTCAGATAGCTTGTCTATAAAATCTGTGTGTAACTGGGATTATACAAACCTGTCAATGCTCAACGCTTTGAATCATGCATTAAAAATAATAACCTGAGTTGCCAAAGGATAATCACTATTTATGGAATCCAATTTCAGCTGAAGTCAATGTTGCCAAGACAGAATGTGAAACTGCGGATTTAGAAAAACAACTTCCCTTACTCATAGTGGTAAGGAGCCTAAGTAAAATCAAATATGGGGACTCTCAAACTTGTCCAATGCCTCACGAAAATTCTACAACTTGGCATTACGTTCTCTTAAAAGCAAAAGTGATGATAACATGCAAACTGGAAAAAGATCTAATTTTGATGCAGCAAGGGTATTATCTTCTTTGGTTGCAGTGACTCAGATTAAATAAATATTAATGCTGCATCCGGTACGTGCTATTCCCAACCTTGAGATTCTTAACCCTGACCATATACATCAAGCAGTGAGAAGCCACGTTATTCTCCATGAGTACCATCCAAGAATATTATACGAAGAAAAGCATCAAATTGGATGTCAGCATGATGACATTTATGTATACAGTAGCAAACTCCAAATAGGTAACAAAGCAAAACAACTAAGATTTTATGCAAAATAATCATCCTATACTGCATAACAAGTGGTCTCTATGTAAGGGAACCCACGGAGGAAGACAACTTCTTTCATTTCCTGCTTTTTCCATAGGACAAGATGTTCTTGGATTGTATTTCTTTCAGTTTGTATAAACAACTGAATTCAGAAACTCTCCAGTAGAATATGCTTCTCTAATTGATCACTCCAGGAGAGTCAACTGTAAGAAACATCTTTAATCTGAGCTTTTAGAGATGACAGACAGTACAATTTAAGCATCGGCAGCTGAGCATGCGTAATCCAGATGATGGGATCCCAGGCCATCCAGGTGTCAACATAGTCTAAAATCAAGTACTTAGTGTGTTCTCTGAAATTAAAATAACTGGATCCAAGTGACAAATGGAGGATGGTTAGAAAGGAAAATTACATCTATACAAATTTACGTTCTACTAAAATGAGCGCTGCTTTGCACAAATGAGAACACCCTGTACTCTGTTTGAATTTTAAACCTCTCTTTGCTAAAAAAAACATACCTTGAACTGTTCTGCTTGAAGCCTTGCTTGAATCACTTTATGAGCCTCATGCATATCAGTAAATATCTGAGGGAGCCTGGTTTCAAAACTGTTAAAGGAATAAAAGAGTCTTCAAATTACACAGACTTTCCTTAAATAATTGTAAAAGACTGTCAAAATGGATGAAACTTACTACTTCCTATAATAGGATGCATTGGCTACTTTAGCACAGGAATTATAGAGAATGTCAGACACCAAGTAGAGCCTTGCTATCTGCAATGAAAAGTAAACAAAATATTAGTAAACAGGTTCTGTTTTTGAAATCTAAAAGCTGTCTCTTAAACACAGTAACACATGCACAAGTATTAATGCTAAATTTGAGCAATGTTCTAATTTAGTAGCCCCATATGCAATTGCATTACAAATTTACTGGAGGACTTCAACAATGCCAAGAAACATATTAAACCTTAATAAGATTTCATACTGTACAGTGATGGTGAACAATACAAGCGCAAAGGAATGACCAATTATTTGCATGTTTTAACACAAGCACACACATTTAACTTTTCTCAGTTACCTTTTTCTGCAGTGGAGTTTGTAAAATAGATAGCGACTCTGCAATGCAATCCACTATTTCCTCAGCAGCCTCTGCATTATTCAAACAGAAGACCATAGCATCTCCTATATCATTTCGATGTGGTGCCAGGCCTCTTAAGATATTCTCCAATTTATCTCTCTGCCTGTAAGTTTTATAAAATTCATTACACATTGTAAGTATTTAAAATGTTTACATTTCAAATAAAACATAAAAAAGTACACACAATTCTCCTTTCTAAATGATTTTTAATTTTTAATGGAATGTGGGCATCACAGGCAAGGCGAGCATTTATTTGCGATCCCTAATTGCCCAAAGAGCAGTTACAAGTTAACCACATTGCTGTAGGTCTGGAGTCACATGTCGGTCACACTGGTGAGGATGACAGATTTCCCTTCCTAAAGGGCAGATGGGTTTACAGAATGTGACAATCGACAATAATTACTTGGTTGGTTGGCATTAGGCTAACTTTTTATTCTTGTTCATTTTTAATTGCATTTAAAGTTCACGATCTGCCATTATGGGATATCAACCCATATGTCCAGAGCACTAGCCATGGGTTCTGAATTACTGGTCCAGTGACATTACCACTATGCCACTGTCTCTTCAAATGCAGTTATTTGCATCAAATTAAAGTTCACCGTCACTAGATCTACAATGGCTCAACCTTTAATCATCAATCCCAGAACAATAATTTTAAAAATAACATTATATAAAACACTTCACATTTCAGTAAAGTTCCATTTCCATTACCATTCCATGGGCACTGAAAGTTTTGAAATGTCATTGTTCAATTTTTTTAGGTTGCATTTGGCATTGAAGTGAACATAACTTGGTACAAACTGAAACATAAGCTGAAATGCATATTTCAAAGAAAAATCAATGCCACCTGAATGACGTAAGTCGTATTAACGGCCAGTCAGCAACTGTGGGCAAGAATGAGACAGCCTTTGCACTATTGCCACAAGTTGCTTGCTCAGTTGCATCGCTGTTAGTTTCGTGAAAATGGTGTCTTGCACTTAATTGCCCAGATGAAAGGTGCTGCAAATAGTGTTGGAAACCAACTAGGAATCCACTGAGAGAATCGTGGTCGAAGGTCAAGACACCCTTTTGCAGCAATTGCTGCCATATTCCAGGAAGTAAAATCTTTAAGGTCCAAAAGCCACTTTTACAACTACTGAGAAATGCAAAGTATGAAAAGTGGGAGGGGATGCAGGCAGTTGCTAGGTGGTGGAAGTGATGGCGAGTGGTTGAGGGGTGAACAGGTAACAAGCAAATGAGTCACCCGAGGTGAAGGAGTGAACTATGAGTTCATGAGTTCACGGGGGCAGCGTTCAGGTGCTCCAGGGGCATTGGCGGCAACAGTTAGTAAGTTATCTTTTGTGCACGCGTGTGCAAATGTGCATGTGCACATGCGTGGGGAGGAACTCTATAATTAGCCAGGGGTTAGAGTTGGTTTTATTCCTCTAACTTATGCTGAAAAATGATGAAGGTAACTCTCCAAAATCTCTGACACAGAGTGAGTGTTCAGGTACTTCTGTGAGGTTTCCACATACTCAGCAATTGTCATTGAAAGTTTAAACTTCCTGGGCAATTATCGCACAGTCAGTATGCCAGAACTTTACCACGATGCCAGCTGACGGCACCACTAGACATGCCAGGCCCTGAAATAAATCTCATTGATAGATCATACTGTTATTTCAGTTAGTATGGTGGTCAGTCACTAAAACATGGTCACACAATGCTGCAGAGCTCCTTTAACAAAAAGGGGGAAAAAGACTACTACACCAAAGAAAAATTTTTAAAAAAAGCTTTCTAAATATGGCAGACAGTTTGAAAGATCTTATAAAATACCCCAGTCAGATCTCCTCAGAAACTGTCTAAATCTTTTAGTCTCTGATTTGGGCAGGTACAAACTGGACAGTTGCGCCTGGGCAGAACTGGAACCAATATGCTGGAGTGTTTGCTAGTGCTGTTGGGGAGGGCTTAAACTAATATGGCAGGGAGGGGAGGTGGGAACCAATGCAGGAAGTCGGAGGGAAATAAAGTAGGGACAGAAACAAAGGACAGTAAAAAGTGAAACTGGAATGGAGAGAAATTAAACACAACAATCAAAAAGGGCCACATTTCACAATGACTCTAAAAGGGCAATAAATGCCAAATAAATGAGCCTGAAGGCTGCGTGTCTCAATGCTAGCAGCACTTGTAATAAGGTGGATGAATTAACTGTGCAGACAATTATTAATGGATATGATGTAATTGGGATCAGAGAGATCTAACAAAGATGGGAACTCATCATCCAGGGTTATTCAATTTTCAGGAAAGACAGACAGAAATGAAAAGGTGGTGACATTGCCGGTTAAGGAGGAGATTAACACAATAGTAAAGAAGGACATTAGCCTGGTCAATGTGGAATCCGTGTGGATGGAGCTGCATAACATGAAAGGGAAAAAGACGTGAGTGAGAGTTGTGTACTAACCACCAAACAGTAGCTGTGATGTTGGGGACTGTACCAAACAGGAAGTTAGAGATGCATGCAGTAAGGGTACAAGTTATTGTGGGTGACTTCAATCTACATATTGATTGGACTAACCAAACTGGTAGCAATGCAATGGAGGGGGGTTTTCTGGAATGTATGAAGGATGGTTTCCTTGACCAAAATGTCAAGGAACCAACTAGAGAGCAACCTGTCCTATACTGGGTATTGTGTGGTGAAACAGGATTACTTAGCAACATTGTGGTGCAAGATCCTTTGGGAAAGAGTGACTATAATATGGCAGAATTCTTCATTAAGATGGAGAGTGACACAATTAAACCTGAAACTAGGCTACTGAACTTAAACAAAGCTAACTTTGATGGTATGAGGCACGCATTGGCTAAGACAAGCTGGCCAAGTATATTTAAGGTGTCGACAGTGGATAGGCAATGGTAGACAGTTAAAGAACACATCGACGAATTTCAACAATTGTACATCCCTGTCTGCTGTAAAAGTAAAACAGGGAAGATGGCTCAACCATGGCTAACAAGGGAAATCAGGGATATGTTAAAGCCAAGAAGAGGCATGTAAATTGGCCAGAAAAAGTACAAACCCGAGGACTAGGAGAAATTTAAAATGCAGCAGAGGAGGACGCAAGGTTTAATTCGGAAAGGGAAAATAGAGTATGAAAATAAGCTTGCGGAAATCATAAAATCTGACTGCAAAAGCTTCTACAGGTAGGTGAAGGGAAAAAGGTGAACACAACCACAGGTTCCTTGCAGTTAGAATCAGGTGAATTTATAATGGCAACAATGAATTGGCAGACCAGTTAAACAAAAATATTGTTGATCTGTCTTCACTAAGGAGCAGATAAATAACCTTCAGGAAATGCTAGGGGACACAGGGTCAAGCGTGGAGAAACTGAAAGAAATCCTTATTAGTCAGGAAATGGTATTAGGGAAAGTGATGGGATTAAAACCTGGTAAAGTCCCCAGGACTTGATACTCTGCATCCCAGAGTATTTAAGGAAGTGGCCCTAGAAATAGCATATACATTGGTAATCATCTTCCAGCATTCTGTAGACTCTGGAAGGGTTCTAATGGACTGGAGGGTAACAAATGTAATCCTACTCTTTAGAAAAGGAGGGACAGCAAAAATGGGGAATTACAGGCCAGTTAGCCTAACATTGACTTGAGCATTTTCCTCACCACCAATCATTAAGGATATAATAACTGAGCATCTGGAAAGCAGTGACAGAATCGGGCCTAGTCAGCATGGATTTGCTAAAGGGAAACCATACTTGACAAATCTTCTGGAATTTTTTGAGGATGTGACCAGTAGAGTGGACAAGGGTGAATCAGTAGATGTTGTGTATCTGGACTTTAAAAAGGCTTTTGACAAGGTTCCACTCAAGAGATTAGTAAGGAAAATTAAAGCTCATGGTATCGGAAAAATGTACTGACATGGATAGAGAACTGGTTGGCAAACAGGAAGCAGATAATTGGAATAAACGGTTCCTTTCAGAGTGGCAGGCAATGATGAGTGGGGTACCGTAGGGTTCAGTGCAGGGACCCCAGCTGCTCACAATATACATTAAGGATTTGGTCAAAGGAATTGAATACAATATCTCCAATTTTGCAGATGACATTGAGCTGGGTGGTAGTGTGTGCTGCGAGGAGGATGCTAAGAGGCTGCAGGGCGACTTGGACAGAATGGCAGAGTGACCAAATACTTGGCAAATGCAATATAATGTGGATAAATGTAAGGTTATCCACTTTGGTCGCAAAAACAGAAAGGCAGATTATCTGAATGGTGACTGTTTAGGAGGAGAGGTGCAACAAGACTTGGGTGTCATAGTGGAATAGTCACTGAAGGTTGGCATGCAAATTTAGCAGGCTGTGAGAGAAGCTGACGGCATGCTGGCCTTCATGTGACAGGATGTGAGTATCAGAGTAAGGATGTCTTGCTGCTGTTATACAGGGCCTTGGTGAGGCCACCCCTCGAACACTGTGTTAAGGTACAATGGCATTGAAGGTAAAGGAAAGAAAGAAAACCCTACATATCTTAAGGAAGAGCACACTTCTCTCCATTTAAATAAAATCATAAATTTCGGCAGAAGCAGGGCAGATCTATGGCTTCACCTGACTGCTGGTCAGGTGCAGGTCAAGGCATGCTCAGGAATCCGGGACCATGCCAACCTCCCCAGTCAAGTACAACTGAAAACTCACTGTGCTGATCAGGCATGGGTGCCCTGTAAGTTGGCACGGACTGGTTTAAATTAAACAAAAACTACTGAACTAGAGGAAAAGATCACGAATACATGAAAAGAGTTATAATCAGGATGAGTTTTTTTTTTACAATGCTATTTCACTAGTATGAAGTTTCAGTATTCCAGCAGTCACTTCCATATTAACCATGTGAGATTCCTGCAGGCAATAAATCAGGAATTTGCCACCTTACAGCAGACAATAGCACTTACTCATCCTTCAGTTGTCCTTTCTTGACTGGTTCCTCTTGTTCAACAGGCACTTCCATTTCTCCGTCCTCCGGCATGCCATGTAAATAGGGATTCATAGGTGGAGGTTTCCACACTGAACCACATTTAAATATTCGGAAATCCTCTGTTCGCCATTTAGTTGGAGAATCACCCTTTGTGCAGAGAAATAATACAAGTAATTTTGATTTCTCAGTCAAAGTATTTGGGCAGTACTTAAAATAAATGTTGGTGTAAATTAAATAATTTATTCTCTGGCATTTACCTGCATTCTAAAATAGCAGTAAAACACATAAGCAGTTAGCATGCACTATTTCCCCGAATGTAACACTTGCAGCTGAAAATTAAGTGAAGCTAACTAATTGTTGATCAAGCCTACTAAAACAAAATTTATTACAAGGAACAAATCCATTGAATTTTTAAAAAAAAAAAACTTTAGTTTACCTGTAGAATAGAAAACAGTTTCCATCGATAGTAGACATGTGCTGGATTCGTGTTCTCAAATAGAAACCTGGTAAAGGATTTGATAAGAATCATCAGACCATTTTTTTTTGTTTTACACAAATAAAAAAAATATTAAAATCATCAATGCATCAACTCTTACCTAAACTGGGGATTATTAACTTCTCGATTCATAATTAAAGCTTCAAAAACTGGTCCCTCACGCACTACAAATTCAATCATTCGATGGATTAGACACAATAGGTTCCTAACAGAACAAAAGAAAATTAAACATTGTTCAAAAATACCCAGTTATACATATTTTAAATAGCAAATGACAGACATACTTTCAAACATGTAAAGCCATTACAGCATTTGAATCAACAGAAATAAGACAAGAGAAGTTGATGCTGTCCCCTTTCTCAGTGAATCCACAATCTCAAAAGCAAATGGTGGTGTTTTAAGATATATAAGGCAGATCTCCAATCCAACCGAAAACGTGCACAAGTACAACCACCTACATTTTACTGCATTACTTACTACTATCAGCTACTACAGGCAATATTTTTGCAATCGCATTTAAAACTTTTTCAAAAATTCTATGAATTTTGTACTCTTCAGTGTGAAGGATGTTAGTGTTGGCGAATGGAATACTTCCATTTTGGAAACCCAAAACAAGCATCAAACACAGATAAGAATACGAAAAGTTAGATGTGGAGTAAAGCTCCCTCTACTGTGCTCCAACAATAAGCTTCAGACCCAACCTCAAAACAGCACCCCAGTTAGAATTACATTTTTCCAATTTCCCATTTCTCAAGTAAGATTTTCAGTTTTCTTATCTAGTCCCACCCTCACTGGGAAAAGGACTGAAACTGCCCAAAAATATTTTACAGTTTTCTTATATCTAGAAAACAGGGGAGACTGTTTAAACCCAAATTTAAATCCAGGTCTTTTAAGGTGAAAAGCTAGTTGTAACACACTGCACCATCCAGTCCGACCTCACTACCAGTAATTTTTTTTTGTTTTTTTTTAAAGCACATTCCGAAACTTTTGGATGGTACATTTTCCTACAGTTGGACTCACTTCCACTTTTTGTCAAAACTTAAAAACCCAGAAATTGTATTGTGCACAAATTTAAGGAATAATGACATCAACACCAAATTAGAGTTTGTAACTCAATATTTAACCTTTTAAAGCCACAATACACAGACCTTTCTTGGCACTAAGTCAATTTGCAGGAATTGCAAGAAGGTGAAATGCAATATTTGAAAACCATCATACATTTGTGCACTGGAAGCCTCAACATGCCAATTCTTTCTGCAACTTCCTGAGAAATCTTCTGACTTGAATAACTATCAATTTGTTTTCCAACAGTTACAAAGTCATGAGACACATGATGTGCTTCAAAGAACATACAGGCAATGGATGGATGCGCTGAAATTGAAGTTCACTAACTGTGATTGCATTTTAATTCTGGTACATGCAGTCATAACAAAATATTCTACTTGTATACTAGGTGTTCTTGCCGTTTTACGATGTACATTGTGGCTTTAAAATGCAACCACATTCTAATATCCAAAGTTTTCTTTAAGAATTTGTCACAAGAAAATAATATCTGAAAACAGTAAAACAATATTATAAGTTGGGTTCACAAATCCAATGCAGCTGGTATATACAAGTACAGAAGCTATTTGCAGTGTAAGTATTACCTGAAAGTACTAAGTGTCCATAGTTCATGTGGCCGAGTTGACTACTAATAGTAAAAACTACCAAAGTGTGAAGAGCTAATAGGCTCAAACCGTAGTTGCGCATCCTCGTAATCCCACGAAGCCCTGGACGTTCGCACGGAAACCCGTGAAAACCAGCATCAGGCTCCACTCAGTTCAGCGTCCTGAGGCATCAGCAAGCCGTCACTTCAGTCCCTGTTCCTCCGGTCCATTCATTGTGCTGTGACTAAGGCACACTCTATCCATGAATCTATTTATGTGTTTTTTTAAAGCTACGTACCAAGAGTCCCCATTTCTCTGAGCAAGACATGACAGTATAAGCTCAACCATGTTCATTACTAAGCAACAGTGAAGTATAAATCAACACTTCAACTACATTTCAGTAACAGAAAAACTCTGCCAAAATTGTGTGAAAGTCTTCACGTACATCTGCCTACAGCTAACAAAGAAATTTTCAGTATAGATTTAAGAGTTAAATCTAGATAATCTGTTTATATTAAGTCACTTCTTGGATTAAATATTGATAATTCATGATCCGAGAGTGGAATTAACAGAATACTTCTAGAACTATATGGTTGCTCGCAGAAATGGGGTCCATCTTTTAAGGCACGTAAGCACACGTGGAAAAAATCCTTTGGTCTACTAAAAGTCTTGTTGCAAATAGGCTGCTTAGTCGTAGTAGCAGTAGTAGTAAGAATGAACTGAAAGTGTACCTTTCTGTTGGGATAACCACTTTGACTACGGCTTCGGACAGAGTCTGCACATGAAGTCACATCAAATAGTAAAAATATAAAGAATGTGAGTATTTGCTGGTGAAACACTGCAGGACATACAGCATCAAGAACAAAATAAAAGCAATAGTTGGTATTTTAATGTTACGCCATTTAACCAGAAGACAAATACCTCCCAAAAAAAAGACAAAGCACGAAATACCTGAAAGCAGCCTACTCACCAGGGCATTTGGCCCAACACAAAACCTATACATCTGGATTTTGCCTAAAGTTTTCTCTCCCTCGATTGTTCTGTAAATCACACTACTCTAGTGGGTACTACTAGGTTCAATCATCAGTTGTTGGGTCGCAGTATAGACATACTCTTAAGTATCACTACATAGTTGTATGCAGAGTATTACAAAATACAGTAATTATTTTGGTGTTATGGGAACCAGAATATCAAATCTTAAAATAAAAAATTGATGGCACAATTTCTTTTTAACTTTGTTAAAAACAGCAGCATGTGATAAAAATTGTTATTAACAGTACCCCACAGTAAAACGTTATCCTGTTATTTTACAGGACTTTGGAGGTGCGTAATAACATGCCTGCATTCCAGAATAATATGAAAAAAAAACTAACATTTTAAAGAGGTCCACTTGAATAATAGTACAACACTATACCACATATCACTGGGAGACAATGAGCTGAAAATGCTCAGTTTTGGATGACTTGAATGATATATTTGGTTTAATCTATGACAGGCTAGAACTGACAAAAAGCCTATCTTTTAAGTGAGAATGATTGTTTTTATTTTATTAATTTTAAACAAACATTTACATTGTATAATGCACATATTAGAATATAGTTAAATTCTGCATATAGTGGGAAAGTTATCATGCATAGTCTTCAACTTTGACAGTAAGAAAACTCAGAACTTCTTAAAAAGTGCTTTGGGACTTCGTTTCCGAGTAGATCAATAGGTTGTGATCACAATAACTCGACACAATGACTGATATCCTATTTTGGAAAACTAAAGTTGTTATTCAGGGTGAATAGAACGCAGAGTTTGCTGACGATTTTTCATTCCTACCATGTGCTCACCAAAATGGGCTGCTCATTACTTTCATAACCAAAGTTTCCAGCTGTTTAAACTAGCTGCTAAATGACTCTGCCTTGAAAAGATCACAAAGACAAGCGATATCGTTCCATGCATGTCATCTTGTACAAAAAATCCCATGTTCTTAGCCTTGTCATCAAGTTATTCCGGAAGTTTCAAATTTGACACTGGGTTGATTTGAGTTGTTAACAGCAAGGTCCCAAACACATTTGAGTAAATAAAACCAGCACAAGGTTTATTTTTGTAGTACATCTAATGGTGACAAGAACAACCTCAAAATGAATGGATTATCTCACTACACAGCTATGACAATTTTTTAAAAAAGGAAGTCAGCCTTCAAGCTTTTAAAGAAAGACTCACAAACACTAGACCTGAAGTAATATTTAGATTCATCTAAATCAATTCTTGATTCTTTAGCATGCACGGAAATCATACACATCGTTTTACCTTCTCAAATTCCTCCTTCGATTTTGATGGTGGCAGCGGTAAATCAGGGTTCCTCAGCCTCCCTCTAGGCTGTGCGTTAAAAGGTAAACCCGATGGAGGAGGCGGAAGAGTCATTTCCATCATAGCTGGTGGGATATATATAGGATACGGAGGTGTGGGCACTGCCTTTCCCCAGCCCAACTTCATTTCATAACCCATTATAAATTTCCCTGTAAACATGACATCACACAGAAGCTTTAGAACATAAAATAACTGGGTTGCTCTTTAAAATATTAGTCAAAAAAAACTGAAAATATACCGACTGAAAAACCCCTACGAATACACAAAAGAACACAATTTCAAATTAAGATACATTTATAAAGTTAGCTTGCACCAGGAATATAAACAACCGATAACAGGAATTGTCAGAAAACCGTTTAAAGTGTCACCATTATTAGCGCCAAAAATACCAATTTTTGGCAAGGAGGACAAGTGCCATGAGATGGTAATCGCATACATTTTTTTGAACATTTGCAGCCATCCACTATTAGCCTTGCAAAATTAGGAGTTTGTTGTCAAGATATTTGTGGATTTGTGCTATAAATAGAAATGAAGTGCACCCAAGTTTAGGCCTGGTCTTTTATGTTGCAAGAACCCTACAAATCATATGATTGATGGCCCTGATATGAAACTGAATCTTGGAGGCCCAAAAATTGAATAATTATAACTACAAAATCTCAACCTTGCAGGTATTCAATTGCTCCTTAAGCTTCTTTGCTTAAGCATCTTTTTAAACATTTTTCCTGTATTAAAACAAACTTTTGTATCCATACTACTTTATTTCACTTATCTAATTCACCCTGTTGCCTCTTCAGTTGTTCCTCCTGTTTCTTGCTTTCTTTCCATTGAACTGGCTAAGGAAATAGACCATCAGGCCAATTCATCATGAGGTCTCCGAGACTTGGTTATCTCACCCCACTAAAATGAATACCTACTTGCAAAAATAAGGCCTGAAAGGTGAGGAAAATACAATCCACTGTATTCAGCATGAAGTGTCCTATTTCAGCAACTGAGACATAAGCCATGTAACTTGTCAAATTCATAAAAGTATTTTCTATGAACCCTAAGCTAAGTTCATGTCAACTGGGCACAGAGATCTTCAAATACATTTACATCAAACTGGTTTCTCATCAACTGTTGCTTATCACGATGCAGCAATGAAGCTAATAGCAGGCTTGCAAGAGTCGGATATTATTTACGAATATCAGATTCTTCACTCTAACTAGGCATAAAGACACCTTCTACCTTTTTCTACATACCATTGAGAGATTTAAGGGCTTTATCTGCATGTTTTCTGTTCATGAAGGCAACAAACCCACAGTTTCGGAGTCTAGCCCGCTCTTCCTCTGTTCTAGGCCACATGATTTTCACACTTGCCAAAGGGCCGAATTTGCCGAATTCCTTACAAAGCATTTCTTCATCCATCTAAAATAACAGCAAAGTTTGCCTCATTAAGAAAGTAATATACCCCAAAAGCATGAAATGTGACAAGCCACAACAGAAACCTGAAGATACCTGTGGGTTTATGTTTCCAACATACAAGTTTGTAGTATGAGGATCCCCTGAATCGTATGATCCTGGAGTATCGTCAATCACTAGATATGATTTAAAAATAATGAATTTTGCATCAGAACTTGCATTTCTGTAGTAGATACACAGGTGCTTTTTCTGCATAATCGTAACTTATTAAGTATATTTGCCAACTAATGCCCCTTATATAAATTAGGAGTTGCTTCAGAAATCGGCCATAAAATAAAAGGGAGCAACAGCCTTTGATGACTGGATTTCAAAGGTACACAAAACAGAATTAATAAAGTACAAAATAAAAACTTCTGAGGAAGGGTCACTGGACCTGAAACATTAAATCTGTTTTCTTCTTCACAGAGGCTGCCAGACCTGCTGAGCTTTTCCAGCAACTTTGTTCTTGTTGTTGTTGTTAAAAAAGTAAACTTTGCCTTCAATGAATAGTTCAATGTCCAATTCTAATAGATGACTGCGAATAAAGATACGTGAACACTCACAGACACGCCTGTTTATTTGCTGTTCCACATCGGCAGGCATAGGTTCAAATCTACTCGGTCTTAAATTCCCTTCTTTATTCTTCTTTTTATTTTTATGTCTCTCTTCACGCTCTTCCTGAATCCTATACGGGTATTGAAACAACACCTTTCTAAATACTCATTACTCAATGTTATATTTTAAGAAACTGTTTCTACTTTTTGTTTTATTCATTCATAGGATGAGGGCATCATTGGCTAGACGAGCATTTATTTCCCCTCCCAGACAGCAGTTAAGAGTCAACCACATTGCTGCGAGTCTGGAGTCACATGCAGGCCAGACCAGGGTAAGGATGGCAGTTTTCTTTCCTAAATAGCATTAGTTAACCATATTTGTAATCCCAACAATTGACAATGGTTTCATGATCATCATTAGATTCTTGCTTCCAGATTTTCACCAAATTCAAATTCCAATTCCACTATCTGCCATGGCAGGATTTGAACGTGGATCCCCAGAACATTACCAGGGTCTCTGGATTAACAGTCCAGCAACAATACTGCTGGGTCATTGCCTCCCCTCAATTCCACCTTTTTCTAGAGACTGTAACTTACAAACTGCACTTTGCACTACTTACTGCTTGAGCTCTTCTTTGAATATTTCCAGATTGCTCTTCTTTTTCTCATCTTTCACTTTTTTATTAGTCTATTTTTGGTGAAAAAAGAGGGGAAAATGTTACTTGTGCTATGCAGAACAATTATGCTCAAGGCACACACAAATCCACACTGCAAAGTAACTTTTTTTTGTTGTAGGCACCAAGCCAGTAGTGAACTGGCATTCCAAACTAAAAATGAATTTTCCAAAACTTCCAACACATTTCCTCAATTCTGATCTTAAAATACTGAAGCCTTTAGAATTAAGCAGCACAATCATGCTTTGATAGAAAGTTTATCTCCTGCTTACAAAAATGCAGTTTCCTACAGTGTGTTTACATCATTCACTGTCCTGAAAGTCGATTGATAGACACAGAAAATACTTGCAGCCTCAGTATTTCCCCATCTACTCCTGCTTACAGATAGGATATGGTGCAGAATTGTTTCTGCCACCTTGGAGGAAATGGTTAAAGATTCATACAAGTTTCCACTTTTGATATACTCTAGTTCTCAAGATTTCTATAAGTGCTATGTTAACAGTGGACCTCTCAGCAAATCAAGCCTTAAAAAATGAGGTTTTGAATTCTGACTGACAAGCATCAGTGCTTAAAGACAATGAAGATAAATATGACAGTATAGAACAAAACAAAGGTATCATTCAAAAAAAAACATCATTCCTTTGTTGTACACCGCTGAATTGCAAACAGGTGTATAAGGACAGCAGCATGCTCAAAGTACTGACTAATTTCAAAATATTTTCAGATAGATGGGAAAACTGATTGTTTGAATATCTTTTGAAAATACCTAAAATCCTTCTGTCAGAATATTACCAGCGAACTTCAATATTATCCCAAATTAAACTGAAGGGATAGATCTTTTAAAAATCAAGGGCAGTAGCAATATTTAGGCAGGAGTTTGACCTTTCTTGATTCAGAATTTAATGTCGTTCCTCCTCAAATTCTTATATGAGAGCAGCTTAAAATTTGTCAAGGGGTCTCTACATTCAAGCCCTCACTTCATCCTCGTCTTGGTCACGGGGGTGCCACCATAGTGGCTTCCACCAGTATCTCAGCAAAGCAACCGATCTCTACATGTGAGCCAAGATAATGGGCTCTTACAGGTTATTTAAATGTAAAAGCATTATACCTGAGGCTCATTCTATTCTCTTTGACCATGCACATTCAAGAGTCTACAATGGGAATAACTGTGCCATTAGGTGGACAATTACGTTTACTGTGTCTTTACAATCCAGATAATTTAGCACAAATTTAATAATCTCCAAGCTCTAGAAATTCCCTCCTTATGCTCCTCCGCCTCTCTTCCTGAAAAGTCAACACTTTAACCAAGTTTTTAATCCACTCCTCCAAATATCTCATCCAGTTTCAACAGATTTCAATTCTCCAAAGGGCCATCACATTAATTACAATAACTCATTATTATACATAATTACGTACAGGTTTCTTCACATCAGAGGATGAAGTCGGGGTAGAAGGAACGTCTTGGTGTGGTGTTTTCATTTCACCGTACCTAGCTTTAGGCTTATACAGCTTAGACTTCCTTTCATCTCTTTCCTTTTCATCTGAAAAATTTCAAAAGTAAATCAGAAAAATGAACAATCGCCAAAGACGTGAAATATCCAAAAGCAAGAAACTGATGCCAGACATAAAATCGGAAAATGTTCTGCTGGTCAGGCAACGTGTCATGGGAGAGAAACATTTAACTTTCCGAGGAAAACGTTAAATGTTGCTCCATCCACAAATGCATTCTGAACTGAAGTACATTAAGCAAACTTTTGAAGTGAAGGCTGAAGTTAGTTGCTGCAGTTATTACATAGGTATTGAAAAGACCATATTGTTTTTATTCTTTTGTATTTTTAATCGTAACCTGACGTTCGTTGTAAGTGCTGCTTACGCAGCTGCTTATTCAGATAAAGGTGGAAGTCTTGTTACAGATGAGCTACAGCCACGGGGCTATGTGTGAATGGAGCTTACGTGCAGCTGATTAGTTTATGGTCTAGTGACCAGTTATTGATGACAAAGGCCTTCTGCTTGCCCACAACTATAGGACTGGCTCCTAAGTAGGTGAACAGCTCGTGAGTGTGAATGTTTGAAGTAGAAGCAATCAAACGTTCACAACAGAAGCTGTGTTTCTGCTCTGCATGAAAAACACATTAAGTCTGAAGACAGTTTATTTTACCCTTTGTAGTTCTGACTCTTAACCTGTAAGCCAGAGACTTTATAAGTGTGCACCAGCCACCCTGTACCTTTTGAACAACGTGGAAGTATCTGAAGGAGGAGAATCAAGGAGCAGCACATCCTGACAAGCTGATAAGACCATCTCATTGACACCTCACAATATTTTATCTGTAGCTATAATCTATTTATTTGCACTAACTAATTTTTGCTGTTAAGTACAGAATTCTGGTCTGTGCTTTCCACTAACCTGGGTCTGAAAGACAGGTAAATTGGGGAATTTTTGACAACTTTTAAAAATCTTTAGCTTTTGTGACAACTCTGGAAACAGGAGGTCTTGATTTCCAGTGCATTGTTCGAGTGAGGGGTAAAAATATCATCATCGCTGGGTCATGTCTATACTGTGAAGCATCTAAGCAGGCAACAAGTTGTCCATAACAGATGCTTTAAATAAAACAGGCTTTATTCTTACAACACTGTTAAGATACAAAAGAAAAAGTTCACATTACCTTAACTGTATTGAAATACTTAACAAGATAACATATAACTTATACTTATCTTCTTTTCCAATATAGATAGCATCCCATAAAGACCCACTTTGGCAAAAATTAAATTCAGCAAAACAGCTGTGAATCTCATGCGCTCTCTCCAGTCCAGAAGAAACAATCTGCCCCTTTTGATTTTTACGAAGAAGCCTCACTGCCTAAGACTTCACTCCAGCAGAGAACTGAAGCTATCAGCTCAGCAGCAGCAGAAACCTTCTCACTAGCCGAAAGCAAAACTGAAACCCTTCTTGGCTCTGTATGAACCCTGACCCCATCCACACATGCTTCTTTTGTCTAATTTTAAAAAAAAATACCCAGGGCTAATTACACAGTTTACCAACTGCCTGTCTGAAGGAGACATGTTCGCACCACTGTGGCAACATCTCTCTGTAAGAGAAACAGGACAGAACACATCTCTTTTAAAAGCACCGGAACGTCACAGCACATGACACCTTAATCAGGGGATAACAGCTCAGAATGTACACAATTAAGTGGAGGGACAGATTTGTTAAACTGCCTGCTAACTTCTAGGAAATGTTCTGCTAGATGATAGACAAAAAAGAACCAGGTTCTGAAATTACTTCAAGATTTACAGACTTATTTCTGGCAAAAATAAATGTCTAGAAAGACAGCATTCTTTATAATCATTACTGAAGTTTTGTCAGCATTCCAAATTTGTGGCTAATTACTCTGATATCAGATAAAAGGACTTGCAAATATTTTTAAAAATTAGCAATTACAAAGGAAAAATGCATTATTGGAATGGGCATAAATGTAATTCTTAGGACCAAGGAAATATAGTACATTACATTAGAAGCCATTCAAATCAGTACATCTTCCTTGACTATTGCTGATATGCTTGCTACCAGAGATAAAGGTCAGTCCTCATGCAGAATTAGACATAAAGCTAATGATTCGGTACTGAGATTGATAGCACAAAGATAAATTGAACATGCATGCTCATTGTCTTTCAAGCCGTGCCGATGTCTTTAACTCACTAAATATTCATAGAATTTTACAGTACATAAGGATGCCATTTGACTGCAGTCTACTAGCTCCCAAAAGATCTACCCAACTAATCCCATTCCCCAGCCCTTTCTCCGTAGCCCTGTAACCCTTTCTCCATAGCCCTGTAAATTCAGCGCATTCAAATATATCTAAGTTCTTTTGAAAATTCCTATGGAACTGCCTACACCACTCTCCAAGGCAATGCATTCCAAATCCTAACAACTCTGAATGAAGAGGTTTCTCCTCATCTCACTCCCAGTTTTCCTGTTGACACTCTTGAAATTGTGACCTTATAATCTGTGTTTACACGTCAATAAAAACAAATCACTACATTGTGGCACAGCCAAATTAAAGAATAATAAGGAAAATTACCTTTTGCTGCATTGACGATGCCCCCTCTTACAAACGTTTTCACATTGCCTGTACCACCTGAATCAAAGGACGCCAAAAATTCTTCATAGATTTCAGCTGCCTTTAGCTCCTCTTCCTGTTAAAAACAGTGGAATATATTTTTTCAATTGTTATTTATTTTCACATCTCAAAGGAACAAATACATCAATAAAGGAAACAGCTTTTAATCTGGCACTCATAATTAAAGCTGTACTTTAATTTTGTTCTTAACAAATCACAAACTCAAAACACTTACTGCCGAGATGCAAGCAACATTCCTTGTATCACTCTATAGAGTGACATGTTTGAAGCAACAACATTTCAGTGCCACTCAATTTGTCCATTCACTTCACATTTCTGATCTTTATATGGTTTCTGTCTTGTGAAATTTAGACCTGCATCTCAGCAGGGCAATTTACTGAAGCAGTGGTTTTTCTTTGCATTGAGCTTTCAGGCAAAGTATTTCAATCGATCTTTGAAATACAACATTGTATATCACTAATTTTACTTGATCAACAGATTTTTTTCCACAAAAATGTTAATTATTGCTCCTACAGTTTAATTTTCAATTATGGCGCAAAAACAGCATTTATCAAGCACAGGACTTTTAGAAGATTATGAAAACAATGAAAACTTTGCAAATTATCCAATCCAACATTTTTTGATTTACAACTAATTACATGAATTGTATTTTAACACATGTAGCCTGATACATGTTTCTCAATATTAAACGTAACTAATGTCCCTAAATTTCCTTAACCTATAAATTCAAGTTGATGCTTTCCATAAATTTCTGAAATATTTCCTCAGATTGGTTTTGGAATGATTGAATAACTAATCTAAATTATATGCTTATAGCTCTTTAATTATTAGCATATCAGATTCAATTTTTTTTTAGTTCTCAATTCTCAAGAGAAACAGAATCTGCAAAGCATTATTAAATGGAAACAGAAATATAAACCTTTTTTCTTAGTTCTTCTTGCCCTTTTTTGCTTAATGTCCGTTTTGAAGCGAAGTTCTTCAATTTGTTTTCTGCCATTTTCTGCAGATAAACAGGAGTATTATTTAATCTGGTTCACACACTCTTAACTCCAAGTCAGCAAACACTAAACATGGTAGATCATCAGGTGCTCCAATCGAGTTTTTGCTGAGGTCACATCTTAACACAGTTAAAGGAGGACTGCAAAATAGCATTATCAAAAATATTACAATTGCACTTATTATTAAAACACAAAGCTTGTGGTAGAGAATTACAAACAGAGGTTGAAAGGTGGCAAATAGGAATTTCAGCACAGGTTTCTGACCATGTAGGACACATAAGTTAATGAAAAAAAAACTTTTAATTCAAATGTTATACCATTTTATTTAGATTAAATGCAAAAGTTAGTCAAACAGACACTTTGTGCTAATTCGCCTCATTCTGTGCTGCACAATTCTAGGTACACAATTTGTAACTAACATACAATGTTAATCATTACTACTTGTGCCAGTGTTCATGCTTGTCCTTAGCACAAAAGCTGCAAATGAACATACTTCAAGCTGATCTTTGGAGCGACTATACTTTTCTTAAAGAACCAAAATGAAGGCCTACAGAATAAAACTCAAGGAAAGGGTTTCAAAAGAATTGATTTACAAATTTAAAGCAAAACAGCTTACCAATAAATTTGCATATTTCTCTTCCGACGAGTCAATTGCTTTAAACAAAAAAACTACTAAATTAGAGGAAAAAAATTTTAGCGTCCAAGACAATAGCTCATGCATCACATACTAAGCATGCAAGCTGACAATGTTCATGCCTAAACTCAATTTCCAGCAGGTACAGGGTCAAAGGTGGTACAATTTGGATCTTTCCTACAGTAGTCTGAATCATCGTCAGATGCTGAACTAAGGGAGTTGGCAGACAAAAAGCAGCAATCGTCAGCCTTTCATTTCCAGCTAGGCAAACAGCAATGATAGCCATGCACTAACAGATGCACTGACTGGAATTTTCTGAAGAATGAAATGAAAGGTCAATTCAGGCCACACTCCAAAGCATTACTTATGAGAATCCAAGTTTGCAACTGTTGCCTGGACATAATGATTTTTGTTACTGCACCACCATGGTAACAACAGATATATGGAGACGTTGAGAAACAGGTCTTTCTAGATTTAATTTTCTTGAAATAAAAATTCACGACTAATGGGCTCACGACTACCTTATGGGAAATTAAGGATGAGCAGCAAATGCCAGTGAAGCTCATGTTCCATGAAAGAATAAAAATAATCTGATTGAAACGTAGTAGTAGTAATGGCTAGTGATTGTACAAACCAGTTTTGATTGTTATTGAGTCTAATGATTCCTCATATTTAAAAAAAAACTTAGTGATTTAGCATTGCTGGGATGGAAGAAGCCAGATAAAAAAATTCCACCACAGTGCAGATTGGGAGGAATATGGCAGATCAGGCAACATCAGAGGAACAACAAAGTCGACGGTTTGGGTCAGGACCCTACTTCAGAACTGGGGAGGGGGAAGGGAGCTTGGAAGCAAATAATGGGAGGTGGTGTGGGGCTGGGGGAAGGTAGGTGGTATGGTGATAGGTGGATGCAGGAAGACTGTAGTGAGGATTGGTCAGTGGGAAGGGTGGGGCAGATAGGCGGGAGGAAGGTGGACAGGTTATGTCAGTTCAGGAGGGGAGAGGGAGGAGAAGAAGAGGTGGGGGGGAGGAGAAGGGGGGGGAGGAGAAGTGGGGGGGGGAGGAGAAGTGGGGGGGGAGGA
>JAHRHZ010000267.1:8052473-8083834 GCA_024137785.1 Ginglymostoma cirratum | reverse complement strand
GAGGGGGGGTCTGAGTGAGGGAGGTCCGGGGTCAGGAGATTCGGTTTGTTGGGCGGTTCGGACAGACAGGGGGGGTCTAGGTGAAGGAGGCGTCCAGGGTGAAGAAGTGGTCAGAGAGAGGGGTAGATTTTGGAGGCGGGGGTGGGCCGAATTATCGAGTGCAGCAAGAGCCGAGGGTCCCAAGAGTCTCGGCTCAGTTCGGCCTCGGTCAGGAAAGGCCCAGGTCCCGGGCCTGATAACGCAGGCCGATCTGGGCCGGACCACCCACACCCAGCGACATATACAGAGAGAGAGGCAGAGAAGCTTCAATCGCACTCGCCCTCCGACTCCCCGGTAAAGTTTCCCCGCCCAACTCCAGCTCCCACTTGCCGTGTCCCCGCTCGGTGAACTGCCGGTGATCGGTGTCGGGGACGCTCCGTCTCCCCGAGTGCGCGCGGCCGACCGCCTAGCCACTCCACTGCGACTGCGCGGGTCCCGCCGCCACGGCGCATGCGCCAGCCCTTCCACAACTCGCGGCAATTTCGAAATTCTCAGAGATTGCAGCCTGGAGCGCAAGGACATAACTCATTGATCGCGCCGCACCAGCTCAAAATGTCCTCCAGCCAATGACATCCTTTTTGAAATGCAGTACTTGCCATAATGAAGACCACCCAGTCGCAGGGAAAGTGGTGGCACTTTGGTAATGTAACTGGATTTGTCCATCAGTGGGAGGCTGGAAAAGCATAGCAGGTCAGGCAGCATCAGAGTACCTGCTCCTCGGATGCTGCCTGACCTGCTGTGCTTTTCCAGCCTCCCACTGATAGACCCCGGGCTCCAGCATCTGCAATCCTTATTTTCTTTTCCTCTTTATTCATTAAAAGGATGTGCATATCGCTGGCTAGGCAGCATTTATTGCCCGGAGGGCAGTTAAGAGTCAACCACGTTGCTGTGGGTCTGGAGTCACACGTAGGCCAGACCAGGTGAGGGTGGCTGTTTCCTTCCCTGAAGGACATTAGTGAACCAGATGGCAAGGTGTGGAGCTGGATGAACTGCAGTACCTCTTACCTGTGAGCCAGATGGGTTTTCCCAACAGTCAACAATGGATTCATAGTCATCATTAGATTCTTAATATTTTATTGAATTCAAATTCCACCATCTACCAAGGCAGGATTTGAACCTGGGTCCCCAGAACATTATCTAGCTCTCTGGATTAACAGTCCAGCAATAACACCACTAGGCCATCACCTCACCTCCCCTCCCTGAGTAACTGCATTTGTTACACAGTAACCCCAGGCTAATCTCCTGGAGGCATGGATTCAAAACAGGTCAGAGTCTAGAAATCTTACACCAAGTAACTCACCACCTGACTTCCACAAGCCAGGAGTGTAGCAGAATACTCCCTGCTCCCTGGACAAATGCATGTCCAACAACATTCCTGAAATTCGACACAATCCAGAATCAAATTCACCAAGGCTCCTTAGACAACACCTTCCAAACCCACACCATTACAGTCTAAAGGAACTAGGGCAGCAGATTATACATTTCCTTCCAAGGCTATCACCATCTTGGCTTGGAAATATATTCCTTCAGTGTCAAATTCGAGTGGAAATGCGGGTCAATCTTTAATAAATAGATTGCAGTAGTTCAAGAATGCAGCTCACTATCACCTTCTCAAGAACAACTAGAGATTGGCAATAAACACAGGCCCTCTCAACAACATTCACATCACATGACTGAATGTAAAAGAAAATATTGCCTACGTATGTCTTGCGCACAAAAAGCAGGAAAATCCAATCTAATGGAGATGTGCCCTGTTAGTCTAGTCTCAATCATCAACAAAGTGATGGAAGGATAATTGAAAATGCTATCAAGAGGAACTTCCAAAGGAATGACCTGCTCACTGAATCTTAGTTTGGGTTCTTCCAGGGATAATCTGCTCCTGACCTCATACACATTTTGGACCAAGCATGAACAATCATAAATAAACAACCATAAATAATCTGCAGAGTTCTAACCAAACATCCCTGGTCTGAAAGTTTCACAAACTGTACTCTTTCACTAAGGTGACTTATGTCCTTGACTGCTCTAAACAATCTCTTTTTTAGAAGAGACAATATTTGATTCGACTTGATTTGATTCATTGTAGTCATATGTACCTAAGTACAGTAAAAAAGCTTTGATTTACAAGCAGTACAGGTAGATTGTAGCAAACAAGGATATACACATCAAAGAATGCTTAGAGCAAGGCATACAAGGTTACAACTTCACAGGAGGTGTACAAGCAACGTCAACATTAGCAAGGTCAACATTATTTGAAGTTAGAGAGTCCATTCAGCAGTCTAATACCAGCAGGGAAGCAGCTGTTCTTGAGCCTATTGATGTGTGTGTTCAAGCTTTTGTACCTTCTGCCTGACGGAAGAGGTTGGAAGAGAGCATTAGCGGGGTGGGAAGGGGGTCTTTGATGATATTGGCAGCCTTTTTGAGGCAACGAGAAGTGTGAATGGAGTCCATAGATGGGAGGTCTCATGCAATGCCACAATGATGCTACCCGAAGGCTGCAGGAACAGCAAATCATATTCAGCCTGGGAACCCTGCAGCCCAATGGTATCAATGTGGATTTCACAAGCTTCAAAATCTTCCCTCCCCCAACCACATCCCAAAACCAGCCTAGCTCGTCCCCGCCTCTCTAACCTGTTCTTCCTCTCACCTATCCCCTCCTCCCACCTCAAGCCCCACCCCCATCTCCTATCTACTAACCTCATCCCGTCCCCTTGACCTGTCCGTCCTCCCTGGACTGACCTATCTCCTCCCTACCCCCCCACCTACACTCATCTTTACTGGCTCCATCCCCACTTCTTTGACTTGTCTGCCTCCTCTCCACCTATCCTTTCCTCTATCCATCTTCTATCCGCCTCCCCCTCTCTCCCTATTTATTTCAGAACCCTCTTGCCCTCCCCCATTTCTGATGAAGAGTCTCGGCCCGAAACGTCAAGCTTTCCTGCTCCTATGATGCTGCTTGGTCTGTTGTGTTCATCCAGCTCCACACCTTGTTAATGTAAACCATGTAGTTATATAGTTCTTCAATGACTTTCTTCATCGGTCATTGGAATATTGTTGGTATGTTTGGAATGTTATGAATTTACATTGATACAATCTGCCCGATGTTATAAAAACCGACATTTCTTTGTCTCATATCATTCGATGAAACTTGCCAATAATTCCTTTAGCAAGTTGATTTTGGTGGCAAATCATACATTCAATGTTCAATGATTTAAATTCATTTGTCCACTCTTGGAATCAGCTCTGAGCCTGCTTTTGTTGCCATCTTGACTAAGCAATAATGAATACTAAATCTCCACGATACATTAAGTTTTGGCACCATCACAATTGGGGAACCCCAGCTACTATGACTCGGTACAATTATATAATTGTCTGTCATGAACTTGACTTTTTCTTCATTTGAGCTAATTTCTTTGGATTCAGTCTCTAAGGATATTGTTTAATATGTAACATATCCCCCTCATTACATTATGAACAGCTAAAGATGTTTTTCCTTACCTATTCACCAAAATTGATTGTAGCTTCTGTAAATCACATTGATATTGTTTTGGAAAATAAAAATAAAATGTTATGCTATTTTACCATTTAAGCACCAATGCTATTTAGCCTGATTGCTGGAGAGTTCAGTTTTGATTTTTCAAATTCTATTCATTCTCCAACTGTTCTGATATTCTCATTTCAATTGCTATTTCGTTCAAAACATACATGTACCTTTCTCCTGACTGTCGTCTCTGTCATAATACCTCTTTTGCATGTAAAGATGACACACTTGCTGATTCTTCTTCCTATGTGGAGTACTCATTTCATAATTGACATCAGTGAGTTTCTTTTCGATTTGATAAAGTTTAATGAACATTGCTTTTCATGGTTCCGCAGAGACAGCTAACATTACTAACACCTTGTCTGCAGCAACAAAATTTCAAACTTTGGCCTTTTTGTCTGCGCTAGTTTTCATCATTTGTTGAGCACTCTTCAAATGCCAATTCATGGGTTTTCTCAGGTTCTCTCTGAAACACACAAAGTAGGTTAGAATCTTTGCCGCTGATGTTTAATTCATCGATTTTTCTTTAATCAATTTAGTTGATCCTCTCACCACATCTCCAAATATCAGTTCAAAAAGGCTGAATCCTGTGGACTCAAAGCAGCATCCCTAATGACAAACAGTAATAAGGGAATTCCTTTATCCCAAACATTAGGATATTCTTGACAATATGCGCTAATCATAGTATTCAAAATTTTATCTTTCCAAGACACCTAGAGATTATGGGTGATAAGCAGAAGTTGTAAATTGTTTTATTCCTAAAGTAGTCAGTTTCTTTGGAATATTTACAATGCAAAATTTCAACTTTGAACTGGTAATCCATATCTTGTAAAACATTGAAGGAACTTTTCTAGCATTGAAAAGTGACATCAAAATGATCAATGTGGTACTTCAAGAAATCTTGTTGAATCATCCAGAATTGTCAAAACAGGCTGATTCCATACGTAGTTTTAGTTAGGGTTGCTCCACAATCTATTAAGCTCCTACTAAACAGTCTTTTAAAAGATGGTATTGGAATTACAGGTGCGGATTTAATTGACAATTGGGATTTTGCCAACATCTGGCATGTATGTCATCTCTGGCAAAATTGACCACATTTTGATGTAATCCTGGCTATTAAAATGTTTTAATATTTTAGACCATATTTTCTGAGTATCCAAGTGACCTGCCATTGTAATTTTGTGAGCCAATCGTAATATTTCATTACAATACTCAGACGGGACTACCATCTGATGATCCATTGCCCATTGGCTGGTATTTGATGTGATCTCAATTCCATCACTAGTATTTTATCTTTCAATTAATTTAACATTCAGGTATTGGTTCTGGCTTAATTTCTGTACAGGCTGTTTGGCATAACTCTTTCAAATCTAGAGCCACTTGTTGCACTTACATTAAAAAACTTGGACTAAATTTTTTAGGCTCATTCTATTTACCTTAATCTAATTCACTTAAATTTTCAAAAATTACAACCAATATCTAAACATCCAACTCAATTCCCTTCCACAAACTCCTCATCTTCCTGCCTAATTTTATGGACCTGAGATCTAGTTACAACACTGTCAGGTTATAACCCAGGATGTTCCTCCTGCAGCTTCTCTGTTTCTTTTACCTCCACTGTTGTTACACCACCCTCAGTAAGGCCAATATTTTTGAACTAGCCAAGTCATTTCCCAGAATAAGATCAATCCATCTATAGGATTTGTTTCACTCTTCTAACTATGTATAGCTTATTAGTCAGTATCTGTGACTAACTTAGCCAGTCTCTCTCAATAGCTTTATAGGTTTAGCTTTTTGATTTACAGCATAAAAAACCTCTCCTCTCAAGTAAAATACTCAGAACCCCTAGAAAAGTGATTCTCTTTCTCAACATTGAAGAACTCTCATGACTGTCCTGAGCCATCTCTCACTTCTCAGTACATTCTAAGGAAGCATTGTCCTTGTACTTTTGCTGCAGTTTTAATCCTTATTTTCTCTTCTGGTGCCCCCATTTTGAAGGTGCTTTAGACATTCCTATTACTGCAATTAGTCTCCCACTTAAAACTAGCAACTGGCTTTGATATGTCCAGTCTTATTACAATGGAAGTGGAAAGCTTCTTTATATCACATTTTGATTCTAGTTGTTCTGTTTTTTTTTCACTTTGGCATCAATTTGTTTGTTCTGTAAAACAAGCTGCATTTTTTTTATTCCCCCAATTTTTTTTGGATTGTACGTGGGTGTCTACGGCTGTCCCAGCATTTACTGCCCACCCCTAGTTGGCCTTGATAAGGTGATGGCGAGCTGCCTTATTGAATCCACGTGCTGTAGGTTGATCCATAATGCCCTTAGGGAGGGAATTTCAGGATTTTGACACAGCAACACTGAAGGAACATTTCCAAGTTGGGATGATGAGTGGCTTGGAGGAAAACTTGATAGTAGTGGTATTCCCCTGTATCTGCTGTCCTTGCCTTTCTAGATGGTCAGGTCAGGTGTTTGGAAAGTGCTTTTCGAGGAGCTTTGGTGACTTTCTGCAATCCATCTTGTAGACGGTACACACTGCTGCTACTGAAAATCAGTGGCGAAGGGAGTAGATGCTTGTGGATGTGGTGCCAATCAAGACGGCCACCTTGTCCTGGATGATATCGAGACTATTGACCGTTGATGGAACTGCACCCATTCAGGCAAGTGGGGGGAATTCCATTACAGTCTTGACTTATGTCTTGTAAATGGTGGGCAGATTTTGGGGAGTCAGGAGGTGAGTTACTTGCCGCAGTATTCCTAGCTTCTAAACTGCTCTTGGAGCCACTTTATTTATGTGGTGAGCCCGGTTGACATTCCGGTCAATGATAACCCCAAACATGGATAGTGAAGGATCCGGTGATGGTAGCACCATTGAATGCCAAAGGTTGGTGGTTAGATCGTCTCTTATTGGAGGTGGTCATTGCCTGGCATTTGTGCGGTGTGAATGGTACTTGTTAACGCTAATTTCCTTGTGGATTCCCATGTGACCATCTCCCCACTTGTATCTTTCTGCATGAGATAGCGTAGGTATTTGTGAGAACTTCTCCTTCTCTGATCTTTGGTACTTGATGTCATCTAAATAAGATTTCAAGTTTGTGGGAAGGCTACTTCTGAATTCTCCATAATCATAATTACCCTTATCTTCCAAAGAAGTTTCTTTAGTTTTAGTGATTGAAACCATTGGCTGCACAGCGTTTATTTTTCTCTTGAAAATTAGGTTTCCTTCTTGTAGTCCAGAATTGTTAATTTATAAGTTTCAGGGACAGTCGCATAGGTATTGAATATAGCCTTTTTAACTGATTCATAGCTTCAATATTGTTCTTCTGGAGTACATAGTCAAAACATTTTGTAACATGAAGATTTGAACATCGGTTCTGCCCAGCACCCATCTCAAATGAGATAAACTATCTTTAGACTCTATCCTCAGCCTACTTAACCACTAAGTGTAGATTCTTAGTTAAATCAAATACTCCAATGGAATCAGAATCATAGTCTGGTCTATTGCTTTTTATTTTCTTTTTTACACAATGCTTTTCTTCTCCATATCATGTTGTTTAATTTCCTGGTCTCTTTGGATTTCAAGATTTTAAAAACTCCATCTCCTTTTCTATCAGAAATTGCTGGAAAATCTCAGCAGGTCTTCTCTCCACAGATGCTGTCAGACCTGCAGAGTTTTTCCAGCAATTTTTGTTTTTGTTTCTGATTTCCAGCATCTGCAGTTCTTTGCTTCCCCACACTTCTTTTCTATCAGTCTTTGTTTTTCTTTATCCTTTGCAATTTAATTTTCTTAACCCCACCTCCTTTCCACTGCTCTTTTCTTCCCTTCTTTTTCCCACTCAAATTTCTTCACTTCTCTTTCTTTCTCTTTTCCTTCTAAGTAAAGACTTTTCATTGTTCTTTCTCTCTGTTTATCTTCTAATTCAAGGCTGTTCATTTCTTTTATTCTCCACAAGTCAAGATTTTTTAAAATTTACAACTGTATCTTAGCTAATTCTAGATTTCACGTTTTCCTTCTAATTCTAAATGTTGGAAAATGACTCTACACATCTCTTCCTTATGAGATCCTGCTTTAACTTCTACTCTCAAATTATCTGCTAATTCTCTCAGTTTAGCCTTAGTCAAAGATTCTAAACCATCCAGTTTATATCTTCTACTTTCAGAAAACTCCAGCAATGTTTCAGTTCATTTTCCAAACCCGTGCAATAAACCAAAATTCAAACACTAGGAGTAACAATGAAATTAATATCAGCAGAAAAGAAAAAAGATTGGAACAGAAATTCTGTCGGAGTGAGGAGCAGAACTTCTTCAAGGTGGGCATGCATAGAAGAGATGTGTCAGAGAGTTAAAAACTTAAAAACAAAACAAACGAACTGCAGATGCTGTAAATCAGAAACAAAAATAGAGAATGCTGGAAAAGCTCAGCAGGTCTGGCAGCATCGGTGAGGAAAAATCAGAATTAACATTTCGGGTCCAGTGACCCTTCCTCAGAACTGATGGTAGCTCAGAAAATGTCAATTTATATGCAGAAGATTACCAATTTCCACCCTGCCCACTTTCACCTGGTCTATCTCTGATTCCTCCCTTCCCTCCTCAACACCTGTGTCTCCATTTCTGAGGATAGACAGGCCACTAATATCCAATATAAACCCATCAACTCCCACAGCTACCTGGACTATACATCCTTGCACCCTGCTTGCTGTAAAGACTCCATTCTTTCTCTCAGTTCCTCCGTTTCCATTGCATATGTTCCCGTTATAAAGCGGAGGTTGATCCCCTTCCTTGAACTAACACCAAAACAGCCAAAGAGGACCACCGTTTCCTAGAATCTGTAAAAGGAGTGTGAAAAGTGGTGTAACCTGCCTTTCAGCAACTTCTAGTGGTTAAACAAAATCATTTCCTGACACCCACTTTAAAATCAACAAGTGACAATTTATTTATCTAACTCTAACAGTGAACAAATTAACTAAACTATTAACAAACTGAACAAATCCCTTCTAACCACCAACTATTCCCAAATAAAACAAGATTCTAATGGTATGCTCTTCCAATAAATAGAAGTCCCACTTACATAAAAAAGTAGAACTTAGTCTCTTGAAATTACAGTCAGGTTATATGTCTTCTGGACTGCTCAGTCCCTTCTTTGTCGATTCTTCTGGCAGGAATATTTACTAATTGCGCCATAGGTACATTAGTCATTTAGATGGTGCTTTCTCTAACACATAGAGGAGTCTGTAAGAGCCAGTGATTCTCTCCTGAAAGCTGAGGACTGTTAACTTTGGCGGATGGCAGTTAGTTCTGCTGTCTTTGCCCAAAAGCCCCTTCTTTTATACCCTTCATGATATATCAATATTTCTTACAATAGGATAGGTCCTATATTGTCAAAACCATCAGATTTATATTTAATTGATTTTTGATATCTAAGTGCCTGGTTCAAATTGATTGGCTAAATTCAAAAACTTGGTAAAACCTGCTCTCTGTGCGCTTGCAAACTTTCAAGCTGCAGTTCACAGACATCCATTTAAATCTCTAAGCATAGAAAAAGCACATAATCTTTTAAAGGGACCACACAATGCTTTACCCCCTCCCAGCATTGTACGAACACCAAATTCTAACTTCCTGCCTCCCAATCCTCCCTACCAAACTTTGCAACAGTTCTGATAAGGCAAACTCCAACAAGGGAGACCCCAAAATGTCCACCTTATTTCTCAACCGAGGAATCCCCAACACCATTGTTGACAGGCCCCATGTCCGGCACTCCCACCCGCACCCACTTTCTTCCCTCCTGCAACAGCGATAGGTTTCCCCTTGTCCTTACCTACCATCCCACCAGCATCCACATCCACAAGATTATCAGATGCCATTTCTGCCACCTCCAGCGAGATGCCACCACCTGACACACATTACCCTCCCCTCCCTTGTCTGCCTTCCGCAGGGACCGTTCCCTTCGGGACACCCTGGTCCACTCTTCCTTCACCCCCAACTCGCCCCCACAGTCCAACGGCACCTTCCCCTGTAACCACCGAAGGTGTAACACCTGCCCATTTACCTCCTCCCTCCCCAGTATCCAAGGGCCAAAACATACCTTACAGTTGAAGCAACGCATCACCTGCGCTTCCCAGAATCTAGTCTGCTGCATTGGCTGCTCACAACATTGAGGAAACGAAACATAGATTGGGTGTCCGCTGTGCGGAACATCTATGTTCTGCTCGCAAAAAAGACCCTGAGCTTCCAGTTGCCTGTCACTTTAACACACCACCCTCTTCCCTGGCCAACATCTCTGTCTCTGGCTTGCTGCAGTGTTTCAGCGAAGTTCAGTGCGAGCTGGAAGAACATCACCTCATTTTCCGCGTGGGGACGCTGCAGCCCTCCAGACTCAATATCGATTTCAATAATAATCCTGGGGACTGAACTTTCCTATGTCCTATCCCTCTATTTCACACATCAGGCCTTCTTATCACATAGCCTGCCATTACACACCACCCATTGTTAGCCACTAACAGTGTCCATTAACAACTATTCACCCTCCTAGCTGAATTGTTATCAGGTGTTTTGGCTGTCCAGTTGTTTTTCTCTCTCCTTGGACTCCATCCCCACCTATCTTTTACTCCTTACCCCCTCCACCCTGAGTCCCACTATAAACTGACATTTTCCTAGCTACCATCAGTTCTGAGGAAGGGTCACTGGACCTGAAGTGTTAACTCTGGCTTTTCTTCACAGAAGCTGCCGGACCTGCTGAGCTTTTCCAGCAGCTTCCATTTTTGCTGCAGTATTGTGGTCTGTGCTGTGGAGAGATATAAACAATATTGCACATTACAGAGGAGTGTCGCCACTATAGACTGTGGAGTGGACTAATCATTTTAAACTCAATAAATGAGGTGCCAATCACTTGGTTCTGGGGTTTGCATTTGCTAAGGAGTAAAATCATGATACAGTCAGGCAGAATTAATATGGTTTTGTGAAAGGAAAATTATTTTGACAAGTTCATTAGAGTGCTTTGAACATGCAGGTTTGATAAAAGGAAAGAAGTAGATGTGGTGTAATTGAATTTCAAAAAGACATTCAAAAGAGTGCCATATTAAAGGTCACTGCACAAAATAGGAGCTTATAGTTTTGAGGTGATATACTAACATTAAATAATCAGCTAACAGGAAACAGAGAGTCAGAATAAATGGATCATTCTCATGTAGGCAAATTGTAATGTGTGGAGTCCTGTTGGGATTAGTGCTAGATCTTCAACTATTTATGATGTATATTAGTAACTTGAGGCAAACTGTTTTGTAGTTAAATTTGCCAAAAGCACAAAGAGGAGATAGGATGCAAGTTTTGAGGAGAATACGAAGAGTTCACAAGGGGTAATAGAAAAGTGATTGGGCAAAAATTTGGCAGATGGGAGAATGCGAGATTTCCCACTTTGACTAAAACAGAAAGGTTGAACACTGTTTAAATCATTCCTGGGGCATGGATGTTACTGGCTAGGCTAGCATTCATTCCCCATCCCTCATTACCCTTGAGATTAGTAGTGACTCACTATCATCTACTACTGCAGTCCACATCCTATTGTGTTCCTACGCAACAGCGCGTTGTAGAAAATCGCGCTATAGAAATAATGGGGCCTATGGGAAAAGTAAGAGTAGGGGCAGACCACCAAAATATATCACTCAAAATCACTCAAAAATCACTCAAAAGCCTAACACAAAGGATAGCACAGTTTGAATAAATGTTTAATTCATATCTTATAATGAAATAAAAGTAAAGTTAACATGTTACCTGGAAAAAATATCAACATGACTTGATAGGGGAGGAGGTTTTGAGGTTGCTCGGTTGTTAATGCAGGGCCTGAGGGTCGTCTTCATCATCGTCAACGTCATCGTCATCGTCAGCATCACCACCTTCAGATGCAGTTGTAGCTACGGGGTTAGAACAAAAAATAGTTAATCCAGAAGTGGATGGGTGTAGTTCATCGTCTTCTGATTGTTTCATGGGGATTGGACTTAAAATAAATCCAGATTTTGCTGCTTTGCCCTTTTTCTTCTTTTATGAATAAACTGCTTATAGGATGCCAAATAAGACCTGATTCCACAAACTGTAACCCTGCTGGGTTCTGCGTTGTTATTGCTGTCCTCCAAGAGCTGTAGCTGCTTCTACAATTTCCTTCAGGATAGAACACAAAACACAAGTGGAAAGGTCTCGTGGTGCTGCACCCTGGACTACTTCTTCTTCTTCATCTCCAGCTTCTACATCTCCCTCATTGACAAGTTGGTGTAGATCAGCTGTAGAGAGGTCTTCACAGTGGGACTTAAACAGCTCCTCAACATCCTCACTCTCCAATTCTTCAAATCCAACTTGCTTTGTAAGATCAACATGACGTTCTTTGATTCTTGGGAGCTCCTGATGGATCAAAGCCTTTAAAATCTTGAAAAAAATCTGGGACAGGCTTCGGCCAAACTGCATGCAAGCAATCCGCGCTGACATTACCCCAGGCCTCCACGATAATGTCAATTGCATTATTGATGTTAAAGCTCTTCCAGAATTGAAGAACGCTGTCCTTATCCCCCTCAGTGGCTGCAATCAGCCTCTTAAAAGACTGCCTTAAATAATAAGCTTAAATAATAAGCTGCTTTTGCACGCTGGTCCATGGGTTGAAGGAAAGAGGAGTTTGTGTTTTAGAAATAGCGCTCCCCTATTCGTCAGTCGTGTTGTAGCCAATTTGCGTTGCCTGAACACGCGTTATAGCAGAACCAACTGTATGACATGATAGCACATCCAGCAGCTGGTGGTGACAATGAATGAAGGTACTGAGCTTTGGAGCTTGGGCAGTTGTGCCTGGATCTTCAGCAGCAGGTGGCGATGCTGAGGGAGGGCAGCTGGAGAATTCAAACAGACTACCCTTGAATCAAAGGATTGTTTTGGGGGTAGGAGGTCTCATGGGAAGAAGGAGCAAACTGACAAAAGGATTCCTTAACCCAATGAAAACTACAAGCTTCAATCCATGGAAATACTTGCTTATTTAATTACAATTTCCCTTCATTTTGTATTGACCTGATGCCAGTGGAATAAAGAAGCCCTGCTTTATGATCTTTGGGCCTTCCGTATGTTTAAGTCTCATGCTTTATCAGGATCAACGTTCCCTATAAATTGCATGGCCATTGGCATTCCAAGCATTTGCTTCCCATTTTAGAATTGCTGCTGCCCAGGTACATCAGAGGTCTGCGCAGAGGGGACCTAGATCTGAAAGATGTGTGGGTTAAAGAGAAATATGCAGATAGTGGTGTTCCCACGCATCTGATGTCCTTACCTTCCCACGTGGAAGACGGTATGGATGCGAAATGTGCTATCTCACGAGTCTAATGAGTTCTTGCAGTTCATCTTGTAGATGGTACACACTGCTGCCAATGTGCATTGATGGTGGGGGGAGTGACTGTTGATGGTGGTGCTTGCAATGCCAATCAAATGAAGTTGGCTGCTTTGCTCTGGATGGTGTCAAGTTTACTGAATATTTTTTGATCTATACCCATCCTGGTAAGTGAAGGGTATTCTATCACACTCCTGACTTGTGCCTTGTAGATGATGAAAAGGATTCGGGGGAGACAGGAGGTGGATTATTTGCTGTGGAATTCCTAACCTGGTACTTGGTCTTGAAGCCACAGTAATTATACGGTTGGTCCAGTTCAGTTTCTCATCAATGGTTTCATAGATGCTGGTGTTGTATCTTGTATTGAAGCAGCTTGGCTACAGCATGACAACTATAATGGTAGGGACCTCATAAAGAGGCAGAGACAATTCACTCACTTGGTATTTCTGGCTGCAGTTGGTTAGAAATGTTTCAGCCTTGAAATTTAGGAACAAAACTTTTATTTTCTTAAACACTACATAGATAATAGTGTACATTCAGTGTCAGATAGTGACATGATGTCAGCTTATGGAACGAAACAGCCTCAGCGGTATTTGTTACCACCTTCCTGTTGTCCTTGTTTATTAGAAGTTGTTCAAGTGACTGGTCTAACAACAGTAACATACAACACAGGAAATACTAGAAAAGTTCCGTATTAAAGGAACCCCAATTTCCAAACCAGTTTAGGATTTTCTACTCATTTTCAGGCATTACACACATGCTGCCTGAAATCATGGGCTTTTAAGGCAGCCGTATCTGGTGCCAACACTAGTGCAAACAGCTCACTCACTGCATTTGCAGCGCCAGTGATATTATATCACACTCTGCCAGAACCCCACAAAGATGTCGAACACAATTGCTCACTCTCGTCAACGTTACTGCTAAAATCACTGAGACAAGCAATTAAAAAAAAACTTTTCTTTACTCATTAACAGGATGAGGGCATCACTGGCTAGGCAGCATTTATTGCCCATCCCTAATTACCCAGAGGGCAGTTCAGAGTCACATGTAGGCCAGACCAGGTAAGCAGAGCAGTTTCTTTCCCTCAAGGGCATTAGCGAACCAGTTGGTTTTTTTCCCGAAAATCAACAACACATTCACAGTCATCATTAGATTCTTAATCACAGATATTTTATTGACTTCAAATTGCACCATTTTCCGTGATGGGATTTAATCTGTTATCTGGATCTCTTGATTAACAGGCCATTGCCTCCTCGTCAATTCATCTATTTTCTCGGTAAAGTGTGTCAATGTGAATGTAGTGTTAAGACTATAGTCATTGCAAAGTTGAGCTGCAGAATGGGATTCTCCAGTAAGGCCATTGAATGATGCAGTGAGGGGAACAGAGGATGCGGGACTGGAGAATGGGCCAGCGAACAGTTTAGCAAGGGAAAGGCAGCAACAATGGGCATACTACTTTTCATTCCAGTGCGATACAGACGCTAAAGGTAAAGTTGCCAGAGCCCCAGAGGAGCATAGGACTGCAGTCTTATTAGAGGGAGACCGGTGGTGAGTTTAACGTTAGGGAGCGCAAGGTTGAGAAAGAGGGACGTTCATGGTGACCAAGGCCAGTGTGATATTTGAAACTACACTATTCACATCACTCTGTGTTGCAAACCAGCCACCCTACTAACTGAGCTAAACTAACCTGTCAACAGCTCTGACTGCCGGTTTCAGTGCATTGGGAAGAGACTGTGTTAAGAAGGTGTTAAAAGGACATTCCTCCGTTTAAAAAAAAATCTGCAGATTGGAAATTGAGTTTTGTTATACCCTGAGCTGATTTTTCATAATTTTTGTTTTATTCTTTTATCAATATTGGATTATGAGCTGGAAATGACCTTTGGGACAGCTTAGTTTAAAAGAACAAACCAGGCAAGTTCTGTTTGTGAGGCCAAGCCTGGAGGCCAATTATAGGCTTGATTAAAAGGTTCTAACACTAACACACACACACACACACACACACAGACCCCAGGAGAAACACTGCCTTTTAACAGATAGCAGAAATTGACTATTAAGGAGGCCAGTACTTGGACAGTGATTCTGCTAAGTCTGAAGGAGACCCTATGATCAAACAGACAGCAGTTGTTGAACGGTAACTGAAACCTCCAGAAGAGACGATTGCTCAATCAGGGTGGCACCCAACTTAAAGTCATTTCATTTTTAAAGTATCTTTTCTGAGAGATTTTCGGACTATTGCTGAGAGAGCATGAAGATTTGGAAGCTCCTTACCTAATCTGCTACACCAGCTTCCAGAAGCCCAAAGAGAGAGGACATCTGAGTTAGAAGTATGAGATAACAAAGGTGTAGAGCTGCATGAACACAGCAGGCCAAGCAGCATCACAGGAGCAGGAAAGCTGACGTTTCGGGTTTGGTCCCTTCTTCAGATTTTCTGCTCCTGCGATGCTGCTTGGCCTGCTGTGTTCATCCAGCTCTACACCCTGTCATCTCAGATTCTCCAGCATTGGCAGTTCCCACTATCTCTGAGTTAGAAGTATTGCTGCTTTTGCCTGGGTGAGCTGAGAAGATGACCGTGATCAACGTTTCACCCTCAGTCATGAATTTCGACCATGGGAAGAACAAAGGGAAAAAGGTCACACTGCTCTTGCAAGTGCTTTGGGACACTTACTTTTCTTGACTGTGGCATAGAGTATAAGAACAAGGAGGTAACGTTGGAGCTGTACAGAGCATTGGTTAGGCCACACCTGGAATAATGTGTGCAGTTCTGGTCACCTCACTACAGGAAGGATGTCTTAAAACTAGAGGGGTTACAAAGGGTGTTCACCAGGACATTCTCTTTGATGGAGAAATTGAGCTATAAGGACAGTCTAGATAAGCTTGGATTGTTTTCTTTAGAACAGAGAAGACTGAGCGGGGGGACATGATTGAAGTGTATAAAATCATGAGGGGTATGAACAGGGTGAATAGAGAGCAGCTGTTTTCCCTTGGTTAAGCGGTCAATCACAAGATGGCATAGTTTTAGGGTGAGGGGCAGAAGATTCAGAGGGGATTTGGGTAAAAAATCTTTTTCACTTAGCGGGCAGTGGGAATCTGGAATGCACTGCCTGGGAAGGTGGTGGAGGCTGGAAATCTCACAATCTTTAAAAAAAATTTGGATTCCCATTTCAAGGATCATAACATTGAAGGATACGCAACAAGTGCAGGAAGTTGGGATTAGTGCAATTTTAGTGGTAGTTAAGTTGGTGCAAACACAATGGGCCAAAGGACCTTTCCTGCACTGTATGAATCTATGAAATCTATGCTCTGTTGAAAGAAAATCAGGCAGGGAGTGCTATAATCACAAAACAAGTGAAGAATATGGAAGTTTTTGTCCCAAAATCTGCAGTTCGAAGGAGCCTATCTTTGGAAGAAAACACCACCCTTCCAACTGCAGAAGCCATTTCAGCTAGAGGATTTGAGTTCAAAAGTTTATCATTTCACTTCAGCGACAAATAACTTGTGCAACAGGTAAACCACGTGACTCATTGGGACTTTCTGCCTGGTATTTTTCTTCTCAGTATACTTTCGTCTTTTTGTTTTCATCAAGACAGTCCAATTCTTTGTTGATAATTTAATCACATTATCCCAAAAGTACCTTCTTAAAAACTTGATATAAACAGATCTTTAACCTGTCTGACCACTGGTCTAGTTTAACTTGAAACTTTGCAAATTAAAAGTGGGCTACAAGTTATATTAATTCACATTATGTGGTTATGACATCGGGAACCATTACGTGGGTCTTTGAGTACAGGACTAGAGAGTTCCAGTTCAAGTCTTCAGCAGAGGAGCGGTAAAAGGCAGAGTTAATTTTACCGCCTTCACTCTTACTGAGTTGGCTCATCATCTGAAGTTCCTGAGATTAGAACATTTTGTGCGGAGGATAACATGCAAAGCTGGAATTAGCTCCCTATTGATTAAAATATAAGTTTGATGCAGAACACAGCTGGATTCTGATAGCAAGCTATTTCACATCATCTCAAGAGGGATGGGGCAGAATTTTTTGGTACACATCAGTGGCAGCTCTGGAGGTGGGGGGTGTTGTCGGAAAGCAGCATGCTGGTTTGCTAGGACGAGAGGTTGGTGAATACCCTGCTCACAGGCAACAGGATCCTATTAATAGTCTGAGGGTCACCAACCACCTTCACCTCTGCCCTTCACCACCTACACAACCGACAGAATGAAATGGTCAAAGTGGCAGTCGTAAGCTGCCCTTTGAAGGGCCTCCCGTCTACAATGGATAGCAGTCACAAATTGTGACCTACTGCAGGAGTAGGCGCTCAGTGGGTGCCTCAATTTGAGGCTCACTCTCAGGACCAACATACATTGGCAGCTCTCAGCTCCGAGGGTGCCTCCCACCGTGGACTCAGCTATGACCCTTTAACTGGGCAGCCAATATGCCCAGTGACCACCTTCAAAATCACTTCAGTTGTCTGCCACCCGTGAGATGCTGGATCAGGACCCAGAAGTAGTCCCGCCATCAGGGTCCTGACCCCAAAGAGAAGACTCAGCCGGAGGCTGGAGTCTGCCCGGAAGCTGACTCCAGGCATAACCATTCTGGCAATAAACATGGCTTCCTGCTTTCGGCTTGCTAACTCAAAATATTCCTGCTGTTAAAATGAATGGGTGAAATCTTAGGTCACTCTACAGCCAGCAGCACCTGGTCAAGGCCAACGGTTCAGAATAGCTATCAATGAGGATCGCTGTAATGACTAAATCATAGTTAGAAAAGCCTCCTAATCCTTCCAAGGCCCCGCAGATTTAAAAAGGTGAAATCTCTCTGCTTTTCCAATGTAATATAAATCTGATGATGACATACAAAAGAGCAGAAGCCTCTGTTGTACCATGCTGTGCCTCCCCAAGCCTAGTTACATTCTTGCCGTGCACTGAATGGCAAATCTAAGGAGTAGTCACCTTTGTTGTCAAGAAACCTCTTACAGCCTAAATCTAAACCCGATTTGTCGTTAGCTTTGCAGCAATCTTGTTGATGTTGGTCCTAACTATATCCTTAAATAAACAGATAAAATAATAGCGTATCAGCGATGTTCAGTTATCAGGAATTACAGGGCCTGCTGAGCAAGGTTACTTCAAGGTTTTACAAGGCAACTTCAACGTTTTGCAAGGCAAAGTTTATCTGTCAACAGCAGTACACCACCTGGTTACATTGCATATAAAAGGAAGCAAAATTTGATCACACAACAAAAAACTGTTTTTCTACTTTGCCAACTTTTCCCGCAGCATGCAGATTCTGGTCTCCGAGAAGCATCTTCATTAACTCGCTTTATTGTCTGACCAGTTTCATCGATAGGTTTCTTTCTGATTCTGCACATTGATTTACAATTATTGAAGACTATAAGTTGCTGTTGCCATCCAGCACTATTCTAACCTGTAAAAAAAAACTAGTTGTTCTATTTACAGGGTCCTTCTGAAATTCAAATTGCTTTTTGTACGGAGTTATAAAATCTTTAAACTTCAGACAATCTGAACAATTAATTGCTGTCACCAAAATTGCAATTTACATGAACCGTTACCTCCATTACTTAAGAAAAGAAATACAGGGCAGCACTACAATCCACAAATTCCTCTCCAATTCACACATCATCCTGATTTAGAAATGTATCACTGTCCCTTCACTATCACTGTGTCAAAATCCTGAACTCTCTTCATAACAACACTGTGGATGTACCTACTCACCATGGGCTACAATGGTTTAAGGGGACAGCTTACCACCAACTATTCTAGGGCATTAAGCATGGGCAATAAATGCTGGTGTAACCAGTGACATAAATAAAATAAATCAGTTCAATTATACTTCATATGTGGAGTAGGGAGGGACTAAAATTCTTAAATTATACCTCTGGAAATTTTATGTAACCAGTAGGTAGAAAGCCCAACACGGGAGGCAGGAGTTCTGGGCCTAATCTTCAGAAATGTGACCAGACAGATGGAAGGCATTTTGGAGATAGTGATCATAACTCATAGATCAGACATAACATAGATCCAGAAATTAGAATCAGAGAAACTCTTCATTACAAAAAGAGGCCATTCGGCCCATCATGTCTGCATGAAGACCCAACCCTCTACCCTGTTCACATAACCCTGCATTAACCATGGCTAACCCACCTAGCCCGTACATCCTTGGATTCCACAGGGCAATTTAGCATGGCCAGCACACCTAACCTGCACATCTTTGGATTGTTAGAGGAAACTGGAGCACCCGGAGGAAACCCACGCAGACACGGGGAGAACGTGCAAATGTCCACACAGGCAGTCGCCCGAGGCTGGAATTGAACCAGGATCCCTGGTTCTGTGAGGCAGCAGTGCTAACCATGGTGGGCCAGTCAGTACAACCTTGGTGCTGGATAAGTTATTAAATGAATTCTGAGGGACAGAATAGATCTGCATTTGTGGAGACACAGATTAACTTCACTTAAATGCATGAATGATTAATGTTTGACAAATTTGATCGAATGTTTTGAGGAGATAACTAGGAGTTTTGACGAAGGTAACTCATTTGATGTTGTCTATTTGGACTTTGGCAAGGCTTTTGAGAAAGTCCTTCATGGCAGACTGGTCAAGAAAGTAAGTGCCCATGACATCAACGAGCAAGGACACACTGGATACAAATTTGGCTGAAAGGAACAGAAAGTGATGTTTCAGTGACTGGAAGTCTGTTTTCAGCAGAGTCTTGAAGGGCCGGGTGATGTCCACCACAAATAGCAAGGTCCACAATAATAATTTGGATGTAAATTTATGGGGTATTATCAAGAAGTTAGCAAATGACATGAAGATTGATAAGGTTGTAAATTAGTGAGGTGATTAGCCATAAACTGCAGGAGGAGATCAATGGACCAGCAAGTTGAGTAAAGAAATTCAACAAGTGAGGGGTAATAGGAAGGGCTGAATAGTAGGACCCTGAAAATTGGCAGGCCCTTGGTGTGCATATCCAATTTCCCCCAAAGGTAGCAATGTAGGCAGGCAAGGTGGTTAAGGCAGCACATAGGATACTGTATTTTCACAGTTGATGTATAAATTCAAGAGTTAGGACGCCATTCTGAACAAAATGCTGGTTAGGCTACAACTGGAGTACAGCATGCAGTTCTTGTCATCATTAGTTAGGGAGGATGTGATGACATGACAGGGGATATGAAGGAGATTAACCCGAATGGTCATGGGCTGGAGGATCTGAGTTTATGAGGATAAAGTGGACAGGCTGTAGTTGTTTACCTTGTAGGATTGAAGGCTGAAAGAGAGGATCCATAAAAAGGCACGTAAGATTACGAGGAGAATAGATAGGTTGTGCAGAAAGCACATTTTACAGTAGTAGAGGGGTCAGCATGCGGTGGGGGAGTATTTATTTAAATGCAAGAGTTGAAAAGTGAGGTAGGGAGTTGAGGGGATATTGTTTTCACCAAGCAGGTGGTGGAACTCTGGAAATCACTACCTGAAAGAGTATGGTGGGGAGGTGGGGAGGTAGGGAGGGGATAGGTCAGTCCAGGGAGGACGGACAGGTCAAGGGGGCCGGATGAGGTTAGTAGATAGGAGACGGGGGTGGGAGGAGGGGATAGGTGGGAGGAAGGACAGGTTAGGGAGGCGGGGACAAACTGGGCTGGTTTTGGGATGTGGTGGGGGGGGGGGGGGTAGATTTTGAAGCTTGTGAAGTCCACATTGATATCATTGGGCTGCAGGGTTCTCAAGTGGAATATGACCTTCAAGCAGCATTGTTGTGGCACTGCAGGAGGCCCAGGATGGACATGTCGTCTGAGGAATGGAAGGGGGAGTTGAAATGGTTTGCAACTGGGAGGTGCAGTTGTTTGTTGCAAACCAAGTGTAGGCGTTCTGCAAAGCAGTCCTCATGCCTCCGCTTGGTTTCCCCGATGTAGAGGAGGCCAGAACGGGAACAGCGGATACAGTATAACACATTAGCAGATGTGCAGGTGAACATCTGCTTGATGTGGAAAGTCTTCTTGGGCCCTGGGACGGGGGGTGAGGGGAGGGGGGAGAGGTGTAGCACTTCCTGCGGTTACAGGGGAAAGGTGCTGGGTGTGGTGGGGCTGGAGGGGAGTGTGGAGCGGACAAGGGAGTCCCGGAGAGAGTGGTCCCTCCGGAAAGCAGATAAGGGTAGGGAGGGAAAAATGTCTTTGGTGGTGGGGTCTGATTGCAGATGGCGGAAGTGTCGGATGCTGATGCGTCGGATCCGGAGGTTGGCGGGGTGGTACGTGAGGATGAGGGGGATTCTGTTTTGGTTGTTATTGCGGGGAGGGGGTGTGAGGGATGTGTTGTGGGAAATGCGGGAGACATGGTCGAGGGCGTTCTCGACCACTGAGGGGGTAGGGAGAGTTGCGGTCCTTGAAAAACGAGGACATCTGAGATGTACAGGAGTGGAATGCCTCTTCCTGGGTGCAGATGCGGCGGAGGCGAAGGAATTGGGAATAGGGGATGGCATTTTTGCAGGAAGATGGGTGGGAGGAGGTGTATTCTAGGTAGCTGTGGGAGTCGGTGGGCTTGAAGTGGATATCGGTTTCTAGGTGGTTGCCAGAGATGGAGACAGAGAGGTCCAGGAAGGAGAGTGAGGTATTGGAGATGGTCCAGGTGAACTTAAGGTTGGGGTGGAAGGTGTTGGTGAAGTGGATGAACTGTTCGAGCTCCTCGTGGGAGCATGAGGCAGTGCCGATACAGTCATCAACATCCCCCCACCGCTCAGTGGTCGAGACCGTCCTCGACCGTGTCTCCCGCAACACATCCCTCACACCCCCTCCCCACAATAACAACCAAAACATAAGCCCCCTCGTCCTCACGTACCATCCCACCAACCTCTGGATCCAACGCATCAGCCTCTGACACTTCTGCCATCTGCAATCCGACCCCACCTTCAAAGACATTTTTACCCTCCCCACCCTTATCTGCTTTCCGGAGGGACTACTCTCTCCGGGACTCCCTTGTCCGCCGCTCCACACTCCCCTCCAGCCCCACCACACCCAGCACTTTTCCCTGCAACCGCAGGAAGTGCTACACCTGCCCCGACACCTCCCCCCTCACCCCCATCCCAGGCCCCAAGAAGACTTTCCACATCAAGCAGATGTTCACCTGCACATCTGCTAATGTGGTATACTGTATCCGCTGTTCCCGTTGGGGCCTCCTCTACATCGGGGAAACCAAGCGGAGGCTTGGGGACCGCTTTGCAGAACACCTGCGCTTAGTTCGCAACAAACAACTGCACCTCCCAGTTGCAAACGATTTCAACTCCCCCTCCCATTCCTCAGACGACATGTCCATCCTGGGCCTCCTGCAGTGCCACGACGATGCCACCCGAAGGTTGCAGGAACAGCAACTCATATTCCACTTGGGAACCCTGCAGCCCAATGGTATCAATGTGGACTTCACAAGCTTCAAAATCTCCCCTCCCACTACCGCATCCCAAAACCAGCCCAGCTCGTCCCCACCTCCCTAACCTGTCCCTCCTCCCACCCCAAGCCCCACCCCCATCTCCTACCTACTAGCCTCATCCGGCCCCCTTGACCTGTCTGTCCTCCCTGGACTGACCTATCCCCTCCCTACCTACACTCACTTCTACTGGCTCCATCCCTACCTCCTTGACCTGTCTGTCTCCTCTCACCCAATCTTCTCCTCTATCCATCTTCTATCCGCCTCCCCCTCTCTGCCTATTTATTTCAGAACCCCCTTTCCCTCCCCCATTTCTGAAGAATGGTCTCGGCCCAAAACGTCAGCCTTCCTGCTCCTCTGATGCTGCTTGGCCTGTTATGGTCATCCAGCTCTGCATCTTGTTATCTCTTGGACAAGAGCTGGAAGATGGGATTAGTGTAGTCAGACCGTTGTGAACTGGTATGGATATTGCTAGCCACCTGGCATCCTCATGCTGTAAACGTCATTGAGTAAATTATTTCCACCAGACATTTTTAAAACAGAATCCAAGTTGGCATTTTGCAGTGAAAGGATTCAGCTCCACAAATTTAGGACTTCCGGCTAGGATCCTAAAGAACAAGCATGCGTGTGAAACAAACACAGAATGCTGGAGAAACTTGGCAGGTCTGCCAGCACCTGTGGAGAGAGAAACAGATTTGACATTTTGAGTTTGATAGGACTCTTCGATTTTGTTTGTTTTGAGATTTCCAGGAACTGCAGTATTTGGCCCTTAAGTTTGCATCCGACTCTTTACATATTGGGATATTCTTACAGACAGCAGTTCACCAACAGTTCAGGTAAATTTTTAAGCCACAGGTGTCCACACATTTGTTCTTGAAGCCAAGGACATCTGTCAAGGCAAGGAGTGCTTAGGTGGGGGTGGGGTGTCAAAATGTGTACAAATAAAAAAATTTGTAATTAAAATTAAAATTTCTAAATTTCTTAAACGACACCAAACTTTTGGGGCATGCGAGAAGGATAGTTTGTGAATGATAGTCTGAGAATGTAACAAATTGCAAAAAGAAATAAATTTGCAAAAATATATGTATATGTATTGAAATTCATTTGCCAATATGCAATGATGAATTACACATTTTAGTTAGAGAACTAAGGCGGTCACACTACTTGAAAAATAGAAATGTAAAGGAGTAAAATGTTCTGGGTATACAAACATATCAGCAAATATAGGTTTAAAAAGGCTGTTGAATAACAAAGCCACTTTAATTTCTATCCTTCTAGAAACAAATCTAAGAGAGAAGTGGTGCTAATCTTGGATTGAACCTTGGTTCAACCACAGAGTTATCTTATTTTTGTAATGACAAAGCTGAGATAGGACCAATGTCATTGTAATAACTGATGGTGTGGCATCACGTGTCTGCAATGTTATCATGGATTGGATGGGACAGGACAGGACATGATTTTAATATAATGAATCAAGCATGACAGCATTCTATGTTCATGCTGCTCCTCAATTTGCAGTACATACCCGTCTGAATTTTACCCACATGCAATTACTCAGTCGTTGTTTGCTTATTTGCTACCAACAAATTCACATACTTAAAGTTGGCCCCAGATCCTATCTCTTCCCCCCCCATTGACTTGTCCAGTCTGATTGTACAGTAGCTAGAAGTTAGATTGGAGCAATATTCATGGTTTTTTTGTTACCTGTAGAAGTCCATGCCCCTATTTCCCGCAGGTAATGAAGATTTGGTGTAAAATTGAGTGAGGCTACACTTTTGAACAGAATGAGGTTTCAGCATTTCAGTTTTCTATCCTTCCCAAAATCCTTGAAACGATCTGTACTAAAATCAGGGAGGATATTATCTACCAAACCTCCTTTATTGTCTCTTCTCTGCCCTCTATTACAGTTTGACTGCCCTTTCTTACATCCACGCTTACTTACATTTCCTAGTCATGGCCAGATTACCTCAGCAACCTGCTTGCTTGCCCTGATAGTTACCTGCATGTTTCCCCAAGGTGAGACCTGTAGAAACAGGGGAGATGGTGGTGTAGGATGCAGTACAATGTCACTGGATTAGCAATCTAAAATCCCAGGCTAATGTTCTGGGGACATGAGTTTGAATCCCACTGTGGCAGATTGTGAAATGGGAATTCATTCTAAGTCTGGAATGAGAAGCTATTCTAAATGACACTCAAGTAATCACCGTTGATTGTCATAAAACTCATCTCTCAAGCACATCAACGAACCAGAATAAAATCTGCCTTCTTTACTTGGCCTGCATGTGACTCCCAAACCTTCATATGATTGATTCTTACAATTTCCTGTGGGCAACACATGCTGACCTAACCAGTAACATCCACATCATGCAAATTAATTTGAAAAATCCACATAAAAGAGGCCATTCAGCCCATTTACCAACACCTGATATGTAGCCTTGCTGGTTACAGCACTTCCAGGTACAGATCCAAGTTCCTTTCCAATGAGTAGAGGGTTTCTGCTTCAACCCCCAAAGTGGATAGTGGATTTTAAATACCCCCATCCACCACTCTGAGTGAAAAAGTACTTTATTAAGTCCCATCTAATCCTTGTATCAATCTCCTTAAAATCGGTGCCCCTGGTAATTGAACTTTCCACTAGGGAAGCGGGTCTTCTGACCACTCTATCCAAGCCTCTTGATTTTTTTTTTCCCCACTCCAAATAAGTCAACCCTCAGCCACTACTGTTCTAAGGAAAACAGTCATTGCCCATCAATCCCTCCTCATATCCGCAACATTCTCATATGTCTCCTCTGTACTGCCTCTGGAACGATCATCTCCTTTTTCTAAATGTGCTGACGAGATCCATACACAAAAATACCAGATGCAACCTAATCAGTGTCTTACACATATCAGCATTATATCCCAGCTTTATTATTCAATACCACACCCAATGAAGAAAAGCATTCCATGTGCCTTCTTCACCACCTTACCAACCCGTCTGGCCACACTCGGAATGTGGACATACACTCCCTCTACCCCTTTCAATAACTACTCCCCCACCCCCATTTACTGTACATCCCCCAGCTTTGTCTGCCCTCCCCGAATACAAATTACTACAATTCTGTGGGTTGAATTCCAATTGCCACTTTTCCACCCACTCAACCAAACCATTGATAACTTCCTGCAGTCAACAGCTGTCCCTGCATTACCAACTATACTGATAATTTTTGTAGCTCCTACAAATATCCCAATCATACCTCAAAACATTTCAGTCTAAATCATTAATACATCACAAACACCAAGGGACTATAGCAATAAAATTCACTGCGATGTTCTGGCTTGTAAGCAGCAGCATTGACCAGTTAATTCCTTTCATTTGTCGTGAAGCTGAAGATATATGGGTGAATCTAGTAAAACCTGTCCACACACTGCTATTTGCGGTGGCTTGAATTGATCATGGAGTCACCCCAAATTTGTCATAATCTCAACTGACTAGGAGATAACCAATTAATTTAACTCCAACTCCAATATGTCAGAAGCCCAAAAATAAAGCTTGTTGCAAGTATCAACAAGAATGGATGTTAAAAAAAAGCAAACAGTGCCTAAATATCATCACGTGGATAAACTGTGCACCAGAATATTCTGGGACATAAGACATTACAATGTATGGTAACAGTTTGAACACACTTTGGCATTTGTTGCTTAAGATTCTGGGAACTTGTTCCCCGGGCTGACAACTCTGGCTGTGTTTGGGGGTGGACATGGTGAGCGAAAAAGGACGGATTTCTAATTTGCAGCTGGGTTGCAAGTTTCACATAGCAGAAATGGACAATATCAATAGCAATTATCAAGCTGGGAAACAAGAAGTTCAGACATAGAAAATGTACAAACCACATTGTACTTCAAGGAGCTGCTTTTGACAGATGGATTTGTGACTGCAGAACTGGAAAAAGCTTTCCCTCCCTCCATCTCTTGAAGAACAAAGCACCCAGTGATAAAATGTGTTGGACAGAACCATCCAGGTACCCAGAATTATTAAAGGTCTGCAGTATTTGCTGACAACACAAGACATCAATTGAAGAAATCAGATCTCAAGTTAAAGTCCTTCAGGTGTACTTGAGACAAAGATTTAAATAGTATGGTGTGGAGCTGGAGGAACACAGCAGGCCAGGCAGCAAAGGAGCAAGTTAACGTTTTGGGTCGGGACCCTTATTCTGAAGAAGGGTCCCAAACCGAAACGTCAACTTTCCTGCTCCTGATGCTGCTTGGCCTGCTGTGTTCCTTCAGCTCCACACTTATCTTTGACTCCAGTATCAGCAGTTTTTACTATCTCTGACTTTAAATAGGGTATTCCTTTCAACTTCCTGTTACATGGGCAAACACCTTTTTGCTTTGTATCTATGTTTGATGTGCATCTTTATTGTTTTTCTTGAATTAACAGATAATAAAAATTGTTCCTTCACTCAAGAAAACCTTATACAACAGACATTGGGTAACATGTCTTATAGAAATAGTATATTGTTGAAAGAGATAAAAATAACCTTTTGCAGCCAACCTAGTGAGTCAAAAAGAGGGGGACTCATTTACTCTATCTCAGAATCATAGAATCACTACAGTTTAAAAAGTTTGAGAAGCATGTCTACAGGCTAATCCCTACAGTGTCAAATCAGTCCATTGGGCCTATCAAGTCCATACTGACCCTCTGAAGAGAATCCTTCTGTGAGGTATGTTAAGGTCCTATTGGCTATTAAGTTTGTGAAATAAGCATGGAGATCAGACAATCTTTGGAAACACACAGAGACCAGGAATCAAACCTACTGGATCATCTGTTGCTTTCTCTACATAATCTGAAATAGATAGAGCACATTTCATATTGATCTGGGGTTGGGGGGTGGGGTGGTGGCGGAGGAAAGTGGAGAGGGAGGAGGAAGAAACACAAAGCATCATCGTAGATATCAAAAAACTTTTATTTTCATCCACTTCTTGCCACCATGTCCATACTATATTAAATGAAAGCTTTACTGAGCTGTTAAAAATTTAGATTAGCAAACACCAAATTCCAGGACTTCAAACACACCCCAGATCTCAGGATTTTCCACTCTGGGAACCCTGTAGTGACCCAACGAACTGCAAAAGTCCTACTTTCCCAAACTGAAGAAGTTCTCTGAACAAAAAGAACTTTGGCACTTTATGGCATAAAATGATTGCATAATATTTTTAAATAAAATGTATTGATCTCTGATGCTACCTTTTCTTCTTAAAAGCAAATTTTAAAAGATATCAAGATACGTAGTAAAACGATTCATTATTACTTTGGCCATTGAATGCACTGAAGCCTATACCTGGAATGGAGAGCTGTGGGCTATGTAGCCTTAACCAAAAATTAAAATACACAGAAAATGCTTCAGCTACATATGTTGGTCATCAGTAAAGCAGAAAAAACAACAGAACAAAAAAAAGTGAATGTTTTTGGTCTGGGAGCCTTCAGCAGAAAGCACACACACACAGCATGGAGAGAAAATAACAATATCATAATTTTGTGGAATGTAACAAAGGATAGTGATTGTCAATCTCAGTGAAAAAGGTGAGAGCTTTATAGTTTTCATTCAAAAATTTAACACCGCCCAATAAGCATTGATTCCCAAAATGCCTCGAAGCAACTTTTAAAAAGAAACCCAGCATAATCCATGTCCAACCACAATAATCGGTGACCGATATTCTAAGTGAGCAAGATAACAGGATGATGGTCGTATAATGCAGCAGGTCAGCATCTTCTGTATTTATATATGAATGCATTTCATTGTGTACCTTGCTAAATTACTGGATTACCACTTCAGGGAAAGTAATATATGTAATTCTCTCCTCCCCAAGCAGCTTGTTCTAGTCTTGGAAAATTGAAATACAAACTTAGTTCTGCCAGCAGCATATTTCAACCTGGAAATATCTGAAAGGCCAATCACTTGCATGTGGTGACATTTGTCTTTGTAATTCAATTTTTTTGTTTACACTCTCTTCATTCCTCTGCCCATCAGACAGGCGAAAACAGTCATAACCATCTTCGACTTCACTTCAACCAGGTCCTCTGGAAGGGCGTATACACGAGCTCCAATTTTTCTGGCCATTGATACAGCATATCTGTTGAGAAAGGTAACACGTCACTCCACTGCTCAGTTTTCATCTGCAACACTCATCACACTTAACACACAGCTCTTATCCATTTGCCAACTAATGCAAAATGACAGTACATAGTTTCTATTTCATCCAGTTTACACAGACCCTGCAAATTTCAAATTTCCAGCTAAAATCTAATTTACCATCAACTACATCTACAGTAAACTTTCCATAAAGTTATGGGATTAAGTAACAATAAAAGTTCAGGCAATACAAGACTACAGGTATAGGACCAGAATTAGGCTGTTCAGCCTATAGAATCTGCCCTACCATTCAATTGTGGCTGATGTGTTTCTCAACCACATTCTCCTGTCTTCTCCCTGTAACCCACTATCCCCTTATTAATCAGAAACCAATCTCTGTCTTAAATACATTCAATGACTTGGCCTCCACAGCCTTCTGCAGCAATGAGTTCCACCGAGTCACTGCCCTCTGGCTGAAGAAATTCCTCCTTGCCTCAGTTCTAAAGGGTCGATCCTTTCACTGAGACTGTGCCCTCAAGGTCCTAGTCTTTCCTGTTAGTGAAAACATCCCCATGTTCACTCTATCCAGGCCCCTCAATATTCCAGAAGTTTCAAACAGATTCCCCAACATCCTTCTAAACGCCATCGAGTACAGACCCAGAGTCCTCAATTGCTCCTCATGTGACAAGCCCTTCATCCCCAGGATCATTCTTGTAAACCTCCTCTGGACCCTCTCCAATGCCAGCACATTCTTCATTAAATACGGGGCCCAAAACAGCTCTCAAAATTGCAAATATGGTCTAACCAGAGCCTTATACAGCCTCAGCAGTACGTCCCTGCTTTTGTATTCTAGCCCTCTTGAATGCCAACTTTGCATTGCAATGCATTCCTATCTTTGTCATCTGCAAACTTACCAACGTGTCCTCAGTTCCTTTGTGCAGAGTGTTAAAGTATAATGTGAATGGTTGTCCAACACTGGTTCCCAACACTGACCCCCTGCGGAACTCCAGCTGCCATCTTGAAAAACACCCTCAGTCCCTACTCAGGCCTTCTGCCAGTCAGCCAATCCTCTATCACTTGGCCAGTACCTTGCCCCTAATACCATAGCCCTTTATTTTGCAGCCTCCTGCACAGCACCTTGTCAAAAGCCTTTTGGAAATCCAAACAGATCACGTCCTCTGGCCCGTCTCTGTCTAACTTGTTTTGTTACCTCCTCAAAGAATTCTCAGATATATCATGCATGACCTTCCCTTGATGAAGCCATGCTGATTCAGCCATAGTTTCGCATACACTCGAGTCTTCTGTAATCTCATCCTTAATAATGGACTCTAAAATCTTTTCCATGACAGAGGGCAAGCTAACAGGCCTATAGCTTCCTGTCTTCTGCCTCCGTCCCTTCTGAAACTGGGGTGTTACAGTAGCAACTTTGCAATTCTCTGGGACTCTTTCAGTCATTCCTGAAAGATCACCACCAATGGCTCAAAATTCTGCTCAGCAATCTCCTTCAGCATCCTGAAGTGTAATCCATCTGGTGTGGATGACTTATCCACAGTCAGATCTCACAGCTTCCCCAGCATCTTCTCCTTATTGATGGTCACCGTACTCACCTGACCCGAATCTTGAAGTTCTGGTATGCTACTGGTGTCTGCCACTGAGAAGACTGATGCAAAGTTGACATTTAATAGCTCTGCCATCTCTGTTCCCAATTATTATTCTCCAGCCTTACTTTCCAACAGTCCAGTCTTGTCTCTCACTCACCTTTTATATATCAAAGCGAATTCTTGCAATCTTCTTTTACATTTCTGGCCAGCTTACCCTCCTATCATTTTCTCCCCACTTAATGCTTTTTTTTTTTTTAAAAAGAAAAATCCTCTGCTGGTTTTTAAAAGGCCTCCCAATCCTTTAGTTTCCCACTAATCTTCACCACATTGTATGCTTTTTCTTTTGCTTGTGCTGTCCTGGACTAGTGGGTGGCACGGTGGCTCAGTGGCTAGCACTGCTGCCTCACAGCACCAGGGACCCAGGTTCGATTCTAGCCTTGGGTGACTGTGTGCGGAGTTTGCACATTCTCCCTGTGTCTGCGTGGGTTTCCTCCGGTTTCCTCCCACAATCCAAAGATGTACAGGTTAGGTGGATTGGCCATGCTAAATTGCCCATAGTGTTCAGGGATGTGTCGATTAGGTGGGTTACAAGAGGATGGGTGTGGGCGGGATGCTCCGAGGTTCGGCGTGGACTTGTTGGGCCGAAGGGCCTGTTTCCACACTGTACGGATTCTAGATACCTCCCAAGCCCTGTCTGCCTCATCCACCCCTTAGCATTTTTCTTTATCCTTGGGATGAATTTCTGCTGTGCCTCCTGAATTGTCCCCAGAAATTCCTGCCATTGCTGCTCCATTGTTTTCCTTGTTAGGTTCCCTGAAATAACTTCAATTAAGGCTGGTATCCCACTGCCAAGTGACCCTTTATTTACATGTGCATAGTAATTGACACTCAACCAGCTAGCTCAAGGGCAGCTTTCAGAGTGAGCAGATCCCCTAACACTCCTGGTCTTATTTGTCAGCCAGGGTCCCTGTTTGGACCAGATCAACCACCCCAATCAGGGAACTCACTATGAGATTCAACTGGCTGGCTTCATTCCAATCAACTCTGGCCAACTCCTTCAAGCTGCTCCCAAAAAAAAGTCGTAGAAGTTTGAGGAGTTCCTTTTCTTGGCCTATCCCTCAGTCCTTTCGATAGAATCCTTGCATGTTTAGTTCCCAGCCCCAATCCCCAACTCCCACATCTCTGGGATGGCCAGAGCAACATACCACCAATTTCAACCTGCACTACAACCTTGTTCTGCATATTGCATGTATTTAAGCGCGCACACACACACACACACACACACACACACACACAC
>JAHRHZ010000267.1:8006129-8052463 GCA_024137785.1 Ginglymostoma cirratum | reverse complement strand
CACACACACACACACACACACACACACACACACACTGACTGTTCGGCGTCTCATAACTGTCCTCTCATCTGCTGTGCCTCAAACCAGCTTCCTGAACTTTTCCATTCTGTCCCATTACTGGATCTGGAAAGTTTAATAACCTCTGCTCAACCCTCTTTCTCCCCCCCCACTCCTTTAACTTTATCCACAATATTACATGCAACAGAACCCACCATCCTACTATTTAGTTTATAGCTGTATCCTCAGCCCTAGTTATGCGATTTGACAGGACTCTGGTCCCAGCATGATTCAGGTGGAGCCCATCCCATCGGAACAGCTTCCCCTTTCCCCAATATGTCCCATGAATTCAAACCCATTTCTCCCCACACCCATCTGAATTACATACGTTTACCTTTAATCTGAAACCCTGTTTCAGTTAGCTCATTATTCAGGTAGTGATCCAGAAATAACTACCTTTTCCAGTTATGCTTTATAATTTAGCAACTAGCTCAGCAGGGCTCTTTTCTACCCGTACTGTCGGTACCTACTTCGCATTTTCTTGCTTGTCCTCATCAGAAAGGACTCCAGTCTTCACCAGATCATAGTTAATAGAATTTGGTTGAATGGCATCAATCAAATCCAGTACAGGCAAACTTGAGCTTAAATTCTTGTCCTGTGTGAAATAAATTTTGCATTACATTACTTCACAGTTAAAGTCATTGCTCCTTTTCAACTAAATTTTGTTTCTCCTCGCATTATGACATACCTTGTAACACCTTGTATCTCAAAAAGGAGCTACATAAAAATGCAAGTTTGTTTTGCTACAGTCAGTCAGTTTGAATACAAACCAGGTTTTCATTCATATACTTTGCACATATCCGACGTGCCAAAATATCTTGTTGCTAATGAACCAACTTTTGATGTGCATTGTTGAGTAGGTGAACGTGGTCATCTTTGGCATGACTCAAGTTAAATCAAAACAAACAATCTTAACAGACTATCTTATATTTGAAAGATACATTCAGCCACCAGAAAGTCTTGTTCTTTATGGAGTTGAGAGACGGGATAGTCAAGAAAGCAACAAAGGGAACTGAAAGGAAATTACAGAGCAAGAAACAGACACAGCGTGTAGTAATTACTGTTTATTATTAAATACTAGCAGCGAACTACAAAATATTTGTAGTCAAATTAGTACCTTCTACAGCTTCCTCAAGTACAGAATTTCTACTTATTCATGCACCAAAGAGGAGGACAGAAAGCAAAACCTTTTGCTTTGAAGAAAGAAAGCTACATAATGCTATCCAATATATGAACTTTAGTCAATGAATAGAAATACACATGTTGTCAAGAGTCCAGCCTTGTGACTTGTCCAATGTCATAGAATATTGAGGCCTGATTGGGAATAATTGTCTCCTGTGCTGAAAAGGTAGATGTACATCTGAGCAGTTTAATATTGTTTGAGGAATAAACACCTTTGCCTTGAAATATGCCTGTTACAAATTTTACCATCTGTCAAAGCAGACTACCACGACAAAGTCCTTGTTCAGGATTCAAGTTTCATAGCAACAGTATAACTGCTCATTTTCTGAATCTAGGTTTGTGTGGTAGCATACCATTGGACTCCATGCAAGTTTATCATCTTCCCCATGTATAAAACCAATTCTCCTTAAGCACTTAACAGCTTTCCTGAAACATTTTTCATTCAAAATCTAGTAAATCATTATGTTATCTTCAGCACCACAACTGGGTTCGAATTATAAAGTTGCATCAAATGCATGCCCCCACACCAGATGTGACAAATGTCATCATCTTACCTACATCTCCTATTCCATTCCCTCCTTCATTTGCTAGTCCCATCCAAATCCATCTTTCCTATGCCATCTCCATTCCATTCCTTCCCGTCCTCCCACATCATCCATATCTCTTAATTCAGTCTCTTTCCATCGCACATGGAAACAGTCTTTCAAGCCAAATTAGCGGTGTTGTTGAGCTGCCCCACTGCTGTTTTTGTTCCCATCAACCCCACTACTCCCATCAACCCCTGCCAGTCACGCCACCATGAGTGCTCACTCCAACCCTACGTGGCCCAAATGCCTCAAAACTGCATGGCACCCTCCAGCAACATGCTCTGGCCATTAAATTGACCAAAGACAACTGGGCAAGCAGAAGCCTGCCTATTATTGTTGTGTTAAAAGATACCTTGCTCCAAGTACATACTGTGTTTGAATGCTTGTCCGGAGACACCTACAGATTGTGGTAACCTGATGCTCACTCAAGTCTTCCCAGTAAGCCCAACACAATGCTCTTCGGGTTCAACTGTCCGCCAAAAGGACAGAAGAAGTTTGCTAATAAATTTATCTGGACAAAAATATTCCTGCTTTCTCCGGTTACTTGCTGAGAAACTCTTGGCTGCAAGCAAATCATTTACTCGCTCTCTCATCTGGAAGGGGGATGGCGGGGTGGGGGGGGGGGGGGCGTGGTGGGTACACATGGGAAAATACTGCAAGCATTTCTTCTTTAGAAAATTAGAACTGCTTACCTTGAAACTCTGAATGGTCGTTTTCTTGCCTGCCTCTTTTAATGTCTTATTCACCCAGTTGACAATGATATCATCATTGACTTTCTGACCGTCACCCAGTTCTTCAAGAACATTCAATGTATACCTATTAATACACAATTGTAATTTCAGAACAGTCACAGGAATAATTAACACTTGACTTAAAAGCCCAGACTTCCCAACTGTTTTAACACAGTGCAACAGAACCCACCCTCCCTAGTTATGCAATTCACCAGGACTCTGGTCCCGGCATGATTCCTGTCCCATCAGAACAGCTCCCCCCATTCCTCAGTACTGATACCAAAATGTCCAAAGAATTCAAACCCATTTTTCCCACACCAATCTTTGAACCATACGTTTACCTTTAATCATGTTCACCCTGTGTCAGTTAGCTCATGGCTCAGTTAGTAGTCCAGAAGCCACCAACTTTTTGGTTATGCTTTATAAATTTAGCTCCAGGCCACTCATATTCCCTCAGAACCCCCTTCAACCCAGATCGTTCGCAACTATTTGTTTTATAGCCCATTTGTTTTAACGGAGTCAACACTGAGCTAATAGCAACTTGAAAATCCAGGCAGTGTATTCATGTGTCACAATGACATTTCCACCTGACATATTAACAAGTCATAGTAAAATGATAGCAGTACGCAGATTAGCGAAAACAGCTTTTTGAGAGACTCAATGGGAGTACCTTCTCATCAATTGCCAGACCAAGGCTAAAGTTAGTGTCGAGTTTCCATCATTCAGATCCTTTCCAGCAATTCCCACAAGAGAAAACTTCGCTGGATTCCTTCCCAAGTCAACTGCATAATTGCAGTTTTCCAGCTGAACGAAAAGAAAACATTTTTTCTTAAAAGCATAAGTACACTGTTTTGCTGAACGTTCCCCTCAAACTTCTGGGCAAAAAAACTTGATGTACCTTTTTCATATTCGCACCGAGTTTGGGATATGGTGGCTTGTTCACTTTGTTCCAGTCAACTGGGACCTTGATTTTTTCATACAGCTGTAATATCACCAGGGCATCTACTAAGTCACTGTATTAAGAACAAAATACCACATTATACTTTTTAAAAATCCAGTACAAGTCTAAAAAGGCAAAGAGACATTTACAAAATCGGTACATATAATTCCATTTCAACCAAAATCGGTTTCCCAATCTCATTCGATTAAACACAACCCAATGTTAAATATTTCAAGTCGCCCATTCACACACCTCTAAAAAGAATTATTTGATTATTTGCATTCATGTAGCACTTTTAAAGTGTTTAATGCTTACAAACATATTGGATATAAAAGTCTCCTTTTTGTAGTCTCTGTCCTGACCGAGTTCCCCATAGTGTACTGCAATATTTACTGTAAAGGCACTTTTATACAGGAGATAGTAGGAACCGCAGATGCTGAAGAATTTGAGATAACAGGGTGTAGAGCTGGATGAACACAGCAGGCCAAGCAGCAGAGGAGCAGAAAAGCTGACGTTTCAGACCTAGACCCTTCATCAGAAATGGGGGAGGGGATCAGGGTTCTGAAATAAATAGGGGTGGCACAGTGGTTAGCACCGATGCCTCACAGCGCCAGGGACCCGGGTTCGATTCCAGCCACGGGCATCTGTCTGTGTGGAGTTTGCACATTCTCCCCGTGTCTGCGTGGGTTTCCTCCGGGTGCTCTGGTTTCCTCCCACAGTCCAAAGATGTGCAGGTTAGGTGGATTGGCCATGCTAAATTGCCCATAGTGTTCAGGGAGGTGTAGGTTAGGTGGGTTGTTGGGGGGTGGGATGCTCTGAGGTTCGGTGTGGACTTGTTGGGCCGAAGGGCCTGTTTCCACACTGAGGGATTCTGTGTAGGGAGAGAGGGGGAGGCGGATAGAAGGAGAAGACAGACAGGTCAGAGGCGGGGATGGAGCCAGTAAAGGTGAGCGTAGGTGGGGAGTTAGGGAGGGGATAAGTCAGTCCAGGAGGACAGACAGGTCAAGGGGGTGGGATGAGGCTAGTAGGAAGGAGATGGGGGTGGGGCTTGAGGTGGGAGGAGGGGATAGGTTAGGGCGGCAGGGACAAGCTGGGCTGGTTTTGGGATGCGGTAGGGGGAGGGGAGATTTTGAAGCTTGTGAAGTCCGCATTGATACTATTGGGCTGCAGGGTTCCCAAGCTGAATATATGAGGTGCTGTTCCTGCAACCGTTGGGTGGCATCGTTGTGGCACTGCAGGAGGCCCAGGATGGACATGTCGTCTGAGGAATGGGAGGGGGAGTTGAAGTGGTTTGCAACTGGGAGGTGCAGTTGTTTAGTGCGAACCGAGCATAGGTGTTCCGCAAAGCGGTCCTCAAGCCTCTGCTTGGTTTCCCCGATGTGGAGGAGGCCACAACGGGAACAGTGGATACAGTATACCACATTAGCAGATCAGGGAAACCAAGCGGAGGCTTGGGGACCGCTTTGCGGAACACCTACGCTCGGTTCGCACTAAACAACTGCACCTCCCAGTCGCAAACCATTTCAACTCCCCTTCCCATTCCTCAGACGACATGTCCATCCTGGGCCTCCTGCAGTGCCACAACAATGCCACCCAAAGGTTGCAGGAACAGCACCTCATATTCTGCTTGGGAACCCTGCAGCCTAATGGTATCAATGGGGACTTCACAAGCTTCAAATTCTCCCCTCCCCCAACCGCATCCCAAAACCAGCCCAGCTTGTCCCCGCCTCCCTAACCTGTCCTTCCTCCCACCTATCCCCTCCTCCCACCTCAAGCCCCACCCCCATCTCCTACCTACTGACCTCATCCCGCCCGCTTGACCGGTCTGTCCTCCCTGGACTGACCTATCCCCTCCCTAACTCCCCACCTACACTCTCACCTTTTACTGGCTCCATCCCCACCTCTTTGACCTGTCTGTCTCCTCTCCACCTATCGTCTCCTTTATCCATCTTCTATCCGCCTCCCCCTATTTATTTCAGAACCCTCTTCCCCTCCCCCATTTCTGGAGGGGGGTCTAGGCCCAAAACGTCAGCTTTCCTGCTCGGCCTGTTGTGTTCATCCAGCTCTACACCTTGTTATCTCTTTTATACAAGCATTGGTTTGAAACAGTTGACCATACCACAAAGCCCGGGGATAGGAACTCTCTTCGGGCCAGTGGCCAAACAAGAACATGGCAAATATGCATGAATCCAGCTTCACTTAGCTATATTCAAAAGCACAATAATACACGTGATACTGTGTACATTATAAAGCTAAGAAATGAAACTTAAGGAAAGCGATCTAAGGTGATCTGCTAGGATAATTTTGTAGAGGCTAGTTCGTAACAGTTGCAGTCAGGTTATGGCCAGCATAATGCCGCAGCTACATGTGATCATCTCTGAAGTGGCATTATTCATATTGGCAGATTTGATTTCTGACCCACACTTTTTTCAGGAGACCCAAGGCCTGAATATCATATTTCATTGTGCGACCTATTCAGAAGGACTAAACAGCTTAGTTACATTAAACATTGTGGAAATGTGACACTTTTTCTTGGCATCAGCAATAGATGAGCATCTGTTGATTCATAGAGGAACTTATCCCTTAACGCACAAGATTACCCTCTAATTGACTGCAGCTTGGTCCAAAAGTAAATAGACTAATCAAATCACTGCAAGTTGGGAGAGGACTCATGACTAGTCAGCAGTAGCAAAGAAATGTTTTCTGGATCCAGCACTTGGTTATTTCATGGACTGCTTTCTAAACAGCCCCCACAGAGCCTTTAAGAACTGCTGTTAAGCCAGTGCAAATGAGCAAAGCACATGCGGCACTTGTTTTGTCTATGTGCATCTCAGTAGATGAATCTGGGTCCTGGGTATGTTACAGTCACATAAAAACATAAGACTGCAACTCAATTCTACTAACCCTTTGCTTCAGCCTAAAGAAAGGCTGCAATGTGAAACATGTATATTTATTGCTCCAATTTCAGTGCGACCTGCCAGTTGTCAAAAAAAATTAAAATTGGCCCCAGTCATCCTAATAAGAATACTTGTGATTTCTAGTTTAATCCTCCACAAAACTAAAACAAATGATTCATATGGTTCTTGAACAATATTTAGACGAAAATATTCCTTCTTACCTGTAAAGGTGGTTAACTGCTGGATTTACACCTTGTGAATTCATCCAGTTGCGGAAGGTTCTTTCTTCACGAGTTTCACCTAAAATGTAAAAAGATGCAGCATTTTAATCTGAGCAAAATGAATAATTTTCTTTTGAAGAAAATTCAGCATTCCCCACCAAACATCTTCCTGATTCTTCATACATATTCATATTTTACAGCTCTCCAATCTGATAAGATGTTATTTTTGTTCCCAGAATGTGGGCAATATCAAGATGACTGCATTTTGTTTGCCCCACCACAGGTACTTGGCAAAAGGAATAGGGAGCTTTTGATTGAAACATTGTGGAGTTTGCCCTCTTACAAATCAAGTTAAGTTACATTATTCAAGAATTTCAAGCTGACAATGAAATAGCAACTGTGTACAAGTGCACGTGATACAAAGATGACGACTTCCCCACAACATTGTTGCGTGTTCTTCTTTGTTGTAAAGTTCAGTAAACTTAAGAGGTTCTATGAAGGTGGACAACCTTCCAGTCATTTGTGATAAAATAATGACAGTGTTGATGTGAAGTAAGACATGTCGTCAAAGTTCAACTCGAAGATGCCTCAGCAGTAGCACAGACAATGAAGGTCACTGGTGACATTGTCGGGTTTTAAAATAAAAATACTGCTGGGATGGTCAATGCTTATGTGTGTTATGCAATTTCTAAATGTCACTTGCCATTTCTCAAAGCAAGCCAAAATGTTGTTACGCAAGTTTTATGCATTGACCATCACAGCGGTATATTTTTTCACCAACACTAGTTAATGCTAATATTGTTGAATTGTGAACTTATGGCCCCATTCCTTTTTTTTTTAGAAATAAAGTGTAGCCCTAGCCATTGGAGACTGACCCCATTCGATGTAAAATAGGTCTAATACAAGTGAGGCTGTGTACAGCTGAATGCTGCTTTCACGTCAAGGCCAGTTAAGTTCATTTCTATCTCTGGCTTTCCACTTTAGGATATAGGCTCAATGTTTCGTCTTATAGATATCTGATTGTGACCAACCTATTCTTGCTCCCTTTATAGAAGCAGCTATTACCACCTCTGGGATCTGCCAACAGTAAAAGCACAAGACTAGAAACTTGCTATAGACTGGTGTGAATCCAGAAGAATAAAAGTTAAATTAAGCTACCTGACGGCAAACCAAATGGCTTGGAACCGGCTCATTCTGTACCTGTCTGACTTCACTGAATACTGACCTCAAATGTGAAACAAGTGACCAATGCAAAGACATCCATTTCCCACTGGCTGGTTATGTTCAAATTATCCCTTACACTCCTAATAGCCCCATTTTTGAGGTGGTGGGGTAATAAGTTAAATTGTGACTTAACATTCTTAAATTAGCCTGTGGAATAATCAAAATTCCAACAAACATTTTAAAAAGTTGGTAAAGATTAAGAGGTAAGGTGGATATCAAGATCTGGTACGCAGTCAGTCATTTTCAAGACACGAGATTCATTTTTGTGATTTTACCTTCCAGTAGACTCCAATCAATGTCTTGATTTTCAGGCTTCTGAAGGGCTGGATATTTATTGAACAGGTTGGCAACAAAAGCCAAGTTCAGTTTAGGGTTTCCTTGGACAACATCTCCTGGGGTGACAAACTGTCTGCAGCCCAGTTTGTCTGCCTCCTGCAACATGTACTCAGCTCGTTTCAGGTCATCCTTCTCCTACAAGAAAATTGAAAGAGCAGAAGTGTTACTAGAGAGGGTGAGTCTATTACTTATTGGTATTTGTCATCATTTACAGATGGCAATTTTAAAAGTAGCATAAGGACATCCTTTGATTTTTTTTTCCCTCAAGTTGTAATGACGTTTCTGGCATTGCTGATTATTTAAGGATTTAAGCAGTTGAAAGGGTAATTGCTGTATATTGCTGTTACAAAGACAGAGAGACATACATTAGGATATTGCCTCAGACACAGAATAAAGGGGATGTTGAATGATCCTGGAAAATAAGCAAGCAGCATTTCTGTTATTTACCAAAATGTTCAGATACATCTGTTTGTTCTCTTTACCCAAACAAAGACAGACACTGCTGACTAAATATGGGTCAACGGTCATTGGATTTTATTATCTGTAGTTTTAAATAGCGATTTTAAAATACTGAAGTCAATACACATTGGAAAAAATTAAATAATTCAGTTACTTTACATTCTTTAACGACTCCATACAAATAAATGTTCACTGTTGGAAATTTGTATTCAGGACTTCTGCACAAACCCGAATAAAAATGTTGGATAATTCTTAAAAAAGCTCAGTCCAGAACTGGCCACTGTTTACATTAAAAATGCTTGTTTCTGAAATGCAAATATAATCAGTTATATATTAGAAAAGTTAAGTGATCACAATATTCAAGTGACTTTTGCCTGTAGGTGGTGCCAAGAACATAACATTCTGCCGCCAAATGTTATGTGACTGTAAAAAAAACGACTGAACTCAAATTCTTAGAAGTATTCACCACACAACGGCACTGTAGTAATTTCCAGGAGAACTGCAGACATATACTTAAAAGGAGAAATTGCAGCAAGTTCAAGGCATTAAGACAGTGTCCAATCTCACGAAACTGCTGCTTGGTTCATATCAATTCACCATTTGCTTTGTCCAAATGGGACCTTAGCCTTTTTTTTTTAAAAAAATAAATTTTCTCTTTCAGCTTTTCCAACATTACATGCAGTTGCCACAATGCTGGCTTATTACCCTTCACATTGAGCACTACGTTTGGATTCGGCAGTTCCTTTTACAGACAGGTGCCCTTCCTGTTAATGGCCTTTCCCATTTATCTGGACTGGGACTGATATATTGCTTATTGGGATCAGTAGCCGCACTCCAAATAGAATCTCCTCCTACCTATTATTTTCAAGAACCTGCTGGACTGGCAAACTGCCCGTTAATTACCAGACTTTATTTTGAGGGGTGAATTTAACAGTACGTATGCCTCACTAGAAAAATAATAACCTCTCTCATCTTTGGCACTGACAAAACTTGGACTTTTCTTGCCCATTCCAAATTGAACTGGAAGTGGTTGTGGAGGAGAGTCATGTTCATGAACTGCTGCAGTTCCTTTGGCATATACCTAGTGTTGTTTGGAAGGGACTTCCAGGATTTAGATCCAACAGTAGTGAGGGCACAACACGCACGTTCCGCATTACAATGATGTGGGGCAGGGAAAGGTACTTGAAGGAGGTGGTGTTCCCATGCATCTGCAGTCCTTTCTCTGTTAGGGGTCACAGGTTCGGAAGGTGCTGTTGAAGCAAGTTTGCTGAGTTCTGCTGTGCATCAGGTACTCGGCTGCCATTGTACTGGAGCTGAATGGAGTCAGTGTTTAAGATTGTTGATGTGGTGCCAATCACAAGGATGGCTTTGTCCTGAATGGTGTTGAGCTTCTTGAGTATTACTGAAGCTGCACTCATCCAGACAAGTCAGGAGTACTCTAACACACTCCTGACTTGCACCTTGTACTTGGTGGGCAGGCTTTGGGTAGTCAGGAGCTGAGCTGTCGAATTTTCAGCCTCTCTTAGTATTCTTTTCCTTTCCATTTTGTGTCTTTCTTCTCTCTCACTTCCTTAACTTAACACTTCATGTCCTCTATTTCTCTTTCTGCACCCAATTTAACCGCATCACAGCCGTTCCTTTCCATAGGAACAGAGGATAGGGGCAGGAGGCGGCCATTCGGCCCTTTGAGCCTGCCCTGCCATTCTTCACGTTCATTGCTGATCATCCAACTCAATAGTCTAATCCTGCTTTCTCCCCATAACCTTTGAATGTATTCAAGGGGCAACTAGATATATAGTACTTGGGCAAATGGGATCAATGTTTTGGCATCAACTACTTCCTGTGGTAATGAATTCCACAGGCTCACCAGTCTTTGCGTGAAGAAATGTCTCCTCATCCCCATCCTAAATGGTCTACCCTGAATCCTCTCGCTGTGATCCCTGGTTCTGGACACAGCCGCCATTGGGAACATCCTCCCTGCATCTACCCAGTCTAGTCCTGTTAGAATTTTCTAAGTCTCTACGAGACAGACTCTCATTCATCTGAACTCCAGCGAAAACATCCTAACCTAGTCATTCGCTCCTTGTATGTCAGACCTGCCATCCACCTTCGCTGCACTCCCTCAAGAGCAAGAGCATCCTTCCTCAGAAAATGATACCAAAATTGCACACAATATTCCAGGTGTGGTCTCAGCAAGGCAGTGTACAACTGTAACAATGCATCCCTGCTCCAGCACCTAAAACCTCTCGCAATGAAGGTAAACATACCATTTGCCTTCTTTACCACCTGCTGCACCTGCATGCCTACCTTCAGCTATCAGTGCACAAGGACACCCAGGTCCCACTGCACACTCCACGCTCCCAATTTGCAGCCATTCCGGTAGTAATCTGCCTTCTTGTTGCTTTGTTTCTTTCCTGATCCTTCAATCTCACTATCATCCCTGTTAGTGGGGACAGAAAACAATTTAACATTTCAGGCCAGTGATTTATTGCTATGCTATCCCCACCAATCAAGCTTTCTGACTGGCTGCTTTATATCTCTCGAAGACAATCATGTCTTTCTTTAGGTGAGCACACCATCACTACAAGTGACTTCACCAAGGCTTTTTACTATCCTATTCTCTGGCCCCTTCTCCAGTCAACAGCCTCCCATCTTTTAACTGCATGTTTCACTCGCCTAATAATGCAGCTCCCTGACTTAATCCAGACCTTCGCTGTAATAAACCTGAGATTCTCTCCAGTTTCCAGTTAATACTCACCCTGCCGTTCTCTCCACATTACCTCATTCTTGATCCAGACACGCCATCCTGTGTCAGTCCCCATTCAATTTCTTTCCTCCAAACCTCAACTCAAATCTCTACTTAATATCAATGGTAATCAGATACAAGATCAACTATTCATAGAGATTAGAATGAGAGGGGAGTCCAAAAAGATTAAAGTTTAAAAAGTTTTAAAAAAAAACAAATTTGCAGTTAGTCCTGGAGGTGTTCTCAAAAAGTGGGTGGTTGAATGTGGCAGCCATTGCAATGGAGATTGTCAGTAGCATTAAATTTTGTTGTTAAACATTTGATATTAATAATTCTTGCTTTTGCAGGCTGGCTGAGATTCTGTGGTTGATTCCTTTTGACCGTGATGAAATTCCAGTATTCAGGGTAAGGTAGAGTCCTTTGTCATCTTATTCCCTTTTATCTGGTTTGGTCACTTGTTGGCTTCTGGCACCAAGAGTGAGAAGGGTTACCAGGTAATAGGCGACCTTCACAGCACACTAACACATGATGCAGGTTGAGAACACATGGCTACCATAGTCCATTGGCTTATATCACAATGTCAGTCCCATCAGCATACTACAGTAGAGTTGAAACCTGCTTCATAACCTTTGATCTTGTATATTCGTTGAAGAGAAATCATATACAATATTTCTGTTGTTTGAGGTATAATCCACAGAGGAGTTGCTTTCTGTGGAGCAGTGTGTCATCAGTCCCTCGTTATTTTTGTAGTCAAAAAAAAACAAACAAAAAAAAAAGGTCATAGTCCATTCTGTTTCGACTCATCTCTTCCCCTCTTAAAAAAAAAGAGTTTTTGTTTGAATTTCCCTTCAATGTGACATTCCATGGTCTGATCCAAGATCATGACACAAACCTGGAGACACGTACTTAGATTGCAGAAGGCATTAAGAGGCATTTCAGAACTCACAATACCACAAAAGGCTTTTATGCCAAAATCACAGGTTATGGTGTAGGGTATAACAAACCGAAAGGATAGCACATTAGTTAGGTACAACGAATTAAGAGAGTGCAGGCATATGTGGGTCATTTTTAGATTTGCAACACGTGACAAATGGTGCGCCACAGGAATCAATGAGTTTCAACTCTTTACAATTTATTTCAACGAGTTGAATGAAGGGACCAAATGTATGACATCTAAATCTGCTGACAACACAGACAGATAGAAAATTCAGCAGTAAAGTGGACATTAGGAAACTACAATGGGATATAATGGCTAACTCAGCGAGCATTTGGTAAAGAGCATGCACTGTGGGCAAACAGAAATGTGCACACTTTGGGAGGAAGAACAGAAAAGCAGTATTTTGTTCAAGTAGAAAGAGGTTTCAGAACTCTTGAGGACAGAGGGATCTGGGTGATGTGGTTCACGGATCACAAGAGATACAACACACTATTATAGGAACGTAGGAGGAGCAGGCCGTTCAGCCTCGAGCCTTTTTCACCATTGGCTGATCATCTACCTTAACACCATATTCCCATGCTATCCCCATATGCCTTGATGTTATTACTAACTAGGATCTAATCAATCAATCTCCATTTTGAAGTTGCGTAAAGACCGAGATTCCACAGCCCTCCAGCATACTGAGTTTCAAAGGCGTGCCACCCTGAGTGAAGAGGTCCCACCTCATCTCAATCCTAAATGGTTTACCTTTTATTCTGAGATTGGGTCTCCATGTCTAGGCCCCACAGCCTGGGGAAACATCTACTGGTCTATTCCTTTAACAATTTTTAGGACTAACTAAGAGATCTCATTCCTCTAAACTCAGAATGAGACTGGGCTTGTAACTCCAAATCAGACAGTCCCACCATCCCAGGAATCAGTCTGGTGAATCTTTCATGTACTTCCTCTAATGCAAGTATACTCTTCCTTGGGAAGGCTCTTGTGGCATGGTGGTAGCAACCCTACCTCTGAGCCAGGAGGCTTGGATCCAAGTTCCACTTGCTCCGGAGGTATCATAACATCACTGACCTACTGTTTATGGTGTGCAGTTCTACTCCTCTTGTCCAAACTTTATAATCAGGAGTGTGATCGCTGTGAGACTGAGACTGAGACTGAGACTGAGGCGGAGGCGGAGACTATCGCCCATCTGAAGAACAGGATATAGAATCTGTTTGGGTGGTGCTAAGAAACAGTATGGGCAGGAATCATTGGCAGAAGTGGCTTACAGGCCACCAAACAGTTGTGGTAATGTAGGGCATGTTAATCCTAACCCTACTGTTTAAGAAAATGAGAGAGAGAGAAAACTAGGAGTTGCACATTGATCAGAGATAGTAAGAACTGCCAATGCTGGAGTCAGAGAGAACACAATGTGGAGCTGGAGGAACACAGCAGGTCAGGCAGCGTTCGAGGAACAGGAAAGCTGGCGTTTCTTCTGAAGTAGTGTCCCGAACTGAAACATCAGCTTTCCTGCTCCTCTGATGCTACTTGGCCTGTGTTCCTCCGGCTCCACCGTTATCACTGCACATTGATCAGTCTGGCATTGGCTGTAGTAAAAATGTTGCAATTTGTACACATTATGTGATTCTTGAATATTTCAAAACAAAAGTTTTCTGTTTGGGTAGAATCAACATGAATTTATGAAGGGGAAAATCACATTATTCAAATTGGATTTTTAAAAAAATTTTATGAGGATGTTACTAGCAGAGTCAATAGAGGGGGATCCAGGTGAGTGCAGTGTCTTTGGATCTTCAGAAGGCTTTTGATAAAGTCACGTACACGAGAGTAGTTAACTAAAACTAAGTGTGGGTTTGGGGCTAATGTTGACATGGATTGGGGATATGATTTAATGATCAGAAAGCAGACAATAGGAATAAATGGGTCATTTTTGGGTTAGCAAGCTGTGATACTGTAACCATCAATGCTTGACACTGGCTGTTCCCAATCTATATCAATGATTTGGATTTTAAGAAAATATTTCCAAGTCTGCCAGTCACACAACTTGGTGGGAATGAGATTTGAACAGTATACAGAGAGGCTTTGAGGGAATTTAGACAGCGAGTGAGTTGGTGAGAAAGCAAGGCAGATGGAATATTATGTGGATAAGTGAGAGTTATCTACTCTGGTAAGGAGAAGTGGTGCAGAATATTTCTTCAAATGCTGAGAGATTGGAAAGTGTTGATTACAAAGGGCCCTATGTATCCATGTTTATAAGTCATGAAAGGTAACATGAAGGTGCAGCAAGCAATTTGGAAGGCAAATAAACTTTTATTGAGAGAGGATTTGAGTGCAGTGCAAAGATGTCTTGCTTCAGTTTGTACTGAAAACAGATGAGACAACACTTGTTCTTACTATCTTCTTACGAGGGAGATCAGTTTGCACATAGTTCTGCAAGCAGAACCTAACTATGAGAAGAGTTTGTTCTGGAAGCAAAATGTAAATACACATCTGGGTGACTTACACTACATATAAAAATGGTTTCCAAGTGACCATCCCGGTCGTAGATGAAAGAAGAACAAAGAAAATTACAGTCCAGGAACAGGCCCTTCAGCTCTCCAAGCCTACAGCAACAAGCTGCCCATTACAACTAAAACCCCTACCCTTCCGGGGACTGTATCCCTCTATTTCCATCCTATTCATGTATTTGTCAAGATGACCTTTAACAGTCACTATCATATCTGCTTCCACTACCTCCCCTGGCAGCGAGTTCCAGGCACCCACCACCCTCTGTAAAAAACTGGCCCCATACATCACCTTTAAACCTTGCCCCTTGCACTTTAAACCGATGCCCCATAGTAACTGACTCTTCAACCCAGGGAAAAAAGCTTCTCACTGTCTACTCTATCCATGCCCTTTATAATCTTGTAGCTGTCTATCAGGTCAACGAATCTCCGTCATTCCAGTGAGAACGACCCAAGTTTCTCCAACCTCTCCTCATGACTAATGTCTCCATACCAGGAGACATCCTGGTAAATCTTTTCTGTGCCCTTTCCAAAGCCACCATTTCCTTCTGGTAGTGCGGCGACCAGAATTGAACACAACATTCCAAACGCGGCCTAACTAAGGTTCTGTAAAGCTGCAACATTGCCTGCCAATTTTTAAACTCAATGCCCCAGCCAATGAAGGCAAGCATGCCATATGCCTTGTTGATGACCTTCTCCACCTGTGTTGCCACTTTCACTGACCTGTGTACCTGTACACCAGATCTATCTGCTTATCAGTACTCTTAAGGGTTCTGCCACTTACTGTATATCTTACATCTGGATTAGGCCTTCCGAAATGCATTACCTCACGCTTTTTCCAGATTAAACTCCACCTGCAATCTCTCTGCCCAAGTCACCAACCATTTCACTGTGGTGGGGGAAGAGGTTGTAGCTGACAAACTGCAAGTCCAGGAACTCTTGAGGAATGGTGTGTTTTTGTGATAATCAGATGATCTAAAATTTGATACCGATCCACATGATAGGGGAACAGGTACCAAAATCTTGATTAAAGAGGTTATCTTGTGAGAGACAGACAGGCAGAGGGGTTTAATGGAGGTACTACGGAGCTGAAGACCTGGATGCTGTTGCTGCAAAAGGAAAATGGCAATGCACAATCATTCAGTTTCATTCACAGCCTATCCTGCCCTAAATTATACCATCCCAATCATTGTTAACATAACTCAGTCATCAGACACCTTCCAAATTCATCTTCAATCTTAAAAACAGCCAAGTGGAAATGAGTTTTAAAACTCTTACTGTCTTTGTTGAGGTGAACCAACAAAGCATGTAACAAATATGTGAAAGGTGAATAAATACTCTTTTTCAGGGACTGTGGGAACACGAACGGGTCAAGTCAATCACTCTGACACAAGTAACATTAAAATACTTCAACGCATGGTTCACTGTTTTTAATAGTTATCTCACTCTCTAAGGAAACCTATTTCAGAAAAGTTTGCTCTACAAGGAGCTGTTCCATCATCAGTCTGAAGTACATCTGTAGACGATCCCATCAACAGTAGGCCAACTTCTGGATACCAGTGACAATGCAGCTGATTTCTGGCCTTTTCTAGCCTCGATTCAACTCTACAAAGGAAGTAGCATCCCATTTCAAGATGACGCCCATCAGGACTGTGATCAAATACACAGCAATGTGTTTTAATGACTAGAAAAATCTGGGATTTGTCATGCTTCAAAGATTATTTTGTTTGTTCGTTCATTGGGTATTTGTTTGACCCAGGATGCCCAAAGAAACTCTTGTACTTAAGGTAAGGCCAAGAGATCTTTTGAGTCTACCCGAGAAGGCAATCGGACGTCAGTCCAAAATGCTCCCTCTGTCGTGCACTTATACGTCAGCGTAGGAATCCCTCACTCCTCCTCAGTACAGCTACTCTTTGCCAAGAAGGGAATCTCACACTTCACGGTATACAACAAAAACCAAAACATCCTTACACAAGTATTCTAAGCTGATAAAAACAAATTAAAACTGATGAAATATTTCCTTCTGCGTTTTCATTGCATAAATAAAGTTGATTTCAACAGTAAAAGACTTTACCTATTTGTCCTTGAACCTAAACATGATGTATTTTCAGATGTTAGAATGAGAATTCTAGAGGTGTTAACTGTCTGATCGGTTAAGCAAACCTTCCAAGATGTTAGGATGCCTTAAATTTTATTCAAGTACCTTTCCTAGCACTCTTATTTCAAGTCCAATCAACAAAGCACTCATTAAGACACGTACTTGCATAATGTAAGGACTGTAATAATTTACATTACAGAATTGTCATCAGATCTTTGGAAATGAGTTTATCTGTTTAGAGCATTACACTAAGTTTTCACTGGTACTTACATTCAAGCCCCACATGTTGATGTCAATACGTGGTTCACCTTCTTTATTGCCTTTTGGTGAAATCTGATTCAAAAGGTGGAAGTAAGCCCTTGAATCCTGCAAACAAATAAAGTAGGTCACTGAAAGATCATTCGCAATGAAAGTGGATACACCGAAGTAGTGACAAGATGACTTAAAGTGATGCCACTTATTACGTTATGAAATATGCCACGATGACTTTGCAGATATTCAGGATCAGGTTGTCCCAAAGTGCTTCACAATTATTAAAGCACCTAATTCAAGAAACACAGCAGAAACTCACATACAGCAAGCTTACACAAATAGCAATGTGTGTTAATGACCATAAAGCATGCCATTAAATATTGGTTCAGCGATTTTTTTTTCCCCCTGGAGGAGGTGTGTGTGTTCATTTGACTAGGATACCCGAGAGGATTTCCTTACACCTTACGGTGATGTTATCTGATCTTTACAGCCCACCAGAGAAGGCCATCTTTGATCTTGTTTAAATGTCTTATACTCACTCAATACCGTATACAAAACAAAGAACACAGATTACAGGGAGGGACTTGAACCCACAAACATCAAGCCAGAGCTGACATCTCTTGTATCAGGTCAAGCTGAAAGTATTCAAAATTTAGTTTTTTTGGAGCAAGGAGGACATTGCTGGTAAAATCTAGGCCAAAGTATCATGGAGTATGAGTTAGTGGTCCAAAATCATCATGGGAAGTAAATGACCAATTCCAAGAAAACATCTGAACAGGTGCAACCAGAATGACATTTACCAGCCGCAAGGTTGTAATGCTGTCTTCTTCGTCCAAAAAAGTTTGCAAACAAGATAAAACAACCGAGAAAGAATCAGTGTTTAATTAAAGATATTTATATAATAATCACTAGCCTCAATCCTCTGACAGCAGCAATCACAGTTAGAGAGACTAGATACAGGGTAGTCTTTTTTTGATAGCTAGCCAGATGCTTAATTCCTCTAACTTCCTTGGTTAACTATTCAGGCAAGTTGGCCAGAACACACAAATCTCCAACTCTAAATCAGGATTGGGAACTTTCTCCGAGGGTTCAATGGGTTGGGAAACAGTCCATTGGAAGCTTCAGCTTCCTGGGCAATTCCCAGGGAGTCAGCTACATCAAGACTGCCACATGGCCCTGACACACAACTCCAGTTTACACTGCTGTAATGACCATCTTCCTATTGGGAGATCCAAGCCATAGGATATGGTATAATGGCTGTTAATTCGCTCGTCCATCAGCAAGAAAAACATTCAATAGCGATACATAGAGTCGGATAGCGGAATCAAAAACTCAGAAATCATTCCAAGGTGTAGATTGCAGACCGTGACGGGACACAGGCTGGAAGTGGAGAAATTATAGACAGTTACAATAAGGCAGTTGAAAGCTTAATGCTTTACTAATCAGAGGATAACATAATTGGCTAAAGAGCCAGAGGGAAACAAGACAAGAGGTTTTTTAAAAAAACAAAATGTGTAATTTATCAGTTCATTCAAAGCAACATCTTCTGGTTACTGGCCTTCCCATCATCTACCCTAACAAAAACATTCACAGTTGAGCATCTGTGGCCTTGGAGAAATGGATCAGATTATGTGGATACAGGATCACAGATGTTCTTAAGAAATATAGCTAGGAAAGAAGTACTAATCCGAAACACTGGGACACAGTGCCGTTGTCATAACATACATTAAGAATAGTACCCAGTCTGCAAAACGTCTGTACGTTTTATCCAGGTGTCTGAGCACTATTAAATGCAGGAGGATTTCTAGCAAGGTGGTGGCAGAGTAGGATGCTCCAGCCGGACCTCTTCTGCTCCTCCCATTCTTTTCCTTTTGCTCTTTTCTGGAGGATTTCCCCCCCGCTAAAAACCTTAACTTCTTAACGGAAAATGGTGGGGAATGGAGGCGGTGAGTGCTGGACCCGGGGCTACTGCGGACTGGAGGCGAACCCTTGAGTTTTGAAGCCCGGGTGTGGTCTGGAGGCTAGGCACTGGCACGGACTTGGGTGAAAGGGACTATAGTTAGAGTACTTTTTTTTAAAAAAGCTTTTCATTCTTATGCTCGACTTTTATTATTCTTTCAATTGTGTACAAATACTTGTGTATCTGTACCTAGGTATCTTGTACCCGAGATGGCACCATAAGTGGTGGTACTACAAATTTTCACTGCACTCATTCAAGACAATGAAGTTAATTGAATTCATTTCCTGTGTAAAACAAAATCAAAGCTTGCTTACAAAAGAACAAAATTTATTAAAATTGTACCTCCCACAGCACATTATTACACCTTCAGTTCTCAGACTGTTCTCTCTACGGCATGCCAACCAAAATAGTTGTGATAAAGCGCCTTTGGTCACCTCCCAAATTTCACTAAATCATAACCAACACTAATTAATCAAAGAACCCTTCAAGCAGGGCAATTTCAAAAGCTTCAATATTTAATCAAAGATACAGGCACTATGATTAGAGAATTCAGATATTATAATTACTAACTCAATGAAACATAAGCGACTTTACTGTAAAATCTACTCCCCAAATAATCACTTCAATTTAAATTTAGAGCAATAATCAGCAGATTAGCACTTGCACCAAAGTTAATAATTGCAATTGCTGTTGATCCCAACCTGCACACAATTAACCCAGAAAAGGATTAAAATTTTCCACTTCTTCATTCTGCAATTGCACATACCTTAATATCAGAGTGGAAATTGCTGATTTTCTGGCAGCCTGCATTCTCCAAATGGTAATTCGCCCACCGTAACAGCAGCTCCTCTGGAGATAACTTCATCAGATCCTCCAGGCTCTCTCCATCACGAAGCAAAGCAACCAGGGCTGAAGCAAGCAGATTCCAATTAAAATCAAGAAACTTGTTCTCTAACGAGCATCATTCTTTTGGTTTCAAACGAATGCCAAATTTTGGCACATAAAAACTCAATATCAGAATGGAGGCAATATTCTACATCAACATTTGGAGGGAGCATCACTGGCACTTTTGTTGACAGCATGCTCTGCAGCAAACAAGATACGAGATTGCTATGTAGCGTCGTGTGTTCACATTTTAAATCACAACAGTGTGCATAATCTGTTCAGTGGCTGAGAGACATGTTGGAATCGTTGCAGTTGTATCCCAGGAAACTGATTGATAGATATTTAAAAAAAAAAAACCCCAAGGTCCGTCTCCTTCCTTTGCAACTTAACTGATCACCAGTCATATGGCAACAAGCGGTTACCTGAACACAGCAACCTCTCTCCATTAGATAGGCCACAACACACCCAGGCACAAGGCAATGAAATTTCAAATAGTAGAATGATTGTAGAGACCCACGGAGAGAGTGGATGATGTGTCTTGTTAGGGAGCTTGCCAAATTCAATACTGTACATTTGATTGTGTTTAGTGTATAGTCCCCTGGGTCAACTCCCAAATGACAGTGTTGAAAACGGTCCTCAATGTGACATTCATACCTTATCGTTCCACATCTTACACTACTGCTCTCCTCGACATTAACTGTCCTCCGTACAGATGATTCATTTCTTGTGAGCAGCAGATCCTGTATAACAGCTCCTCTTCCAGCTAAAAAGGTTTTAAAATGGAGCTGAATTTGGAGAAGCCCAGGAGGAGATTTACAAACAGGTTACTTCTCTTGCCAAACACTGTCTGTGATGGTACCATCGTTTATTTGTAAGATCCAGGTATGGACTTTACAAGTTAGGGCAGAGACACCCCCGAAACATGTCAATTTGCTTCATATGGACAGGTCTGGAAATTATCAGTTTCAAATGAACAACACACTTGTTGCCAGTTCCTTTTGACATTTGAAATTTCAGTTTTGAAATCAAAACCTAGCACCTTGTCCAAGCTCCATATATCAAAAATGATATGCTGGTTAAGACAAAATACAGCAGCAAATATGTTCAACAGTACTGCAGTTGTTACTGAAATTAATGAGTTGCACAAACCAGATTTGACCATAACTTCAGATACACAGCGAGACTCATTTCTTCAAAACTGAACAATCATACAATAGGTGTTCAGTCCTATCCCTAATCTCACAAAACAAAAGAACTGCAGATGCTGGAAATCAGAAACAAAAACAGACAGACAGACAGACAGACAGACATCGCTGGAAAACTCAACAGGTCTGACAGAGAAAGCAGAGTTAACATTTCGGGTCCAGTGACCTTCCTTCGGAACATTTTTTGTTTCTATCCCTAATCTCCACCAGCCCTATTATGACTTAGATAAATGGATTCCTCAACTTCTGACTTTACGTATCTGATTTTTACTGCTTGACCAGTGACCAAGCTTTCAGTTGCATAGGCTCCAAGACCCTAGAATACCCTATCTATCTTTCTCTCCTCCTTAAAACCTACGGCCTTCACTGAACTTTATGTCACTTGTTCTAATTCTTCTTAACTGGCCGAATGCCAAGTGTTATTTGCCTTTAATGGATAAACTAATACTTTAAATTAAAACCAAGAATCTCACACCGCAAGGAAAATGGAAGTTAAGTTCCAAAAAAAAAAAAATGATCATTTGACATTGCATCCATTGTTACAAAAAAGCCACCTTATGTTTAATGCTCTGGTACAGATTATTCAGTTGATGTCTGTTGAAAACAATTAATGCCACTGTTAGCAATCACTGATGGAAGAGCGATCAGTAGCTTCTGTATTTGCCTCACACTGACACTTAAATTGACCTTAATGTAATGTGAGAAGCACCAGATCAGGTCATGTTCAACTGCCTGTTTGGAGGCTGCAACAATGTTGAAACTCTCTAAATTCAGCCGTTTTCAGCAATAAAGTAGAAGCAAATGGTGCCATTACTTTGCTCTGTTAATGCTACATATTCCTCATTTCCAATGCATATTGAGGACCTCTAAAACCAAATGATAACTGCATTGGGTTTTCTATGTTGACCCCTGAACATAGCAAGGATTGAATATCAACAGCTCAAAAGTCATGTACAATTCCAAGTGACTCCTAGCTGTGCTGTGAAATTGTTCACTAGAACATTGTTGCTCATTCTTTTAGGCTGCTTTTCATTTCCCGGTCTTGAAATAATCACTTTACATTGTGTATTGCTACTAACAGCTGTCCTTTGCTTCTAACCTCCCCAGAGCTGGTGGCAATGGAGATAATGATGTAAACACTATTAAAAAGGAGAGAGGAAGCTTTTCATTTTGCATGCCCCAAGACCAGGTAGGAAGTAACAGCCTTGAGGAAAAATGGGCAATGATCTTTAAAACAAAAAAAACTGCTCAATTAAGATATCTCAACTTCCTGTTGGGGATTAGTTCCGTGGAAAATAAAATGCATTGTAAAGTCATGCTGAAGTTTAATTTGATGTCCATTGTTGGGGATGTGGACTGAAACCAACTATCCCTATAATTTATTAATAGGATCTTACCTTCATTTTTACTGAGTTCAATGTCAGCAAACAGCCCAATCTTGATGATCTGCCACAGAAGTCCTAATACTAAGTGGGGCTTTCCTTCTCGCAAGTCTTGTGCGCCAATATTGACAACATGACAACCAATGGCAGAGGCAGAGTTCAGAGCAAGATTCAGGTTTTCCTACATGAATAAAATAAAATGTTCAGATATATCTTGTCAGGGTGTACATTAAGTTCAGAACACAGTTTAATACTCAACCGTTCTGAGGTTAGACATGGCACAGAGATGGGGTATAGCATGAAGGTGGGAAACAAATTGATGTTCATTATCTCCAAGGCCATACTTTCTTTTCATTGTTGAGGATAGGGCTCAGTTGGAGGACACAGCCTGAGCAGAGTCAGAGTCAGAGTCACTGTGCTAGGATAAAGGTCAAAACTATCCTCCATGTCATAGTTGATGAGTGACCTAAATGGTGGGTGGACTGCACTTAAATCTTCAGATCAATACCTTTCGTTGACAATAATTCATCCACTTGTGACTGCGTGCAAACAATGATCCAAAACATGTGAACACGTAGCAAAGGAGTATGGTCTTCTCCAAATTGTTATCCAAAGTTCAATTCATGCAGAGGTTGATCATGCAGACAATTCCAGGAACACCCACCAGTCCTCTAGACACTTGTCCAGTCTGTACATCGGGAACGTAGAATCCAAACTCTGACCACCTCTCAACTCACTGAGGCCACCAAGCTGAAATGGTGGTTGAGTCAACTTTACATCATGCCTTTGTTCCACAAATTAATGAGCTTGAGAATACACCATGGACAAAATCCAGGACCAGCCATATTCTCCCATTACTTCCAGATTTCAAGAGGCTCATTTGAGTATTTAGTTGACACAGTCTGAAGAAATTTGTTGATATTCACATAAATAGGCTCACACTGAGCCTTAAACTATTCCAATACCTTGTGTTTTTAGCCAGGTCTTGCCCTACACATTTCTTACAAGATTAAAACCCAGACAAAAATGATTAGACAGTGAAGGAATGTTTCTTGCACAGTATTTTTGAAATCAGTACATTCCTGATGATGCAGGATTATAGCAAGGTTTCATGTAAATCTCACTCAGCGATGTCAAGTTGGACTAATGTAACATCCTTAAACATTGCAAAATGAGAAAATTCTTCACAGAAATATACCAGAGAAAACTTAACACTGAGCCAAAGTAGGCAATATTAGCAAGAACAGCTAAAAGCTTGCTCTAAAAGCATTAGGAATCTTTTTCTTTATGAAGAGAGAAATGGAATACAGAGGCAAGCAATTTAACTTTACCCTTTATGGAACACTGGTTAAGCCCCACTGAGAGATCCATTTTGTTCCATTTCAAGTACCAGATGTTAGAGCAGATTTCATGATAGTGGCAAGGATGCAGATCAGACTTACAACAATGATACGAATGAAAAGGGATTTTGTGCTCAGTTTCCCTCAGCTGCAAACACTCGTGAATCATTCCACTCAGACTATTTGTCCTTATCTTTTGACATTCTTAATTACCTGGAATTATCTTGCCATTATCTCCGCCTACAAATTCTGTGCCTGGGTGCTTCCCTTCGCTTCACCTGACGAAGCAGCAGCGCTCCGAAAGCTTGGTGATTTCAAATGAACTTAGACTATAACCTGGTGCCATTTGCCTTTTGACTCTGTCTACCCCAGTCCAACACAGAATTCTCCACATCACAATCTTCCGTGGCAGCACATTCTAGACTTTTGTGCACAAAAAACAAATTCTTGCCTCACACATCTCCTTTAAAAACATTTCCCCCTCTCACTTTAAACCTATGATCCTTTGTATTTAATATTTCCACCCTGGGGAAAAGGATTTTGACCATCCACCCTATTCGCGTCCGTCATAGTTTTATATACTTCTATCAGGTCACTTCTCAGCATCATTAGTGAACCATGTTAAAACAAGTAATCTGGTTATATTCTGGGTCTATTAATAAAAATTTAAATTCCAAATCTTTTCCTTCGTGGGATTTGAACCCATGTCGCCAAAGCATTAAACTGGGCAACTGGGTTAATAATCTAGTGACATTACTAACACACCACCATATATACATTGAATAAATTGAAAGGCTGAGCTTCTTCCTAAAGCAGAAAAGGGTAAGTGGAGATTGGTTCCAAAACGAGGTGTTCAGTCAATAAAATTTTTTTATAGAATAAAAAAAAGAGAAACTGTTTCCAGTGGCAAAGGCATGGACTTAAGGCAATCGCCAAAATAACCAGAGGAAGCCATGTTTTTTGTTACAGGGTTCCTGCAACTTGAGGGAAATGTCTTTTGAAAATAAGAGTTTTTTTCATTTTCCTTCAAGGAGAGAGAGGAGCAGGGGACAGTACAACGGAAGAACTCACAAACCAAAAAAAAAACTTGCTCCTCCCCACTTACACAATATGGGCAGTGCATCATCTTATCATATCATGTGTACAATGTGAGGAAAGATTCCTTAGCCGATCATCCTCAATCAATGCAGCATATCACAACACCAGGCTGAGATAGAGTAGGTAAGAAGAACATAGGAAGGGATATGGCCCAGTAAAGCTGAACATGTGGCTACAGATCTTTATGAATACTTTGGCTGTCTATACTTGTGCGTGGTAACAGCATGTTGCAGATGAAACTGATCACAAGTATTTTTAAATTAAACTGCAAAAATTTACAAAATCAGTTGATTTGAACTTTATTGGGGATGGCAAGATTAATCATAGAATTTTACTCATAAGAGGCAACTCAGCCCAACTCTTTAAAGTCACGGCTGACTTCTGTGCCATTACCCACGCTTTTGCTTCAGGTCTACAGTTAAATGATAGAAAGAATACCCTGGCCAGGTAAGGCTTTGTCTGCAGAAAAAAGTATGTACAAAAGAGCTGACTGATCAGATGGAGTATTTCTTGACTTGATCAAGTCTCAAGTCATTCCATCATTCTATTCTCTACCTGCATCTTGAAAATGAGGAAACAAATTTCGATCTGTAAATGGAAACTGAACAAAGCAGGAAGAATCAACTTTTCTATCAAAAAAGTAATGTATTTCCAACCACTGTTACAAACGCAGAATTCCATTGTCCCAGAAATTATTTCCTATGGTAATGGTTAATCTGTTACCTGAATAGTAAATGCTGTGAGCTTTTTCTTGTTGATTGTTCTTTCATCAATTGTATCTGGCACAGAGAGGTTAATCATTTTGCTGGAAGTGAAGTAGAGGAACATTATTAATGGTAGACTAAACTTCCCATCATCTGAACTCTAAACAATACTGCAATTGAGCGTAGCTGACAGGCAAGCATGCATAGTTTAATCCACAATGTGTTTGTGTTAACAAATTCAAACTTTTTAAACCACCCTGCATAGCAAGGCTCACATCATTTCAGTTCCATCAGTCAGCTTCGTCAGCTCATCTGAAGTATTCACTTGCATTTTAACCTCTATCACTGGTGAGGTGTTATGTTGCTGAAGTCACTAAATTGCATTACTTGCAGGTTAACATTGCAATAAATGACCACAAAAGCTCCCTTTGTCTATGGTTTAGTCAAATCCTCTAAAGGAAGGGATCCTGCCATCCCTTTCCATTCTAGCCTACGTATCCAGTCCCATACCATACTGCAGACTCTTAATGCTCTCTGAAGTGGCCAGCAATTGAAGAGAGCCACCAACACCTCTGCAGGGCAAGACAGAGCAACGTAATGTCCCAAAGACAAGGAATTTTTTTCTCCCATGAAAGAAGCTTATTTTGGATCAGATTGAAAAGCTGTTTTTCAAATTTAGTAGGTACAAAAGGCAAGGAGAGTGAATCTTTGAGAACTACGATTATACCCTGCAGCATCCTTAATACAAGGTTTGTGGTCAGTAGCAATTATCGACACCGATTGCAATATTTCAACAAATCAATCAGAGGTGCTCTATACCTGTATCAACCATTTCACTGGTCTACAAAAGTTCATTTTATTTTGCAAGTTTGTCAATAAGCTAGTTCCATTGATCAGACTGTTGCAATACTTAATTGATAACCACTGGGGTCAGATCCTGCATTTGTTTGAACTAGAATGGAGTGTTTGGCAGTGGCCACAAATCATAAGGTGATACAGCAGAATGTTGTACTTTCCACAAATTTTCAGCAAATTACTCCAAATGTCAGAATGATCTGGTAGATTTCTGCACCATCATTTTGCCAAAATTTAGGTTTCACTTGGGATAATAAACACTTAATTCTCAAATAGCATTCTAAATTGACCTCTAATCCATAGCTCAGGTCAACCTCAAAACGGGATCAACTAGATAGCTAAGTATGTTTGTGAGGATCAGTGTCAGAAGTTCAATAAGTGTAAATAGTTGATCCAGTTTAAACATCAGAAGGTGAATCTTTGTATAGAGAATAGCAGACTCAGGTACAGGTGACAGATGGTGTAGTGGGGACTGAGTCTCTGTATTCCTTCAAGCGAGAGCTAACCCTATTTCTGGAGGCAGACAACGTTATTTGGTTAGCAGAGGGATAGCAGTTCCGTGGAGAATTTGCAAAAAGTCGTGTCACTTTTCACACCCGGACACAATAAAAGATGACACACAGCTCGTCTGACTGGGCACGTAGTTGACTCTCAGGTGCCCTCTGAAATAATCAAGCAAGTCAGTCAGTTTCTAGGGTAATTAGGGATGAGCAGCAAATGTTGGGCTTGACATGGATGATCAAATCCCACGAAAAGAACACAGAAGATACAGGACAACATCCTTAGCCAAAGAACGCTGGTTCAGAAGAGCAAGATCAGCTCCTCCTGTTACGCTCACTAGGTTAGGCGATTGGAAATAAGGCCTCACTACTCTTACAGCCGATTCCCCGATGTACCTGGTTTTTCAACCCAGCTTGACACACACAGACAGGTGTTATGGGTGGAGGGAAATGCTCAGGAGGCGGTTCAGTGTTCCCTGTTCAGAGTGTTTGCTGTGACGGTTTACCAGAATGTTGTTTCTTGATCTTCCTACTTCCAGGTGCTTTCACCTGTTCACAGGAGGCACAGAAGTACTGGTTCCCACTTATAAAGGTCTCAGACCTATTCATTTAAAGTCACGGCCTACAGCAGCTGATAAGGGGAGATAAATTAGCTATGGTGTTTATGATGCTTCAAATCCAGCTCATCTGTAACTAGACCTTCTACTGCTTGCACAAAATCAGCTGTGCAAATACCACTCACAGTGAGAGTTGGGTAACTTGCTTTTAAAGAGTGCAGCAATCCCTCAGCAATCCAGTTCTTTTCCCCATTTCAGTCTACAATGAAAAATACAGAAAAATAAAAAGATACGGGCTTTTACATTGTGCAAAGCAGTGGCCAAGACAGTTTTGTGTTAACTCACCAGGCACAACAATGGAAAGCATAGATTCCCTGTTTGAACAAATGGAACTTGTAGACTCAAGGACTCAGCAGTCGATACCTGGCCATGATAAGTGAGTGTGATGGTTCTTAGGAGAAAAGACACTACAAAAGGAGTAAAAGGGACTTTCCAAAAAGGTACATGATGACCTGCCAAGGTGTGGCAGGGAGAAAGAAGGTCCAAACTTTCTAGCAGAATCCTACCTATAAGATTGCACATCATCAAGCGTGTGGCATAATGGAAAAATATGCCTTGGCATTTTCAGTTCTGTTCATTAGTTAGTGGGGCAAGTACATTTCCTGGAGTTTAGCACTTTAATTGCTTAGCAATCTATACTGTAGAGCTGGAGGAACACAGCAGGGTCAGGCAGCAGAGGAACAAGGAAGTCGATGTTTTGGGTTTACACCTTTAATTATGCCACCTGACTGGTGTATCTCCACCTCCACGCTGTATTGACTCAGACTCCAGCATCTGCAGTTCTTGCTATCTCCTAGTGGCTTAGCACCTAATGCTTAATGCCTGCACATTTTAGCTTGTGGATTACAGAAATTGTGGCATGGGCTTAAATTTCGTCAGGTGCTGGGACATGCCTTAGTCATACTCATTAGGCTCTGAAGTATTATCCAACTTACACAGAAAACTTCTCTTAAGTAGAAGTGAACTAAACAGTTCAGCATCAATTTGTGAAACTCAAACCAGATTCCTCATGTGTGGAGGAGTCAAGCCACAGAATGAGACCAGGGCTTGAAGCGTTAAATTTCCAGGACCAGTTGCTTAAAATGAGGCTCACATTCCTTTGGGTTCAGATAGTTCAGGGCTATCCAGTTGAGGGTGTTAACTAAGAAAAGGAACTTGAGAGATTCTGATTCTACACTATGTTCTCTGATGTGGGATTTCAGAACATGGGGAAACAATCTTCCAAAATTAGGACCAGACATCACTTGCAGTGAAATCAGAAGACATTTCCCTCCCCCCGCCACATCCCACACAAAGGAATAAAGAATGCCGTAGAAATCTGGGATCTACCAACATGTGCACCCCACTATGACCACCCCAAAAAACAGACAAGATTGTGGACGTAATACGTCAACTGAAGTTTGAGAGTGAGACAAGTGGACTTTTTAATCCCCGACGGTACTAAGGATATGGAGCAAAGGAGGGCAATTGAAGCAGTGGTGCACATCAGCCATTTTCTTTTTAAAATATCAAAGTGTAGGAGCTGAGTCATAACAACTTAAAAAAGAGAACTATGACAATAAAAAAAACATTGTCAACATGTTCAAGTAATTAAGGGTAGCCCTGTGGTACAGTGGTTAGCACTGCTGCCTCACAGTGGCAGGGACTCAGATCCAACGTTATCCTTGGGCAACTGTGTGGAGTTTGCACATTCTCTCAACATCTGTGTGGGTGTCCTCCGCGTGCTCCAGTTTCCTCCCACAGTCCAACAATAGTAAGTGCTGGGTAGGTATGGGGGCGGGCAGGGGGCTGGGATGCTCTTCAGACTCGATGGGCCGAGTGGCCTCTTTCCTCATTGTAGTGATTCCAGTGATTCAATGAACTGATGAATCTAATGCAATTTTTAAAAAGTGTCAATAGAAAAATAAAGTTTTTTAAAAAAACTTGAGCATGTTTTACGATCTTGAATGCACTCCCGACAAATTGATGACAGCAGATACCATCACAATTTTTGTAAAGGTATTAGGTACACGAGTGAAAAAGTTTTTGGAACCATGGAGAATGAGCTAGGGTGCCGGATTCATCGGATAGTTCGTTCAAAGAGCTGGTACAGCCATCAGGCTTGGAGTGATTTTTTTTTGTTGGTAAGGCATTGAGGTTTAATGGCTATTTTTTAGTAACAAAAAAAAAACCGTCAAGCTGCAAAGTTAGACTAAATGGCCCATGAAACAAAATAATCTTGACCTGCAATGTAAAGCTCCTTTTCAGGGCCATATAGCTTTAAACAGAAATTGAAAACCTTATTTCTGCCAGCGATGGTTGAGGAAGACCTGTAGTAGAGTCTAGGCGACAAACTTTCCTTACAGGGACATTACCTGTGGGAATTATTTATTGCACATGTTTTCTTCATTGTAGCCCAGCCTGTGAAACCAAATGCCAATAACAGATTGAACATTTACACTGATCAATTTTTCTAGCATTATTATAGCAGTGGAGATTCAATGCAAGGAGTTCTTCTCATTCAACTATCCAAATCTTTGTGATCACATCATAATTCATAAATGAATTTCAATTTTAAAAATCAAGGATTTGGGACATCTTAACGAGCCTGGCAAAGCAAAAGTAGTTTTAGCTTTAAACAAACATACTTGACTTTGAACACACCTCTTTGCAACAAAAACCAAGAGAATGGTATAGATTAAGTAGGTGGAGAAAAATCAGTGCTGACTTTATGACGCAGACAGCAATTGTTTTACAATTCTGAGGACTCCAGTTTTCAAAAAAAGGGAATACCCGAGTTCAAACAATAAGAAAGAGGCAAAATAAAAAATAAAAGGATTATTATTGAACAATGCAGATTGGGCTAGAAGAAGCCTGAGCTTTTCTATACTCTTATAAAGCAAAACCCAAAAAAAAAACAAAAAGCCAGTATGGTGGCTCAGTGGTTAGCACTGCTGCCTCACAGTGCCAGAGACCAGAGGAGTTCAATTCTACCCTCAGGCGACCGTCAGTGTGGAGTTTGCACATTCTCCCCATGTCTGCGTGGGTTTCCTCCCCAAGTCCAAAGATGTACTGGTTAGGTGGATTGGCCATGCTAAAAATTGCCCCTAGTGCCCAGGGATGTACGGGCTAGGTGGATTAGCCACAGGAAATGTAGGTTACAGGAATAGTATACGGATGTGGGCCTGGGTGGGCTACTGTTTGGGAGGGTCAGTGTGGACTCAGTGAATGGCCTGCTTCCATGCTGTAGGGATTGTATGGTTCTGTGAAAACGGTCAAGAGCATCAAGGTACTCATTGATAAATAAGATACATTAAAAAAAGGTACTAACTGCACCAGAAGTAGGAACAATGGAACTTACCACAGTACAATGCCATTATCAACAGCTTTAAACAAAGCATCTGTATTGGGATCCATAGGTAGCACACTTTTGCAATCAGGATCGGTCTCCAAGGCTTTGTTTATCCAGTTAACAAATGCATACTTTTCTTCCTCTAATCATGGGGGGGGGGGGGGTGGAAAGAGGGAAAGCAAAACAAAAGCACAGATCAATACAAAATCATATTCTTCTCATGGTACTAAAAACTCAGGTTATTAATATTTAACTGTTAGCTTTTTTTTTAAAGAAAGAAAAAACATTCATTTATTTGACCAGAAAGCTGCATGTTACAGGTACCCAAAGACATTTGAGATTCTCAGCCAAATTGAGTTTATTCAATGTTTAACTTTCCAGGAAAAAAAAATTCACTCAGATGTGAGCGTAACTGGCCAGGCCAGATAAGTCAGCCACATTGCTGTAGGTCTGGAGTCACATGTAGGCCAGAATAGATAAGGATGGTAGGTATCTTCCCTAAAAAAGGGCTTGAGACCTAGATGTTTTTTATTTTCCTGACAATTAACAATGGTTTCATGGTCATCATTAGACTCTTAACTCTGGATTGTTATTAAATTTAAAGTTCCACCAATCTGCCATGGCAGGATTTGAACCCTAGTCCACAGAACATTACCCGACCTCTGGACTAATAGTCTAGTGATATTATCATTCAGCCACAGCCTCCAGGGGATGGGGACACCTCCTTGTTTAACTCGGCAAGATGAAAATAGATGGTGGAGGAATCAGACATTTTCTATTCACGAGCGAGAAGTCAGGAATCGAGTAGGGAAACATCGCCATACACAGTTGGCATTACCGATTCCCCACTGTGTGTTCTTATGCATCTGTCTTGGCTGTAACTCAATGTTCTCCGGGTTCATGCAAGTTTCCATCAACAGAACCGAGGAAGGGTCACAGGACCCGAAACATTAACTCTGATTTCTCCTCAGAGATACTGCCAGACATGCTGAGCTTTTCCAGGATATTCTGCTTTAGTTTCTGATTTACAGCATCCACAGTTCTTTCGCTTTTTACCTGAATAAGAATGTTGGGTTCCTTCACTGGACTGAACCGACGTTCCACCAATGGCACAGATTCCCTCTCTCCTGTTGATGGCCATTCTGAACGTTTTAGCAACATGACTATTTTTCAAATCTTGAACAATCTGTGAATCAAAGAATTACATGAGGCTCTTATCAGCCTAACATCCATTTTAAAATGTTTCATTATTGCATGTGCACATGCCATTTAATGTCACTACATAATAATCAAATTTCATCATCAGGGTATTTTCACCCTACTCAGCTGACCTATGTTTAACTTTATAAAGTGATAGGCAAAACATTTCAGTGCTCATTATTTTAATTTGCTTTAGTCATCATCAAACCTCTGAACTGGATACCAAAGTCTTCTACATTTACTCAACTATTAATCAACTTGTTAGTAAAATAGCTCTGCCACTGACTGTCTCAATGACTAGCAAGGCATGCATATCTCAAGCGACAAAACCCTTAAGAAAATTTTTGTGGCTCCGATAATTCAACTGTGCGTCTAAACCTCTAGCATGTGTGTAAAACAGTAGGACAAAAAAACAGGTTGGAAGCATTGTACATAAATATCACACAACTGAAAACATCTTAACTTCAGTAATAAACATGAAGTGGACTGACGTTTACATACTGCCAATTCTAACGCATTTTGTGTGACTTCATCCAGGTCTGATGCATTAACAGATGCATTCGTGCACATTAAACAGCCTGTGTACATATAAGACTTGACAAAGAAAGCTTTGTGCTGAAATTAAAGGCGAGCTGTATTTCAAATTTGTGCACACCACCACATCAATGTCATTTCAATACCTGCAGTAGCATCCACGACCTTATTGAATCTGTTACAAGCAGAGAATGATAACTCACATGAATAGTGAAATAAAGTTTGGATATAAACGTGATGTCGAGCGCAATTTTCCCAAAATCCAAAATTTCAGAAAACTCCGATTAAGTTTAAAACAAAAACAGCACTGGATGTGCCTCCGTTTCTTGATCCTTCAGTAATCCCAGTGGGATATCCTCTCCTTCAATGGTCCTGTTCATTGTACAGCATATCTTTTTGGATTAGGAAGCAAATATAAATTCACACACTCAACCACTGGTTAGCCTCCAGCTCAATATTTCTTCATCCTATTCCATTAAGTGCTGCTGAATATCAAGACTCAGGCGTACAGTTACCCACTTGACACACTTTTCTAACCCTCCAGAATCACAGCACCCCTCCCTCAATACCTACTCTTGACAGGTACTGGACTTATCATACTATCTTCAAAGGATGGTGGCGTTCTGCTTCAACTACGAATCTCAACTGGGAATTTATGCAAGGAATGCATTCGGTACTCATGACTGACCCCAAAACAAAAATCCGGAGTGGTTTATAAAATGTATGTGTGATTGGGTAATGCTGGGCATACCCACTTTCCTTCCGATAAAATACAAACTGCAATAAGACATGCACCTATGCAATGAGCAAACAAGGCAAACTCCCCATAGTCAAGGTCTGGATAAAATTCTCATTTTATCTCATTGTTATCCAATTGTGTATTTTCTTGGGTTAGTCATCTTTCAAGTCCCACATGATCTTGGACACATACATGAGCTGCCATCTTCTACAGTTATACTGCTGTTATCTCTCTCCCATTCAGACGCTGATCGGTAGGGTCTGACTAGTGGTATCCACAAAGGGTACGTAACAGAGTTCCACGTTTATCAATGACTTAAATGAAGGAATAAAGAGATCTACCACATCAAAATGGGAGGCAGAATAAGCAAAGTAAACTGGAAGGGAAAGTTGCAAAGGGACATTGATAGGTTAAGCGAATGGCCGAAAACTGGTAGATTTGTTCAACTTGGGAAAAATCGAGGGGTTACGCTCTGATGGAAGCTATCAACATTTTCCAGCTCATCCCTCAGTAACTGCCTAATGGAATTAACCTGTTTTAATGAACACAGATTTAGCATATTGACTACTGGCACAGGAACTTCATTTTGGTAGCTGATGAGATCACTTCTACTTTGTAGTTCTGCACGCTTCCAGTGTCAACCACTAGCAGTCCATTGTGATCATATCCGTGGCAACATTTTTTTTTTGTCTATGACCTAAATGAAAGGCCATTAGAATTGTTGGTATCTAATGTCAGCAATTATCATTTCAGCTTTCCTGGACTAAGTCACTGAATATTTTTAAGCATACTTTTGTTAGATGCTCTTTGATGTTGTACATTGGATGAAAAGAGTCAGGGGAGAAAGGAATTACCCACAGTGACTGCCTGAAAGCTTTGCTGAAATGGAAATATCAAAAACTTTCCTAAGAAAGTTCACTAAAGTAGCGTAACCACAATGTTATTCACTGATGAGCCAGCTTGAGATCTGCCATAGGAAGGGCTAACCAGGAGTATGCAGCATGAAAGACTACATTGCATGGGCATCTTGCGAGAAAGAAGAGGGAAAGATATTCTACCCCTCAGTCATTGCCAAGTACAGTTAGATGAAGGACCAAAGTCCTATTACTTTACTGTAATAGGATGTATGGATTGAGGTGTACGCTTTACTGTAGAAATTTCACTTCCGATCTCTAGTTCAACTGTCTCTTTTGCCAACTTAGCGTCAAATTACATATGCTGTATTTTTCAACAAATCAATGCTCTTGAGAAACTGGATTGAAACCGCTCAAACTAATTTGTTCTCCAGCCATCTAAGGCTCATCATTTCGTCAGCAAGAACGAGAAAGAAACTCTACTTTAAAAGACATTAATTGACAGTGTCAGCGAATGGTGCCCCAATTTCCTCCCACAGTCACAGCGAAAGGAAATTGCAGAGTTTCCTCCATTTGTAAGTTGCTGATGTTGGCACGTGAACCAGGATATGTGGGAATGACTGACATATTTTTATGCTGTAAGCATAAATATCTTCAGTGGTCCTGATTGGCTTTCAGTTAGAAGCATACCCTAAGACATTAAAGAAAAAAAAAGAGAAAAATCACACAGTTACAGGGTCCCTCCTAAGCTTTGACAGCACTTAAGTTACATATTTGAAAACTGGTACAGCTTCATGCCATCAGACCTTATTTTACACTTACACAGAAATTGAAAATATTGTGAAAATATGCAAAGTACTTTATCAGTTTAGAACTCATTTAAGTCTTCAGAGGAAAAAAGTGCATGCTGACTGCAGAAGACAGCTCGAAAGGGTTCCCCAGCTTTTTAAGTGTCTTGACAAACAATTCATGGGGTATTCTGGGCTTAAATAAAAGAGAACTCCGGGGCAGAGTTAATATCAAAACAGTTGTTGCTGGCTTGAGAAACCCTTTAACCTCGAAGGTCCTGGTGGGAACAACAGTCATTAGACAGTCATTGGGAGGGAAACCTCCTACACGATCACAAACCCAGCAACAGGGGAAAATTCGACAAACAGGTTAAACTACTTCAGAAGACGTAAAATCCAGCAGCAGGAATGTGCGTTATTCTGCAGCACACCTTCCCATACCCCCCAAAGTCACACAACAAGAAATGGCTGATCTGTTTGTGACCGGAACACCACATTCCAACATACCATCAATTAGCTTCAACCAAAGTGTTTGTCCAGAGTATATCTAACTTAGATTTAGAAATATTGCTAGTTCCTGCTGCCACTGGTCTCTTGGGGAAGAGAGTTCCAAAGAACTGCCACTCTCAGAGAAAAGACTTCTTTTCCTGTGTCCTAAACAGACAACCTATTTTTAAAAAACTGTCCTGTCTAGTTCTAGTCCCTCCATGATGGCTGATCCTTTCATCATTGAACACATGAACAGAGGAATTAGGAGCAGCAGTAGGCAATTCAGCCCTTCGAGCCCGTTCCGTCATTTAACACGATTACGGCTGATCATCCAGCTTACCAAGGTTCCTCAGGACTTTACATGCTCCAGTTAGATCACCTTCCATTCTTCAAACTCCAGTGGATAGAGGCCCAAACTGTTCAACCTTTCCTCAGGAGGTCAACAGACCAACCTTCCCATCCCAAGAGTCACTGAACACGCACGTAATGCTTTTACAACACATTTAAGTACCTACAAAACTTGAATGTATATCAGACATCGGCTAAAATGTCTGTACAATACATTCTTATGGAGCAATTGGTTAGCATCTGGAATACACTACCCCAAGAGTACAAAGGAAGAAGATTCGATGAAGCCCTTCTTAAAAGAATTGGTTAACTATCAGCTCAGGTAACATCTGCAAAGCCACAAGACAAAAGTTTTGGGAGTGGGACTAGCTGGCTTGCTTTAACAAAGCACTAGCGTGAATGCACTGGAGTGGATTCACCATTATTCTGCTTTATCCATTTCATGACTTTAATTTTCTTTAGTCAGAGTTTCCAATCACGCTTTTGCATCTTACTCAACACAAAATGCTCATGCAAAAACACTTCAGTCTCTAAGTTGGACTGAACAGCTTCTGAATTTTGGATAGAAAAATGGAAACTAAAAGGGTCCAGTGCATTGAATTGCTCAAGATAACCCAACATTTGTCTACATTTCAGGCCCCTTTGGGAAAGGGGCTTATTTTCTTGGTCTTAAAGCATGCCAAAAGCGTGGCCCTGCACAGTCTGTGCTAAGATTCCATGGACCACTGGGGACTGTGGTCATTAATTTGAATATGGAACAAGGAGGAACAGGGGAGCCTCAGCTCAACAGCTGAGCACCGCACCTTCCACTCCCCTCCTGGAGACTCCAACAAAGCAGACCAGCCTCCTCTCCCAGACCTGGTTCCAACATCTCCTTTCTTGAAGCTTTTGCCTTTTGGGGTGTGATTAGCAGCCCCAGCACATTCATATTGCGAGTGAATTTGGGCCAGACACAAAGTTTTGACCTTAGCAACGGAAACCCGGGATACGTAAACAGCACTATCCGAGAGGTGACAATTCCTCCAACAGATGTGTATTAAATCATTATGGACAACTTGCTAGTTTGAGCGAGATTTTAACTACCTTCCCACCAGGCAGGAGGAACTGACAACAAAAACAACAACGTTCGTGAAGGAAAACAAGCGGACAGTTCCTCAGCACTCAAACAAAATGATCTGATAAACACTTTGCTCCACAGCCCAGTACAATCCACACATTCCAAAGACATGTTGGAACTAGATGCAAGTCGCACAAGTACTGCTTAAAACAGAGCAATCATGAACCACAAACACGCAAAAATTGCTGATAAAGAAAATAAAGACTTATCATGCAACCAGAAACCAAAACAAAAAAAAGGGTTTAATAAAAATGACAAGTGTAAAGGGGAATGTGAAGAGATCATGTAAAATACAAAACCTACTTAAAAAAAATAACATTGAGTAATACATGTCCACAGTTTAATATTCCATGATTTTTCAAGCTTTTCTCAATTCAGTTTTTCAGCTTCAATTACTGCTCATTTAATGTTCAAATGTTGCTGCCGGATTCGTGAAAAAAAAAGGGAAATGAATGCAAAATTGTTTTCATTTACTGGGGTCACTAGCTTATTGACAGCACATGATGCTGACTGAATAAATCATATGAACAAGCATCCCACACTTGTACTCAAAAGATAGCTAAATGGAGCTGCATTGCTCTGCAGCCCAGCACAAGCATTCCAAAACAGAATTCCCAGCAAGAGCAATTAATGGTTGCTAAGTCGTTAAGAATGGAATCTTAGCTCTGCACTTGTTTTATAGGTGCTGTGGGGTCAGTCACTGTTGGATTCATTGATGTCTAACAAGGAGAACACAGTAAATAAGGATTGTGGCACCCAAGTTCTGGTCTACAACGAATTTCTACATAGAATGAGGTTATAGCACAGGGACACTTACTGAAACAAACTCATCAAAGCTGATCCTGCGGTCTTTGTTTTTGTCCCCTTCGATCATGAGGTTTTCAACGATTTCTCGTATTTTGAAGCCAGGCAATGAAACATTGGCTTCACGGAAAAGATCATGGAGCTCAGAGTCATTAATGTAGCCATTGCTGTTGAGATCTGTACAGATAAACAAAAGTTTCATAATTAGAAATAAAACACAGCAACGACATGTAATATTTGCCAATTTGAAAAGGCCAAAATCGGCTCAATTCCAATTTTCAAATGTGTTTAACAGATTGCGTCTCCCGACCATTACTTAAGTTCAAAACAAATCATAGAAGTGTTATAAGGTTGCAATTACAAGCTTTGTCTGTCTGCACGTATGTTTTGTACCAATAAACGAAAAGTACATCTGCCAGTGACGTGAAACACATTCAGCACACGTGCCTATAAATGCAGCATTTAGACATTGTTTTCTCCCTGTCTACGCACTTCTAACTGCCAAAGAAAACATTTGTTTCATTTCATCAAGCTTTCAGAATTCGCAACAGCATTCAGCTGAAATGGACAGCTAAAGTGTTGCACCTCCGTATTCATCACAGTATGAAGTTTCAAGAAACAAAATGAAGGTGGCACAAGATGTGTACTGAAGTACAAAACGTAAATTGAGATCAGAAAAACAGAGGTCCACACTTAAACTCGGAAATCAGGCATTTAGAAATTTGCTATCCTTTTAAGAGGCATTAGGGCCATTCAATTAATGGCTTCCTTTGGTCTTAAAAGCTCATGATGTCAGTTATGTTATGAATGATGCAAGTTTAACCTTAAAAAAACTCATACTGACAGAAAACTTGAGGGTGGAGTGAGAGACCAATTTTTCAGGAAGCTCCTACCTACTTTTATTCATTCATCGAGAGGACAACAGCAAGCCTTTTTGATGCCACAACTTAAAAATGTGTGCAGCTGAATTAGAAACAAACCAGTGTATTTGTTATAGGTCAGTATTAACAAAGTGTATTCTTGAGTCCTTCTTCCAAGTAAACAATGGCTAACCAGTACAAAATAAATCACAACACACAAATTGTGCAGGTTTAATGTCTACCCGCCCACTTATAAGAAATCATCCTACAATTGAAAAGCAAGCACTGAAAGCTAGGGAGAAACTTTGAGCAGTCACCATCATCAAGCAAACTACTGGACTTAAAGGCTGACAAGTTCCCAAGACCAGCCCACCTGCTTTTGTCTTAAAATAAACAGAGGCACACAGTCAAAACATCAGTTAAAATTCTCAAATTTCTTGGGTTCTGAAAGGCTGGTTTGGACAATAACAAAAGTAAGCAAAGTCACAATAATCCGAGGACCAGAGTGATGCTCTCTCCAAGTGAGGGAGAGATGACCGGTGGTGGGTTTAAGCTGAGGGTCACCGTACCTCAGGTGAAGGACATACCGGAGAGGCCGGACCTTCATGGTGAGCCAGTTATTTTGGGAACTGAACCAGTGCTGTCGATGTCACTCTGCACTGCACACCAGCTATCCAGCCAACTGAGATAACTGACCCCCAGCAAATAAAACACTTTCATTAGGCAAAGGAGAGAATCAGCAACAATATGTTGGCTCACTGCCTCACAGTGCCAGGGAGCCAGGTTCAATCCCACCCTCGGGTGACTGGCTGTGTGGAGTTTGCACTTTCTCCCAGTGTCTGCGTGGGTTTCCTCCCAAGTCCAAAGATGTGCCAAGTCAGGTGGATTGGCCGTGCAACATTGCCAATAGTGTTCAGGGATGTGTAGGTCAGGTGTATTAGCCACAGGAAATACAGGGATAGGGTAGGGGATTGGGTCTGGGTAGGATGCTCTTTGGAGGGTCAATGTGGACTTGTTGGGCCAAAAGGCATGTTTCCACACCATGGGGATTCTAGGAGGAAGAAGGAAACTGTAGACCAGGGGTAAGAAACGGATTCAACATGCTTTTGTTTAACGCAAAATGGTGTTTAACTAATCTATTCAAATCTTTTGAGGAAGTGAAAAGTAAAAAAGGTAGATAAAAAGGGGAACATGTGTATTCTGCATAGTGGGATTTCCAGAAGGTAATTGGTAAGGTATCAAAAGTTACTGCTCAAAATAAGAGCTCATCCAAGTTTTACCCTTGGAACATAAGTGGTCGATTAGCTAACAAGGATAAGTGGGTCTTTTTCACATTGGCAAACTGCAACTTGTGGACCACTACAGGGATTATTGCTGGATTGATATAGCTTGCAAATCATTACAATGTCTGAATGAAGGGTCAAAATATAAGGTTGTTAGATTTGCTGATGGCACCAAGTTCGGTAGGAAAACAAGTTGCTAAGAGTTAGTGTAGTGTCTGCAAAAGGGATAAAGATAGGCTAAGCAAAATCAGCAAAAATGTGGTAGATGGACTTTGATGTGAACTTGTCGATTTTGCTAAGTGACCAGAATATAAAAAGTAGAGAGGTTTTATTATGCTGTATTGGGCTTTGGCAAGACCACATCTAGAATACTATGCACAGGTTGGTTTCCTTATCTGAAAAAGTATATAATTATTGCTTCAGAAGTCCTTCGTAGAAGGTTCACTCAACTCAATCCTGGAAATAAGGGGCTTAGTAGGTTGGGCCTACACCTGTTGGATTTTGAAGTGAAGAAATCTTATTGAAGCAAACAAACTTGAGCGGACTTGATAAGAAAATAGAACAAAGTTCCCTCTTGTCAGGGGAGGAGGAGTTCCAGAGGACTCAGTTTAGGGTTTGTGGTTTTACTTTCTCTCAGAGGGCTTTTAGTGTGGAATTGTCTTGCACAGAAATCAGGGGAGGCTGGGTCATTGAATTAATTCAAGGCAGAATTAGATAGATGGAGTGTGATCTGGACTCGAAATGTTAGCTTGGTGTCTTTCCATGGATGCTGCCTGACCCGCTGTGATCTTCAGCATTTGCTGTTTTCAGAGTTAGATTAATTTCTGATCAATGCCAAAGTTAAGGGTCATGGGATGCCAACAGGAAATTGGCACTTAAACCACAACTAGAGCAGCCATAATTTTAGTGAATGACTGAATTGCTTACTTGTGCTTTTAAGTCCAATGTTTGCAGAGGGGATTGCCATAGTGCACCAACTGTACTCCCAGTAAATTAATCTGGTGCACCAATTTTAATGATATATACTAGCTCGAACGACAAGTAGCCGTACAGAACAATAAAGGTCACAGCAACTTCATTTAATATTATGCCGATGAGGCACATCCCAACAAAAACAGGTTTGATTTAGTTGGGTTGGCAACGGGCATGCAAACCAAGAGAGTGAGACAAAATAATTCCATCAATAGGCAGTGTTTGAGAACACTATTGATAGTTTATTATTATGTGAGACAGTGGAATAAATGGTTATTCTTCAGGGTTCAAGCAGTTAGACCAGTAAAATTTCCACTGGCCCACCATCAGACTTCAAAATCCTACAGACATCATCAAGTGATTAGGAGAGGTTGTTTCTGACCACTTGATGGTACCACAGGCAGACACTGCACAGCAAATAGCTATGTTTATGTAGTTCATCAGGCAGTGTGCTTTGAAGAGAAGTAGCAAACATCCAAGGACTACTCACCAACTTTTTTAAAAGCCTCATGGAGCTCTTCTAGTTCATCCTTGGCAATGTGTGTTACGGTGTCCATTTCCTTTGCCAGCTATATAATCCAATCTCAAGGTACGGATTTAAAACTGCAGGGAAAAGAAAGACAAACACATTCAATTAAGTGCTTTAACATCAGAACCAATTCTTTGTACTCTTGCAGCGTGTGTGAACTTGACAACAATATCTTGCTTCGTCTCCTGAACTGCTCTGACGGACGACTGTCCTGTGGGGAATGCAACAACAACTGAAAAAAAATGAACAGAATCATGGAATTGTTACACTGAAAAGGAAAGCAGTATCTGCACTCACTCTCCAAGTAAATATTTCATTGTGCATTATACCTCTCTCACAGTGCCCTCTTCACACAGCGTGCAGTTAGGTGTAAAGGTTTGTCCTTGTATCGCTTTTACTTATTTTGTAAATTACTTGGAGTCCGTGCCCTTTCATTCTCAATCCATTCATCATCAGGATGAGTCTGTCCCCCATCTACTCTGTTGGCATCTCATGAATTTGAATACCTCTAATCAGATCTTTTTTTTCCCCCCCTAAAAAAAGGCTGAGTTCCAACTTCTCCAATACATCCTCATAGCTACTTTCCTCACCCAGAAACCAATTCTCTTAAATCTACACCCTGCTCCTGAATACTTACTGATCAACTTCAGAACTTTCAACAAATTTTAAAAGAAGTTCTAAAAAGGAGGGTCACTGGACCCGAAACGTTAACTTGGTCTTCTCTCCACAGATGCTGCCAGACCTGCTGTGTTTTGCAGCAATTTCTGTTTTCGTTAGAAAAAAAAAACCAGTCAATCTGATCTCCAACTAAACAATGATATCCCCAAAAACAATTAACCTCCAACTATCTTAGAAACCTCAGCCACTATGGTTGAAGTAACACAGTACGTCACTGCGAGGACATAAGGCTATCTTACACAAAACAATACACCTGTTATATGAGAACAGCACATTCTAGGATCTCACAAACAACCTCACACAAGTTCTACTGATGCACAGTCCCACTCCCACCATCTTTCCTGGTGTGACATCAACCCAAACGATGACACTATTTTTAAGCAATCTCTATTTTTGTCTCTTGCACACCAGCTAAGAGTCCAAACAAGCATTTGTTCAAAACCCATTCCTTGGACATTCATATACGGAGAATTCAAAAACAACAAACAACAAAAAAAAACTGTTATCCCACCAAAATCCTCAATTGGAGTTAGAATAAAATCAAGTGTCCAACTCAAGGTGGTGACAGTGTAAATAAGCCAATGTGTAGGTCCAAGTGTCACAGCAACTCGTCTTCAACCACTTCCATTGAAAAAAAATTTAACCGAACAGTCCACTGATATTAACCTTATTCTAGTCTGAAAAGTGCCAATGGTTGAGCAATTCCCGATTATTTGCTTTCACTGCAGTGGGGGTGGGGGGGGGGGGAAGGAAGGAGATAGGAGGTAGGAGAGGAGAGGAATGTTGTGTCGTTACTCTTTGCGAGTCAATTTAGAACTTAGCAACCATATCATTTTCTTTGACCTCGTGAGATCAGGATTTTTGCCAATCTCACTGACAAAACCTTTCGAAAGCCACAGCGTGGGAAAGTTTAAGAAAAAAAAACTGAATGTATACGTATCTCTCAAAAGGCAAATCACTGAATTTGCACAAGGGTGGACGTGGCCATTTCACCAAACGTCTTACCAAAGCCCAAGCCTGCCATTAGTTTCAGCATTCACCATTAATGGCAACGATCAACAAACCAGGACTGGGCTAAACAGCACAGAGAAATTTATTACACACTGCCAGTTCTGAAACACAAAAATAATGGCACCGATTATCCACAGGCCAGAAAGTCAGATGGGAGCTGCACGTGGCCGCCGTGTAGAATCCCCGCTAGAGCAAACTAAAACGGGCCACTCCCCAACACATGGTACCCTCTAAAATTATCCATTTAAATCAAAAGAATTGAGATGGTTCCACAGAAGTTTAAATATATAGTTATCCAGGAAAAAAAAAGTCAGATAATTAAATACACAGTAACTCCCCAAAGAGCAGCCAAACTGACCTTCCAAATTACCTCAAGAACCCCTCAACTACAGCTCTCCTAGACCTCTCTCTACCCTCCTTCTCACCATCCGGGATCCAACCATTCCCCTCTCTACCCTGCCAATTGCCAACAACTCACTTGGCACCCAACCTCACAGCTCATGGACTCATCCTTTCAGGAGGAGCTGTCAAAGTGGCTGCTTGTGATACTGGGCCCTTGAATCACAGGACACGGCAACTAACTGCTGTGGAAAAAGGGGCATTGCTTGCCTTGCCCCTCACGATCCTGCACCAAATCCCAGTCTCACTGACAGACATCCCTACTCTCCTTGGTAGGAAAGAGCCAATTCCACTGGCAAATAATTAAAACTGTTTCAAGGTGGATGGCGGAAGGCAACATTTTTAAAAACTATAGTGAAAAAGAGCAGCTAGTCAATTCAACCTGAATACTTGCAGGTTGGTGAATGGACCAGTAATGAAAAGTCCAAAATAATTTCAAAAACTATTCACATTTTGCTTAAACGATAAGACATCAACAGAATGAATGCAGAAAAGCATTCTAAAGCTCTTGAGGGAAGAGAAACCAGACAAAAACTGAGTGAAGAACAATAATGTTAGGACACTGTTCAAGTATTAGACTCTAAGGAAACTCCTAAAAATGGAGAGACGGAGGGATTGGAGGCAGGGAATTAAAGATTTTGGGAATATGACTTCTGGAGGAACAATGGTCAATAGTGGAGCACAGGAAATTGGAGTGAGACATGGGAATTTGGAGGAAAAAAAAGACAGACCTGACATGGAAGAGCATCAAATTATGAATTATGATTTATGGAGCTGAAAGTTATAGAAGTACGGCCAATTTAGAGTGCGATTTCCAAACCCCAGCTCCTCAGTATTTCACAACAGGAGGGTATGAAAATAAAGGCTAACACACAGAATAAATTACACGATGGGTCTTGACTATTCTCCTTTTAAGGAGAGTCTGTACACTTAGCTACATTCAAATCTTAGTTGCCTCATAAAAACTGGACAACAGATTTGGTTAAATCAGTTTAAATGTAATCAATGTATTCAATTACTTTAAGTGGGTAAAATTTGAGAACGGAGTTCTTTTCCCTTGCCCCATTTCCTGAATGCTTTTTGTTCTACCAAGCCAAATGGCTGGAGAATGGTGACAAGGTTTGATCTCTATTGTTGAACTTGGTCTCAACTTTGCACAAGAACTGGAAATAGGAGGAGGATGGGAAGAGGGATGCTTACTCAGCTGTCTGGTTTCTGATTGACCTGACCTCCCCAACCCTCCTTTTCTAGGCTACACACGCACAAGTGCCACATGAATCAAACAGAACTGGGCCTGTAGTCAGCTCTGATGCATACTCAACTAACATCAAACAGTAAGAATGACCACTCAGATAGAGGCAACTGATAACTTTTGTAAGTTGCAACCAGTAGAAGTTACACAACAGCAAAAGTTGTCGCCTGGAGCAGAAAGCCAGCAGAGAAAACTGAAGCGCAGCAAAGAAAAATTTTCTTTCAGTGCAGTGTAACCGTCCGAGTGTATTATTGCTGTACTGTATTGTGTCACACCAAGTTTGAGCTGGAGACACTGCTGTGCAGAGGTCAGGTTCAGGAATGTAGTTCATGCACACTCACTTAGCATAAAATCCCAGATGAAGAGAGCAGCAAGGATCGAAGCTCAAGCAGGGGGAGTTTGGAGGTCAGCAGTGCATGTACACAAAGCATTACTCTAACAGTACAAACAGCAACTTGGAGAAAGGAGGTTTTAAACTAACAATTCTTTAGCAGTTAGTTATGCTAAGAAATAAGGAAACAGCCGGTGGATGCTGCTTGCAGAATGTGATGGTAACCCACAGCGTTTTGTTGCATCTAAACCATGAGCAAGACTTCACTCACAGTTCCATGAGCAAGCCTTTCCACAAAATGCTAGCAGTGTTGCTTCCTGTTAGGTTAGGATGCTGGACTCAGAATCCCTGCAGTGTGAAAACAGGCCCTTCGGCCCAACAAGTCCACATCGAACCTTAGGACATCCCACCCAGACCCAGACCCCTGTAACACACCAAATCTTCACATCCCTGAACACTATGGGCAATTTAGCATTGCCAATTCACCTAACCTGCACATCTTTGGACTGTGGGAGGAAACTGGTGCACCCGGAGGAAACCCACGCAGACACAGGGAGAATGTGCAAACTCCACACAGACTCCACCCTCGAAAGGCATCGAACCCAGGTTGCTGGTGCTGTGAAGCAGCAGTGCTAACCACTGAGCCACCGTGCTCTTTTGCTTTACCTCCTGCTCGTTTACAAACAAAACAAAAAAAGGGGGGAAAAAAAATACACACCGAGTCTAGCTTTATAACACCCAACACTTTGAACATTCAAAGCCATCGACACTCTAGGTCCTCAAACATTTCCTGCTTGCCCTCTCTCCCTCCTGAAATATGGTGCTGCATTTTGAAAGGCTTTTTAAAAAAAAGGCTGGGGTGTGGACAGAATGGCAGATGGATTGTGCCAAATCCAGAAGCTGAATTGCTTTGGGCCCCACAGCCATCATGTCCTGTTCAGTTCAAACCAGTTTGGGTTTCTGGCCCTTAGCAGGAGGATACCCACACTCAGCAGTGCAAACATGATCAGTGATAAAAGGTACTGCAGATGCTGGAGAATCCGAGATAACAAGCATGGGGCTGGATGAACACAGCAGGTCAAGCAGCATCATAGGAGCAGGAAA
>JAHRHZ010000267.1:7970396-8005729 GCA_024137785.1 Ginglymostoma cirratum | reverse complement strand
AAACATGATCAGTGTCTCAGAAAGGTAGGTCCCAGGGGAAAGAACATCTTTCATGGGTTGTTACAAACTTGACTTTTAGCACTCCTTTGTTGACAACAAAAAAATGGACGTGCAAAAGGTGAAGTGATAAGCATTCAAGATATTTACATCAATAAGAAATGCATCAATATGCAAGACTTCAGCAAGTTTAAAATCAACACCTGTAAATTTATTTTTATTCTTTCATGGGAAGCAAGTGTCACTGGCTAGCACAGCATTTATTGCTCATCCCGAAATGCCCCACAAGGCAAGGGTGAGCTGCCTTTTGGAATCACTGCAGCCCATATGGGTGTAAGTACAGCCACAGTACTATTGAGGATTTGATCCAGCAATAAATGAGGAAGCAATGATACTGCTCCCAGCCAGGACACTGCGGCATGTTCCCATGCATCGGTAGTCTTCATGCTTCCAGGTAATACAGGACTTGGGTTTTTAAAAAAAAAAACTGTTCAAGGAGCCTCGAGTTGCTACAGTGCATCTTGGAAATAGTATACACAGCCATCCATGATGCTTTGATGGAGGGAGTGAACGTTCAGGTTGGAAGGTGATGTGCAGATCAAGCGGGCAGCTTTGTCCTGGATGCTGCCGAGCTTAAATGTTCTTGGAGCTACATCAACCATGTTAATAAAAGTACTCCATCATGTTCCTGGCTTGTGCATTGTAGATTGTGGGCATACTTTGGCCAATCAGGATGTTACTCACTCACTGCAGAATCCCTAACCACAGACTTACTCTCGTAGATGTATTTCGAAGGTCGGTCAGGTTCAGTTTTTACTCAGCACAAATGCCCAGGATGTTGGGAGTGGGGAATTCAGGGATTCCATTGCCACAGAATGTCAAAAGGGAGATGGTTAGGTTCTATCTTGCTGGAGACAGCCTTTGCCTGGCAACTGTTAGACATAAACATCACTTGTCACTTAAGCCTGGGATTTATCCAAGTCTTTCTGCATACAGACATGAGCTGCTTCAGTACTCGAGGAGTTTTAAACGGTACTGAACACTGTGCAATCACCAGGGAACATTGTTGGGGGGGGGGGGGGGGGGGATTAAATTTAACCTATTATTCCAATCAACCTGTTCAGAAATGTTATTACACACCAGGAGCAAGTAGGACATGAACACAGGCCTCCCAGGCTCTACCAGTGTGCCACAAAAAGACCTTCTTTGTGACAGGTATGATTCCTGGACAAAAAAAGGTTTCACCTGACTCCCACTGACATCAATTTTAACTGATTATACAGGGCGGCACGGTGGCTCAGTAGTTAGCACTGCAGCCTCACAGCACCAGGGACCCAGGTTCGATTCCAGCCCCGGGTGACTGTGCAAACTCTGCACAGACATTTTCCCCGTGCCTGTGTGGGTTTGCTCTGGTTTCCTCCCACAGTCCAAAGATGTGCAGGCTAGGTGGATTGGCCATGCTAAATTGCCCATAGTGTTCAGGGGAGTGTGGGTTATAGGGGGATGGGTCTGGGTGGGATGCTCCAAGGGTAGGTGTGGACTTGTTGGGCCGAAGGGCCCGTTTCCACGCTGTAGGGATTCTAATTCAAAATATATTTTAAAACAAATCCAAACACCACAAACAATTCCAAAGTTTTCTTCTCAGCAAACTTTACAAAAAAAAACCAAAACGGTCTTCCTCCTCCTCCCAAAACGTATTCTGTAATGATTTGGATACAACTGCACGATTTGCTCAGACATTTTAGTGGCAATTAAGAGTCACCCACATTGCTGTGGGTCTGGAGTCACATGTAGGTCAGACCAAACAAAAAGACCAGATTTCCTTCCCTAAAAGCAAAAGCAAATCACGTGGGTTTTTGTTTAAATGACAAATCACTGACCGTTTCGGGGTTACTGTCACCGAACTGCATTTTTAATTCAGATTTTGTTAACTGAATTTACATTTCATGAGCTGAATTTGGGGTGTGCAGATTTGAACCCAAATCGCCTGAGCATTTTAATTAAAAAAAAAGGAGAATTTTTCAGATACTTGAAACCTGAAGTAAACACCAAAAATGTTGGAAATACTCCGTTGATCTGACAGCATCCACAGAGGAAAAAGAAAGTTAACACTTCAGGCTGATAATCTTTCATCAAACTCATTTTTCCTCCCTTCTTAAGTCTTGGGGCAGCACGGTGGCTCAATAGTTAGCACTGCTGCCTCACAGCACCAGAGACCTGGATTCAATTCCGCCCTCAGGCGACTGTCTGTGTGGAGTTTGTACATTCTCCCTGTGCGTGTGGGGGTTTCCTCCGGGTGCTCCAGTTTCCTCCCTCGGTCCAAAGAGGTGCAGGGTACATGGATTGGCTGTGCTAAACTGCCCATAGTGTCTAAGGTGGGATGCTGTCTGGAGGGTGGGTGTGGAATCGATGGGCCAAGTGGCCTGCTTCCACACTGTGGGGATTCTGTGATTTTCAGCAGATACTTTCTGAAATACTGCTTTTTTTTTAAAAAAGAGTTTGAAGTAGTTTTTTTTTTTTAAATCCTGTATTCACTGGGACATTTTGCACAAATACCAGTTCAAATGAAAACCAACACAGATGAAAAATAAAAAGCTTAGTGAAAATGTTGCATTTTTCAACACTCCTCAAGCTCTAATTACCACATTTTTAAAGGTACCATTTTGCCGTCCATCTCTCTGATCACTTCCCACAATCCGCTTCATGTACACCATACAGAGATAGGTTAAATTTAACCTTTCAGCTTTTAACAGTTTAGTCATTGGTGGAACAGAACGTAGGTGTTGTAAAGAAGGAAAAGCCTCAGTGTGCAGTGTACATTAACAATAAAAAAAAGGAGATATATTCATGAGAAGGAACAAGCTCCTTTTCAGCAGAGTCGGAAAAGGAAACTTGAAGAGTCCGTTTTGGTTATGCATAGCTTGAAATGCTAAATCAGCAAAAGGCAGCTCCTCTGAGTCAGTGATCAATTTCAAATGGTCATTCAGAGACAGGATGTGCTGAGGGAGTGGTGTGGTATAAATTCTTTTTAAAGGCAAAATATCCAATCCCTGCACCTTTTTTAAAAAAGGGGAAGAATTTCACTATTCAACTTTTCTGCCAAGGGCTTGCTCCCCATTTGGTAACTGTTCCTACCTATTGATTCGTTTCCATTCAGTCGATCAAATATTTGCAATTTAAATTGAGAAAAAGCAGCCAACTGCTAGAGGGGGGAACATTGCTTTTTCAGGTGAGACAAGACTGTGGGCACACCCTCTGGTGGCTTGACATGATACATGTGAGACTATTCATTTTCACATCTTGAGTACATTAATGACTCAAAACAGAGGACAGGGGAATGCATTACAGTCACACATAAAAAAAGGTCATTACCTCCAACAATCTGAGCTGAATAGGGTACACCTCCTCACTTCAACTCTGTGCAGCAATTTATCTCGTTTACAATCTTGGGTGGAATTCAAGCAAATTTCCCAAATGACATCAACACCACACCTTATTCCAACTGAAGTGAAATAGAATTATTTTAAATAAAGGAAGTTACATTCTTTTAACAAAGCTAAAGAAAATAAAAAAAGATTAAGTAATGAGGAAATGCACTCACTAAAAAAAAAAAAGAACCCAGTGGTGGAACGACTGACTGCATTGTGGAACATTGGGTTCACTTTTCCCTACACTGAGAAAAACTGCAATTCAAACATGTTCCCTGCAGACAGTACAAATCAAATCTTGACTATTTCCTTCTCTCAACCAATCTGCCTCCACGCAATAGTTTGAAACTTCTAATCGAATAGCCAAAGGCACCTCCCAAAGAGTGCCTCAATCCTCATTTTCTATTACTTCATTGCAATCTATAAATATTACAATAGGTCAAAATGAGCAGACTCACTAGTGGGTTCAGTGCACCACTGCACTTAAAAAGGTGTGCCTTAAGAGCCCTCCCCACCAATGACTCCCTAAGAAGATGAAATACCACATTTCCTATTCACCTCATCAAACCTACCTATCCTCCCCCAAACTGCAGCACCCATAAAAGCTGGTCTCAAAATTCTGAATAACTTAGTTACTACAAAAAAAATGCAAGTGCAGCTACTGGAGAGGCAGCGGCAAAGAAATAGTGCAACATTAGTTCTCACTGCAGCTTTCAGCTGGAATACTGAAATTCCACTTGATTCTGCTGTCTGCAGCAATCTTCACCCTGTAACAAAATCGAAGTCAGCTTCCCTTTTGAAGTACTGCAATAGTGCATGAGGTAACTTACAGCTTGATAAAACAGAATCCTACCAGAGTTTTACCTTCAGATCTCGTTTAATAAAAACAATGAATGCCCATAACGGGCTACCGAATACAAGGCCAGACAAAGTGAGGCATCAAATCAAACTTGGAGTCAATTATTCTGCAAGAGTGACAGTGTCACATTTAGGGAAAAGAGAAAATCAGTAGAAGTGTCAAGTTGTCCAATGCTTAGAAAAACTATTAAACATTTCACTAACCCAGATAAAAGGTGGTAAAACATAACAACTATCACCAATAATTAACTTACCGAGACTGCTCTGTGGAACAAAACAGCAGAGTAACTTCTCTCAAGGCAGCCTCCTGTTTAAAGTAACAGCTGGTAATACGCTCTCCCACACCCAACTGGCTCATTGTACAACATTCCGAACTGCTGTGCACAGAACATTAAATAACATGCCACAACATACCTAGGATGTTAGGAACAAGCACTTTTTGTTGCACAACCATTTCAAAGATGAGATCGCTTCCAATTTTGTGCTTGGGTCAGCTATGTTTCTTTTCCCCCACAAAGCAGTTTGACATTGATTGCTTACAATGCATGGACATTAAGCCCTATTGTCTCCCCATCCCATTCCTCTAACCCCTTCTCAGATACAGATTTTTTGTTGATATGCAGCTTCATAGTTGCTATGTACTTTGTCAAGGTATGGTTATCCAACCGGGGAGCGTTAACTGCATATTCATCTCTAATGAGCAATGACCAACCAAGCCAATCAAACTCTTGCTCTCTTTCACAGGACCGTCAAAACAATTAGGTTCTCTCAGGCCATTTGACATCTTTTACTCCAGCATTATTACACCAAAACAGCCAAATGCTTTGCTAAAATTCAGGCTGAAACATTTTTTTCTAGCAACTTGTTCTGACTCTATTGTTAAGAATTATTTCCTGCCTATAACTTGAAGGTTTCTTTTTGGCCCTGCAAGATGTATGACAGTAAACAAGAAATTGCACTTTCTCAACCTTGTTAAACATCGTACATGTTTATAAAGTTTCCTGTCAGACATCCCTTCAGAGTTGAAAAATTTCTCAAATTCCAGTTCCAATATGGATAATGATTTATCATAGAATATCTACAGCATGGATTTATCAGAGTTTCTGCAACCAAACCTTCAAATCTTGCCATCCTATCTTATTCCAGAGGTCCCGAGTTGAATTTTTTTAAAAATTTACTCTTTCAAGAGATGTGGGGGCATCACAATGAATCATCACCGAACCAAGTAGCTTGTTCAGCTATTTCAGACTGGTACCTCTACAGAGGCTCGCTTGAAGAATGGTAATCTGAGGGAAGTATCAGAGATGACCGTGCACCATGGAACAGTAACCGGGGACAAGGTCCTCCCTTTTGACGTGAACGAATGGAAACTGACTCAATGATAGGCTGCACATGAAAACAGTAACACTGAGGACCTTGGAGACACAAAACAGTTAAGCTTTAGTCTTTAAACCCTACCCAAAATTTCCATTCCCTAGCCAACAAATTCATCTCCCTTCCCTTGGTGTTGGATCTGATCCCAAGGTGGACATCTGGCCACAGGTTAGCACCTTGCCTTATTTCCAGCCCATAATACTGCTCAATCTACCCTCTCCTCACCTGACACATTGCTTAAAACTTTCACCATTGTTCCCTCACCTCCTATTTTCCACCACTCATACTTTAGGTTTAGTAAAATGCTGCTGCCCTCGTTTGAACTTGTACCAAGTACATTTCCCCTCCCAATGTTAAATTCCCTCTATCAGCTCCTGGTCACAAATTACCTCTACATTAAAATTCAAATCCTCGGTTTCAAATCTATCAATGGTTGATCTTCTCCTAGCCTTGATCATCAACCTCCTCCAGAACTTCAATCTGAGATTTTTGCCTAATGATCAAGATCAGTGCCTTCGGTTACCTACCTCCATTGTCCCCTCACTTTCCTCCTTTAAGACTCTTTACAGCTTTGGCCAGCCTTTTAGTCTTCTGCCCTAACGTCATCTTACAGGGTTCAGTGTCAAATGTGGTTCGATAAAGCTCTGGTGAGAGATTATTTTACTGCTGAACGGTTTGAGAAGATATCTGCAATGTTATTATACAGTTCTGGAGCAAATGGGACTAGAACTCCGGCCTTCTAGATCAGAGGTAGGCACGCTACCACTGCACCACCAGAGCCTTAAACATTTTACTGTATTAAAAGATGTGAAACATGCTTCACCTGTTTGAATGTTGTGTCTTCAACAAGGGAGTCTTGTTGCCCGCTTTAGTTTTAATGCAGCATAGATGCAGATGAATAAACCCATGTATGAAAACCTATACTCCCACTCTCTCCCAAATCACAGCATCCTAGCTAGTTAGCTAAGCACTTTTTGCCTCCCATAGCCTCCAAGACACTGCAGTTTGAGACAAACCACAACTGTGTTAAATGTTGCGCAAAGAAGATACAGAATACTAACTGCTTAACTTTTTTTTATATAAACTTTGTAAAACAGTTGAATCTCCAACCCTGAATAACGCCGATTTTTAAGCGAATCTTAAAACGAGACCAGCCAGAAAGCAAGACAAAGGCTAAAATCTCCAAAAATATTAATTGGCACAAGTTGTTTCCTGCAATGGAGACAAAATAACTTAATGAGCCAGAATTCCACAAGCAAGCTCATCCTGTGGTTAAATTCAAACCACTTAAAACTTTAAAGGACTGGAGAAAGTCAATATTTATCTTGTTTTTCTAATGCATTTCAAATCACATTTGATGTTGCATTAAAGCTTTCAGTACAGGCCATGATAATGTCTCACACACAGATGTGTCAGCTTTCAGTTTGATTCTGTACAACAAAAAAATTTGATCTAGTGTACATACTAATAATGTTGTACAATACAGAGCTGAGTCAATACTTATCGATGAACACAGACTGGAACAAATCCTTATTATTTCGATGTATTTTACAGCTACTTGAATACATTGGAGGACCCAATTGTTATAACCTATGATCAGTTGGCAAATAGCCACTTTCAAGTAAGGGTAGCTGCTGCTCATTGTATCAAACTAGAAGAAATGAGAGCTCATTGAATTTTTATTCAGTTGTAGGACATAAGCATCACTGGTTGGGCCAGCATTTATTGCATGTTCCTGGTTGACTTCAAGAAGGTAGTGGTGAGCTGCCTTCTTGAACGACTTCAGTCTATGTGCTGAGGGTTGACCCACAATGCTGATAGAGAGGGAATTCTAGGATTTTAACCCAGCAACAGTGAAGGAATGGTGATATTTTTCCCAAGTCAGGATGGGGAATAGCTTGCAGTGGTGGTCCCATGTATCTGTTGCCCTTGTCTTCTAGGTGGAAGCTGTCACAGGTTTGGAAAGTGAATTTCTATAGTGCATCTTGTAGATTGTACACACTACATTACAAAAAAAGGTGCTGGTGGTGGCAAGAGTGGATGTTTGTGGATTTGGTGCCAATCAAGTGGGCTGCTTTCTCCTGGATGATGTCAAGCTTCAAGCGTTGTTAGAGCTGCACCCATCCAGGTGAGTGGGGAGAATTCCATCATACTCCTGACTTGTGCCTTATAGATGGTGGCCAGGCTATGGGGAGTCAGGAGGGGACTCACTGACCACAGTATACCTAGACTTTGACTTGCTCTTGTAGCCACTGTGTTTATGTGGTGGGTCCAGTTGAGTTTCTGGGTAATGGTAACCATTAGGATGTCGATAGTGGGAGGTGGTAACACCATTGAAAGTTAATGGTTGGTTAGATCTTTTCCTGTTAGAGAGGATCACTATCTGGCATTTGGTGTGGTGCAAATGTTATTTGCCATTTGTCAGCCCAAGTCTGGATGCTGTCCAATTTTTTGGATTTGAACGTGGACTGCTTCGTTGATGGAGTGCGCATCACTACTTTTGAGCTTACAATGGAGGGGAGGTCTTTGATGAAGTAGCTGAAGATGGTTGGGCCTAGGACTCTACCCTAAGGAGCACCTGCAAAGAGGTCACGGAGCAGAGATGACGGACCTGAAACAATCACAACTATATTCCTCTGAGCCAGTTATGGCTTCAAACAGTGGAGAGTTTGCCCCCGATACCCATGACTCCAGTGTTGTTAGGGCTCCTTGATGCCACACTCTGTTCGATGCAGTCTCCTACGACAAGGACTGTCACTCTCGCCTCACCTCACCTCTGGAATGTAACTCTTTTGTCCATGTTTGAACCAAGGCTGTAATGAGATCAGGAGCCGAGTGGTCCTGGCAGATCCCAAACAGGGCGTCACGGAGCAGGTGCTGCTTGATGACACCTACTATCAGTTTATTGATGATGGATCGTAGACTGATGGAGTGGTAATTGGCCCAGTTGGGTTTGTCCTGCTTTGTGTACAGGACATACCCGGGCAATTTTCCACATTGGTCGGTTAGCTCCCAGTGTTGTACCTGTACTGGAACAGCTTGGAAGCAGGGGATTATGTAGGTAGTGTTGTTCCATAGACACCTCTCCAAGAGGAACTAAAGCCCTACTGAGCAACGTTACATAGAAGTCTCTCAGGATGGCATACCAGGAGTATGGAACAATCACACAATGGAGCATTAACGGGCACTATTCAGGGGTTTGGGGACAAATAAAGGGAGCTTTTAATGCGACCTGACATGGGGAGTACTTGATGTTGACACTAGGCGCCTGGAATGATAAAATTTGCCACGTCTATCACTGGCAACCTAGAATCTAAAAAGCAACACAAAAAAACCACCTGCAGATACTGCATGTGCACACCCATCACAAGTCGCTTGAACTGTGTCTAAATGACTGCCTCACCTTGCACAAAAAAAAACCATTCTAATGAGCTTCATTCAACTAGTGCCAGCCACAGCTAGAAGCAGCACTCACCTCGACAGCAGAAGGTTGTGGGGCTAAGTCCCATTTTAGACATGGCCCTTCAGTGCAGCACAGAGGGAGGGCTGTACCAGAGGTGCTGTCTTTCAGATGCGAAGTTCATTGGAAACTTTGTCTGTTCTGCTCAAGTGGGCATAACAGATCCATGACACTATTTTATAGAGGCTCAGTAGGCGTTATCCCAAGGACCTGGTCACCATTTTAACCCTCCACCAACAGCATTTAAAGAACTGATTACCCAATGGTAACCTTGCTGCTATCGAAAAGACAAAATTGCTGGAAGAGCTCAGCAGGTCTGGCAGCATCTGTGCCGAGAAATCATAGTCAACGTTTCACGTCTGGTGACCCTTCCTTAGAATCTTGCTGCCGTTTGTAGGATCTTACTGTGCATGCACTGGATTCAACATTTCCAACCACAACTCAACTTCACAAGTGCGGAGGAGGTATGAGAAAGTGATGTTTTTTTTTGTTTAGATAGGCCCTGAACTTCTTGCAAGTTTTTTTTTTGGTTGCACAGATCTTACCTTCATGATCCACATGTAATGAAATGCGTCAAGTTTGTGCTGGCATTAGCCTGGGGCGTCCATTGGGAGTAGGAGTGGGTGCAGGGCATCAGCACTCCCCGGTTAAGAAATTGACAGAAAAGCAGGCACCTTTCTACACTGGAGGGGAAAAACAAAAGCGTGCAGCCTGATACACGAGAAGCGAATGAGACTTGGTTGCAGCAAGCTCGGTGGGTGAAAAACCTGGGGACAAAGTCCCAATCCAAACACAAACATAAATCAAATTTCCAAGTGGTTTCAGATGGTGCCAGAAACTGTGGGAGTGACTACATGATATACTGCCCAACTAAGTTTGCACTGCATTATCTCAACATATGGAATTAATTTGCGCCAATTCCCTTTGTTAGGGATCAGTCTAATACCGTGCTTCTGAAGGGCAGAGGATTAAAAAGGCATACAAATGGAAAACTCTGGACCTCTACTGCACAATAGCAGTTCCCATGATGCCAGCCCAGGGGCAGCAAATGTTTGAACAAATGCTTTCTGATGACAAAAACTGTCAACAGCACATTTACTGTTCCACGATGGAACAATGTTGAACAGATTTAAAGAAAAACTGACAGCAAACATAAATGCTGGAATATCTGGTTACTGTGCGTGTTACACACTAATTTGCTTGCAATTTTTTTAAAGGAAAAAAAACTGCCAATTTGCTGGCTTCTGAGATCACAATTTGACCCGTCTAGATTTACTTACCTCAAAAAATCTGAACGTATTACACTGCAGCATCTAATTGTTTCAGAAGTAAGTCTGGGGAGGGGAGGGGGTCTGAGCCCTACTGCTGAACATGAAACACCCTGATAAATCTTCATATGAATAACATCTTGCCAAAAAAAAAGGAAGAATCAAAGGAAACTATGTATATAATGTCTTGCACAACCTCAGGAAATTCCAAAGCTCTTTACAGACATCAAAATACTTGGACGTTTAATCACTCCTGCAAAAACAAAAATTGGGGAATGCAACAACCAATCTACAATGTGCAACAAAAGCCGTGAGACAGGTAAGCAGGGATTTTGTCTTCTAGAAGTGATGGGTCAGGAACCATTTGTCCAGGGCGTCAGGGAGAGGGCACCCCCTCCTCTCCTTTGAGTGGCACCATAAAAAAAGATTCTTCACGCCCAGCTAAGAGAATACAGATGGTACATCTGACGGTAGCAATTCTGACAGAGTGGCATTTCGTTTGTGCTGCAATGAAGCGCCTGTCTGGATCATGCGGCCAAAGTCCCAAGGGAGGCACAAAGCCACAACCTCCTGTCCCATAAGCAGGAGTGATGCCAACAGAACTACTGTCCCAGCACAGGACCAATTTGGAAAAGCAAATATATATAAAAAAAAAAACTTTGTAATTGAAATGATTGTTTTAAACAAAAACTTATTGAATCAATCCAAAAACTGCGTGATTTAAAGTCATAAAAATATGGAAATGCTCAGTAAATGTCAGAATTTTAAACCAATAACGTTAAAGAAATATCAGTCCAAACTTTAGTGTTCACGGATCTGTAAACCTTTGCCTGTTTTCTCAATTTCTTCCTTACCGAGACAACGGCGTAGTGCTAATGTCACTTGCCTAGTAATCCAGAGACTCAGGATCATAATGTGCTGTTGCAGGCATGATGGGCCAAATGGTCTCCTTCTGTAACACTCGAGTTGGATTTTAGAAACATTCCATTCTAGGTGGAAACATGAACACAGATTCTAGTATGCACTCATCATGTGCTGCTAGTAAACACAGAGGTCAGACAGTCACAGATGAGATCAGAAGTCAGGACTCTCGAGACTAAGTCCTGCAATGCCTGTTTTATAGTCAGAATATATACAGGAATACAAAAATGCACAAAGTCAGTCAATGTTGAAATCTTTCAACTACTACTACATAGGCTTTTTTAAAAACTGCATAACTTTGGTTTTAATAACAATAAGAGCTTAAAGTTGACCCTAATGTCTGGGCTTCATTATTACACGCAAGGAGGTGACAATACACAGATATTAATTGGAATATGTGAAGGAATAACACAAAACAGGCCTCAACCAGCCTGTATGAAGAGCACACAATGACACTACAGGCCGCAGTGCAAAAACATACAAGAACGTCAAATCATCGGTAAGCTCAGGGACAATTAGTTTGCTTAGGATAGTGGCTGAGGTAAACATTTTGCCTCATCGTCCAATGAACAGTAGGGAATAAGAACATTGCCAGAAAACCGGGTTTTGTTCATTCACACATTGAAGCAAAAACAAACCAGTTTGTTGGTTTACTTAGTCACGTGTCACAACAGTGCAGTTCTATTAGACTTCAAAACAATGCATAGAAAGCATATGCATTATTGCATCATCCAGTACATATTGCAAAAAAAAAGGATCTCAGGCTTAGCGATATTGTCGAATCAGTCTTTGAGCAGTGAAGGCATTGTGCCGGTAGAAGACACAAGGTCCCCACTTACAGCAGTGACCAATGACAGTGAATCTGTAAAGTGCATCTGTTTCTGCAGTGAAATGTGTAACAACACACCTTGGTAAGATTCCAAAATATGTGGTGACCCCAAAAAGATAGAAACAACCTAACAGGTTACACGCGTCTAACGAAGTGCTGAGTTTAATTAACAGCAAAAACAAACAAACAAACAAAAACAGGAATTGCTACAGAAACTCAGCAGGTCTGGCAGCATCTATGGGAAGAAAGCAGAATTAGCATTCCCTGTACTGTAAGTCTTCAGCAGAAGGTGAAAGCTTATTAACCAATTTCAAAATGGTCAAAAGGCTGTGCTTGCAGACACCAAACAGCATGTGCAGATTGGCAGCAATATCTCTCATGAATAGTTACAGACATTTACAAATACCGATTAATTATACTATTTTAAACAAAAGAGCACATTGTTTTATGCTTGATTTCTGTGACCCAAAATACAACTTGTAGCTTAAATTTTAAACATTGCCTTAGGATTACATATTTGTAATAATTTGCAGTGCGTTAATCACAAATACCAATTAATTTTAGCAAAGAAGCATATTGAGAGAATAGTATTTTACAGTACAAAATGCAGAATAAAACTTCTCTTTTAATGTTCAATAATCATCTTAATAGTGTACACATGTGTACAGTACATTGATGTCAGCAAGCAGATCTTAATTCACTTACAATGGCTCACCCTGTTTACTTTCAAAAGTATAAAGCCCACCAAAAGCATACGAACTGATTAGCAGATGACTAAACAATGAATTTCATTAATAGCTTGGGCTCAGATATTAACTTCCACACTCTTAATCCTGCTCAAATAGGAATTATGCACGTTTCCCCAATTTAGAAGGCCTTGGTACCGGCTGCCAAATAAAATGTAGCTCGTTTTTGCATGTCTCCTCACAATCCAAGAATTCCAAGTCATACATCATCTCCATCACTATTCCTTAACCCTCTCTGACCAGTGTCCATCTTGAACATGCCCAAAACTCTGCATGTAGTAACTGATGTCTCAAAATCATATGCTTCATTTTGAGAAATGAATGCCACCAAAATGTGTCAGCACATCAAACGGCAGTAATCTGAAACTTTCCAAGTCCAAAAACGATCAAATCTGGTTGAAAGTGCAACAAAATCCTGAACCCACATTCCTTCGCCAACATTCTATTACGTAATGACAGATTTGAATGTCTTTAAGTCACCATAAAGCAAATGGTGTTAACTCAATACTTCAGACATAAAACTTAACAGAAATTTGTGGATAACATTAAGATGAATTCATGAATGTAGTGTAACGAAACTGGATTTGACTTGGTGATGGTGCAACTCTATTGTTCATCTCATCACAACGTAATACTTTCCACGCAAAAATATAACAGGACGACTGTCAGGTCATTAATTGGCATAAACTCCCTTAAAATTATATAAATATCTATTATGCGATTAAGTTTTTTTTGGTTTGCATATTGTGCTGTAGGAGCCAACTCAGTGGACAATGCAACATTAAAGAGGACAGTACCAAGGGTTTTGCCGTATTTCTCTGTCCCAAAGTATTAAATTCTGAATAGGAAGGAGGTCAGAGCTCATTCATTGAATGGTTTAGCAAAAACCTTGCAAACAAGTTCACCTGAAGAGCAAGTAACTTTTGTATCATGCAAGCGCCGGATAATCACCATCTCCGAGAAGACAAAAATTAAACATTTTGACATTCAATAGCATTACCATTGTTAAATCCCCCCGTATCAACATCTTGGGGGTTGTCATTAGTCCAGTTCTGTTTGTGGTCAATCATATAAACACTACGGCTATAAAAACCAGGTCGGAGGCTAGGAATCCTGCAGCAAGTAACCAAATCTCCTGACTCCTCAAAGTCTGCCCATCATTTAAGGTGAAAGGACTTTGGCCTGGATGAATACAGCTCCAACAACACTTGAAAGTTGACGCCGCCCAGGACAAAGCAGACCCCTTGATTGGCACCACAAAAATCACTCCCTTCACCATTGCTGCACAGCAGCGCTAGGGGCGTACCACGTATAAGATGCTCTGCAGAAGTTCACTCAGTCTCCTTTGACAGTCGTCTATGACCACCACCAACTAGAAGGACTAGGACAGTAGATAATGGGAACACCACTCCAAAGTTACTCACTATCCAGACTCAGAAATAAAACGCCATTCCTTCAGTGATGCTGAGTTGAAATCCTGAAACCCTCTCCCTTGAAGCACTGGTGGATCTACCTTGATCAAACGGATTGGGGCGGGGGGGGGGGGGGGGGGGGGGGGGGGTGGAGTCAAGAAGACAGTTCACCAGCACCTTTTCAAGAGCAACTAAGGACGTACAATAAATACTGGACCAGCCAGTGACACCCGCATTCCATGAATGAACAAAATCAAACCCAGAGGTAGTAAACAGCATGGCAAATTGCATTGCTGAACCGAATACATTTTTATAACAAGCAACGTCTTTTTGGGAAAGAAATCTGCCAGCCTTACCCACTCTGGCCTACGCGTGACTCCAGACCAAGATAAATGTGGCTGACTCTCATTTACCGTCACATGGCCCTAACAAACCACTCAGCTCAAAGACAATTAAGGATGGACAGCAATTTTGGCCCAGTCAAGTCACTAACGTTCCATATATTAAAATCTTTTAAAAATCACCATCCTGGTTAGCTTCAAAATTGTTACGTTTAGTGTCATGGTAGTAAGAAGAAATCAGTGCACCTCTCCAATCATAGCCTTACTAATTAATAATGTGTTCTGGCAACTTCTCATTCTACAAGTTGTACCTTCTTCCACAATTTCGCCACAGTTGGCGTTATTAACAGAGCTAGACTTGAACCTCATGCCAATCCTGCTCTCCTTGACACCCAAGTCACAATATTTTGCTGCCTGGCAATGGCCAAGGAGTTCAATAGTCTGAAGAAAGGGATGCTAAAAGCACGATTATTCGTTTACCATACTAACATGAGAAGCTTATGGCTTAAATGCACCCAATTCTCCATGTGGAACATCAGCCTCAAATGCTCTGGTGGTAACAGAGTGTTGACTTAATGACTCAGAAATATCCATAATTTCTTGCTCCTGGCATTGAAGTAGCAAGGTAGATAATATCATCATCATCGAATTGTAAGTTCAGCTAAAAATATAGTTTCCAACAATTCTAGGACTCAATGCATTTATGTTTAAAGCCAGCCATCAAAAAAAAAAAAAGATCTTTTGTCTCCAAAAACACTACAGAGCTTTTTTTTTAATATTCCATGGCTGGCCATCTCAGATGCAAATGCCAATGAGAAGTCAGCTGGCCGTGATGGAGTTGGCCATTTCTCTAACTGGACATGGACAGGGTCAATGCATCTTCAATGATCCTCATGACAAATACAAACTGGTGTCCGTTGGGCTAATGATCCAATGATCTAGATGTTGGTTGAAATTATTCGCTTGGGCAACAAATGCCTCATGATGCCATCAAACAGTGGATGTGCAAAACATATCAGAAACAAACACAGGCTAACATGACAGTGTCAGGCACTGACAGAAGGCTAGAAAAACGACATACAAAATACTCCACTTTTGATTTTATCCTAACTTAACACTCCCCCACAGATGGGGCATGACCAATCAGTACATAATCTAAAGTGGCTTTCACAGCTGTCATGACCAAATAGCCGCTTGTGATCAAGACTGCTGCTCTCTTCCATTTTTAATCAAATGCTCCTTCCTTGCTGCTGGGAATCTGTTACATGTTTAAACAACTGTTCTACTTGTATTACCAATAAAGAGTGCCCAGCAACAGATTCAGTAAAAATTTAACTGACTATAATATTCCAATGGTAACACCTGCCTTTAAAGACTTGCAGATATTTTTCTAAACAACTTGTTCAGAGATCTTATCATACATCTCTGGAATTGGTGGGATTTGAACGCAGGCCATCTGGCTCAAAAAAAGCTGGGACATTATTGCAATGCCACAAGAATACTTTGTAAGAGGTCATATGAAGGATCATACAAAGTACAGCAACCTACTCTGAGAAGGAGTGGTATTAATAAAAGACAACTGCTTATGACTGTTACGGACTAGACCAGACGCCCTCCAAATTTTCTAAGGTAGCTTAGACCCTAACTTTTTCTTACTTTGAAGCTAAATGGGAGGAGGCCTTCTTCAGATTCAATTCTCTTGGTCCAACTACTCAGCTTTAAACAAAACACAATTTATTCAAACACGATAGTTAAAATACAGCAAAACGAGAAAAAGAATTTAGAATAACAACTCTACTGGAAAACTTAACAGAATAATAGATTATTGTACTACTAACCAGTAACTATTCCAAAATAGTGACATCCCATAAACACATCCTTGGCAAAAGGCAAATTCAGAAAAGCAGTATTGTCTCACATGCAACTCCAGTAACCAAGGAGCAAAAACATCCAGAAAACACTGTGTGCAGAAGCCAGGACAGATACGCTGCCTTCCAACCCGGCTGAGATGTCAGCAATAACTGCTGCTGAAGAGACTGAAAATCCTCATTCTGAGAGAGAGCTCAACCACATCCAATCAGGCTGCTTTTATTGCTCCAACCTTAAAAAATAAACCCAAGGCCTCACAACTTGTTTACTCTAGCAGTTAGACTGCTATGTACCTCTGTCTTAAAACCTCTCTTTAAACAAAATTAAAAAAAAGGACAAAATAACCTCTTAAAGCCACAGCTTCATTACATGACCATTTTATGTTTAGGTACAAAGAGAAATGAAGCGGTTACCAAAGAATGTTTTTGCTTTGGTTGGGAAATTTAAAAAGATATATTCAGACCATAAAATTTATACTTGATTCATTTAGCAAATAAATCCTGAAAATTTGAGGTTGATTTACTGTTGTTTCAAAGCAGTTTAAGTGGCATTTTGTCATATTAGGCTGCTTGGAGCAGCACTGATCTGGAAAAATGTCAGAACCAGAAAAAGGGACTTATGAATCCATAAGAAATAGAAACAAGAGTAAGCCATTTGGCCCCTCAAGACCATGTCACCATTCAACATGACCATGGCTTCTGCGGACTTTCCTGCCATTTCACTGTAACCTGCGATTCCCCAACTGATTACGAATTTATCTCAGCCTTCAATATACACTAGGACACTGCCCCACAGCTCGCTGTGGCATAGCGTTCCAAAGACTCTCAACCCTCAGATGAAATTCCTCCTCATCTCAATCCTAAATTGGCACCCCTTCATTTTAAGGCTACGTCCTCTGGTCCGGGACTCTCCCACAAGTGGAAATGTCTTAGCATTTACCTTGTCAAGCCTAAGAACTGTACGCATTTTAACGAGATCACCTCTCATTCTTCTGAACTTCAGTGAATGGATTCCCCAACCCATTTAGCCTTTGCTCATTAGACAACCCCTCCATAATCAGGGAGCATCCTAGTGAACCTTCTCTGAACTGCCTTCAATGAAATGCTATATGCATATCTGGTTGGATCTGCAGGAGGTGGGACCACCAAAACAATGGGGACCTCAACTCATGCCCCATCGTATTTCGGCAGTCGAATACTGTTCACCTCCTCGGAAAGATCACACACAACGTGCTGACACTCAACTGAATGCAACAATGCTCATCGTAACAAACACGACACTCAATTGCTAGTCTTTGGGGATTTGAAGCATGAAGACTGCCTCACGAGAGAGAGCGAGAGATATGCACGGAGAGGCAGTGCCACCTTCGCACTGAGGAAGCACTCTATCCCATTCATTGCCACCACACTAAAAGGGAAATTCAGACCAGATCTGGCAGATCCAACATGGCATCCATGACACACTATGGGCAGCATCAGCATTATACTCAATCCAGAACCTCATTGTTCAACACCAAGTGTGTGTCCGTACACATCCTACTATTACCATCAAGCCCAAAGATGAACCATCTTCTACTACACCTATAGCACAGGATGACATGCACATTGAACAGCAAAACTTGCATTCTGTGGGCAGACATAAGCAATTCCATTACCGGTTGTTCGGATGTCATCTCTGCAGTCTTGTCGCACCCAGTCACAAAAAATGCTGGATAATTAAATAACTAACTAGAGAGGATTTCGCAAACATTCCCAGCACGGTGCAAAAGGAAACACCAAAATATTCAGATAGTAGATTCTCCAGCATTTGCAGCTCCTGAGATAACAAGGTGTAGAGCCGGATGAACACAGCAGGCCAAGCAGCATCAGAGCAGCAGGAAGGCTGACGTTCTGGGCCTAGACCCTTCAGAAGTCTTCACACCCATTTTTGGTTAAATGCATCAAATCGATGATCATTATAGCTCCTGCCGGAGGTCCCTGCATCACAGATGCCAATTTTCAGTAAATTCAAGCCACTTTACACAGTAAAAGAAGTGGATGAAAGCACCGGATACTGCAGATGTCATGGGCCCGCACAACATGGACAATATTACTGAAGATTTACCCAATTCTCCTCCAAGCCAAGCTGCCCCAATATAGCTACAGACTGGTATCAATTCCCATCTGTGGAATCGTCCAGGTCACAAAACGCAGGACTAATCCAATTAATTTAAATACTACTCCATCAGTCTACCCTTGAGCACCTGTAAAGTGATGGCAGGAGAGAGCAAGGTTACTTTATCAGTACCTTCCAAAACCCATGAACCTTACCAGCTAGCAGCAGATACATGGAAACATGCCAAACTGCAAAGCTGCTCTGAGTAACAGTTATCCCTGCTGGTTGGAGTCATGCCTGGCATATAGGATGATGGTTGAGGTTGTTGCAGGTCAGTCATCTCAGCTCCAGGGCATCTCTGCAGGGGCTCCTCAGGGTCATGTCATGCTCACAACCACCTTCAGCTGCTTCAGTAATGATCTTCCATCCATCACTAGATCAGTGGTGTGGGGGAAAAATGTTCAGCTCCATTCACAAGTCATCAGATACTGTTCATATGCAACAAGGTCTGGATAATATCCAAGCTAGGGTTGACAAGTGCAAGTAACGTTTGAGCCACACAACTGCCAGAAGATGACGACCATCTCCAATAACAGGGAATCTAAAAATCACCCCATGACATTCAATGGATCATCATCACCAAATTCCCCCACTTTCAACATCCTGATGACCACCATTGACCAGAAACCCAACTAAACTTGCCATATAAATATCATGGCTGCAAGAGCAGGAGAGAGACTAGGAATCCCAGTGAGCAACTCACAGTCTGACTCCTCAAAGTCTGTCCATCACCTAGGAGGCACAAGTCAGGAGAGTGATGAAATAACTCCTCAGTTACCTACATGAGGGCACCTCCAACAATGTAAGAAGTTTGACACCATCACCAGCCAGCTTGACTGGCACCACCTATTCAAACATCCACACCCTCCACCACCGACACTCAGTAGTAGCAGCGTGTACCATCTGTAAGATACAGTGCTCCAGGCCTCAGGCTGCTTGCCATTCCTCCAAATCACAGACTAATGCCGTCCCACATTTGCTGACAAACTCACATGAAGCATCAGCACAGAAAGGACCAATGATTAGAATTCCAGCTCTTTGCAAAATCTTCCAACTAATCTTCATTCGTTCGAAGCTGGAACTTCAAGAAAAAAAAAACAATAACTTCTCACTATATACTTTTGTTTCTTCTGGTCTAATGATCCTCTGTTGCAATTTTACGTAACTATTAATTATGGCAATCCTATGAATGAGCTGTAAATTCATCAACAGGTAAAATAAAGGTCAGCCCATTGTAAAAAAGCTCTGGTAGACAACATACATGCCAAAGGTTGGGTATCCCTAATCTAGAAGGGCAAGGGCAGCAGATACGTGGGAATGCCACCACCTACAAGTCCCCCTCCAAGCTACTCCCTGTCCTGACTTGGAAATATAATAAATCGCCATTCCTTCACTGTAACTGGGTCAAAATCCTGGAATTGCCTCCCAAAGGGTATTGTGGGTCTACATACAGCACTAGTCAAAGTGGCAGGTCACCACCAACTTCAAGGAAAGCAGATGCTGGCCCAACTAGCAATGCCCACAGCCCCGGAATGGAACTGAAAAAGAGAATTTCCACGCCTTTTACAAATGGTGCCGATTCATCTTTTACATTCACCCGAGGGGGTAAATGTTACCCCATTGAAAAACTGGCCCGTCCTCAGTTGGACACAAATGGTTGCCTACATTTTGTCAAGCGTGTTTAGTGAGACTTGGACCCACTTTTTTTTCTTTTTTTTTAAAATCCATGCCAGAAAAATGTGTTCCACCAACTCAATGAGGCTAGAACAGACCCCAGTGTGGTACTGCTGTTCTACTCAGCAATGTTAATTCCACAGCCTACAGCTTTCACGGGTTGAAACGTGGAATTTCTAACATAAGGATCTGTTGTCGATCACCCATTGACATTTCCTGAATACATCAGCTTGAGACAATTAAAATCATTTCAGTAAACATTGTCCATGTCAAGAATCAAACAAATACAAAAATGACTAAACTATTGATGGTACAATGCATGTTTGGCCTACTAGTATAAGGAGGGAGCTACATATGCCCATTTCAGTTCCATCTGTACCCAGTTTATTTATCTGATTCAACTAAAATGCACATATTTTGTGCATTTGTTGGCAATACAATTGTTGTCCAGATCTTCTAACAGGCTTTCTACTGTTTCACATCCATCTAACCCGAAACGTCGAGCTTTCCTGCTCCTATGATGCTGCTTGGCCTGCTGTGTTCATCCAGCGCCACACCTTGTTATCTCGGATTCTCCAGCATCTGCAGTACCTTTTATCTCTAATGCACAGTACACTGTGTTGATGCAAAATGAATAAGAAGTCAAATTCAGATGGCACCCACCAGAACTAAATTCATCTGGTGGGTGTTAAAGAGTCACAGAATAGAGAGGGCATGAGTACAAGTTAGAGGATTGGGTGGGTCAGGTGGAGGAGGGGGATAGAATAGTGTAAAGGTGTTGAGAGAGTCACGATGGAGACTGTCCAGGAGGAATCTGCAGAGGTGGTCATTTTGTTGTGAGCCAAGATTTTGAAGTAGGATTTAATCCCTCCAACTTTTCCTGAGCAACTACCCAAGTAAGGAAGTCAAAACCCCACTGGAAATCTGATTCAAACTCAGAATTAGGAACTTTTTCAAAGGTCCAGATACCTGCTCGTCAGAAGTTTTTTTTCTTACTTGTCAATTCGCCCCAGTTGGTGTGACGGAACTCTAAACAAGCATCTTTCAACGGATCTGTCACTGGCTGGAGACAGAAAGATCTAGGCTGTCATTTTTGTACGAAACAGATATCAAAAAAGGTATACTGCACTGCTCAAAGCATCTGGAATTGAACAAACCAACTGGTTAATTATAAAACTGTGGAATGCAAAGAATTTGAAGAGTCTGTGCTACTTTTAACTCTACTCAATAATGGATGTGCTTCTAAACATGACAATTGGCTCAACCCATCTCCACAAAAAAGTACAAACAATGTTCTACAGAACTTACACCAGACACGTCTGCCACCAGTTTGCAGTCCTAAAACTACTGTTCCTTCAGCAATGGGTCAACACAGGTCAATGTTTAAGATGCATTCATTCCTGGCCAACTGAAGCGTTGAATGAATAAAGTGTAAAAGGTTGAAACTGTATTTTTATAAAGTGCCTTTGGCTTTATATAATGTCCCAAGGCACTTCACAAGTACATTATAAAACTATGTATCACATCAGGGCACGAAGGGCATATCAGGTCAATTTGGTCAAACATAGGTTTTCCAAATGCAGTACAAGCCTCGCGTATTGCTTGATAAAGATGCACTCAATTACCGCAGAGCAAGAATATAAGTTAAAAAGCTTCAGCAAGATGTGACAAAAAAAAAATTTTTAAAAATTGCTGGAAAAGCTCAGCTGGTCCAGCAGCATCTGTTGAGAGAAAATCAGTTACCAGTTTGGATCGAGTGACCCTTCCTCAGAACTGATGGCAGCTAGGAAAATTTTGGTTTATATGGAGATGATCAGGAGGGGAATGGGGGTAAGAAGTAAACAACGGGTAGAAATACAGTCCAAAAAAGAGATAAGAACAGCTGGACAGATAAAGCAGTGAACAGCCAATCAAGGCTGTTAGTGGCTAACAATGGGTGGTCTGTAATAGCAGACTACGTGATAACAAGGTGTGATGTGTGTAAGGGGAGGTAAGGACATGGGAGAGCTCAAGCCCTAAAAGATGTTGAACTCTATAATTGAGTCCAGAAGGCTGAAAGGTCCAAATGGAAAATGAGATGTTGTGGAGCACTGCAGCAAGCCAGAGAAAGATGCTGGCCAGGGAACAGGGCAAGTGCATTGAAGCGGCAGGCAACTGGAAGCTCAGTTTTTTTGCAAACAGAACGTAGATGTTCTGCGAAGCGGTCACCCAGTCTACGCTTCATTTCCCCCAGTGTAAAGGAGACCACATTGTGAGCAGCAAATACTGTAGACTAGATTGGAGTGAAGTGCAAGTAAAGTGCTGCATCACCTGGAAGGTGAGTTTGAGCCTTCGGACAGTGAGAAGGAAGTAAATGGACAGGTTTTACACCTTCTGCGGTTGCAGGGGAAGGTGCCATGGGGGTCTGCGAGGGCGTTGGCAGTGAAAGAAGTGTGTCGGATAGGGTGCCTTGGAGGGAACTGTCCTTGTGGAAGGCTGACAAGCGAGGGAAGGGGTACACGTGTTTGGTGATGGCAGAAAATGGTGGCTAATGATCTTAAGATGTCATGTTTTCCCCAGCAATACCGGGGAGGCTTTAAGCACTAAGAAAGCAAATGGAGGTAGACAAGCGTAAGGATAGAATTCTGGAGCTGGAATCCTCAGCCACTGAAGGTTTGGCCAAAAAAAAACACAGCAATTCCTGAAATGTGTATAATGTTATCAATGCTCACCTCTTGCTTTCCATTCAGTTCAGCATAGATTGGTGCAGAGAGGCTGCTCTTGGTTGGAGTCAGCATCAAGGAAATCTTTGAGGCTGCTATAAATTGTTTCAATGTTCCAACTCTCTAGTAAAAGGCAATTAATTCAACCAGGATTTCAATTGGACGCAGTCAGAGATGCAACACACCTTCTTTATGAAGACTAAAGTAGTAGTAACTTGGGCACTCATTGCCCAGATTGCCATTGGAGGGAAACCAGTACAGACTCACTAGAATAAACTCTGATCTCCAGAGCCAAAAATTAGAAGGACAAGTTGCCCAAACCTAGGTCATGTTCCATATAGAGTGCAAAATGTGAAGGCAGGGCAGTTTGATTGAAGTGGTTAAAATTTCAGGCAGGGTGGATTCAGAGAAAGTACAAGGGGGCATCGTCTTAAAATTGGATTGAAACCACTGAGGAGATAAATCAGGAAACACTTCTTCCCACTCAGGACAGCAGAAATTAGGAATTCCCTTCCCCAAAAGGGTATGAATTAGAGCTTGAGATCGTGTGTTTGGGAAGGGCATCCAGACAGGCATATGGAACAAAACGTGCCTACATCTGGTCGCTTCATGGTTCAAATTCTAGTGGCAGAATAGCATATTCTTCCCAGTGTTGCTGCCACCAAAACGAGGCATCAACAGTTACAGATTTTGTACCAGAGAGAGTTAAAAACTTCAAGAGGTAATGCTGACAGTTGTAAACATTGCAGCATTGATGACACAATCACAATCCAGGCCACTGGTTAGTATTCGAGTCAAAAACTCTACCACGCACACTTAAATCTTATTGACCAGAGTTGAGTTTTAAGGCTTCCCAGTTACAACTCTCCAACATACAAAGTACATTAAACTGTTTGAAAGTTGGTTGTTGAACTCCTATGCTGAAAACATGTTGTGAAATTCCTATTGATGAAATGTGGGAAAAATAATTATTTCCACGTGTAGCTCAAAGATTTTCCCCTCAGTGACATGTTTCTCAAGTACTGCTTCCTTTAAAACGAAAATCTACCTCAAGATATATTTTTACAAATATCTCCTGAGAAAAATATAGTGTCTACCCGGAATCGTAATTGGTTAGAAGTAATGAATCACAAAAACATCTACCTAATGCAGCAGCTGACTATCACAACGAGAATTTAACTTGTTAAGAAAAGCTATACAAATTTTAAAATAGGCTACACTCAGTCATAATCTGAGAAATTTTATGGTTCTCTTTAAGTTTCTTTGCTGTGGCTTGCAATGGTGGATTTGAATTTAGCCCTTTTGCAAAGTGGTTCAAACTTAGTAGGACTTCAATTGCCTGCCCCTATAGAAAGATCAGAGAGACTTCACCCTCAGGTGCACTTAAAATATTCCACAACACTCTTACAAAGAGCAGACAAGTCCTCTCCAGGCTGCTGGTCAATATTTATCATTTCATCAACACTGAAAGAATGATTACCTACTTATTATCACATTGTTGCTAATGTTGGACTTTACAGCAAACAGAGTGGCTGTCATACACAAAGTGAAGTCATTTATATAACTGTGGGAGGCAAGTGTCAACCTGCATGAAATTGCACTCAAAACTGTATCTTTAAAAACACACGTAGTCCATCTTTCGCTCACTGATCAGTAGTTGTTTCCGGCATTCAATTTCTCTTGCACAAATTCACAACCTAATCAGTTACTCCTAAAACATGACACCATCATCTCCCTACCTCTAAAACACCTCTCTCCATTTGCCCTCAGTCCATTTCTTGTTCGCTGTGTTAAAGCAGGTCTCTGGCTGCTGTTAAGACACAGACATTTCCAACTTCACCCATAGGACAGAAATATCTAACAGTTTATATGGAATACAAGTTGGCACATCAGCTCAAAGTCCAATGCACGCTGCATAGAAAAAAAAACACGAAAAAAGGACTGTGAATGTTGGAAACCAGAGTGGGTGGGGGGGTGGGGGGAAACAAATTGCTGGAAGAGCTCAGCAGGTCTGGCCCCATCTGGAGAGAAAAAATCAGAGTAAACGCTTCAGGTCCAGTGACCGCTCTGAGGAAGGGGCATTGGACCCAAAACGCTAGCTGTGATTTCTCTCCACAGATGCTGCCTGGCCTGCTGAGACTTTCTAGCAATTTGTTTTTGCATTTTTAAAGAAGTTGCTCATGGTTGTGCATGCACACTCAGCATTGGAATGTTCAACTGTTACTCTCTTAAAAAGACTTCATCTTCAATCTGCCCCTCTGAGCAACACTCTCTCAAGGCAGACTACCTAAAATTGTATGAACATTCAAAAAGTGTTGCTTCACCAACTCTTCACACCACGAGAATAACTTGGAGGGAGAGATCGAAATTGAGATGCCACTGATGCAACAGATTTAAAAGTAAAACGTGCTGAGGGACTGAATGACCTCCCCTCTTCATACTTTCATGCCTGAACAGTCAAACCCATTAGACCTCGGAGTCTGAAACTTGCTGCAACTTGCCAGTCATCTGAGACTAGGACAGAGGGGGACTGGGAAGCCTTTGCCAAAATAAACAGCGCTTCAGTGTGAACTGATTTCATATGTTTACCTTCAACATAACAGGTTTCAACAGTCATGCTGGAGAAAGTTTCCAAACTACAGCATGGTGGTTCACAGTCTAATGCTTTAAATCTCAAAACACCAGCACTTATCCAAAATTCATTTAGGTTGATGGAGCTCAGGGCTATAATGGAATGCAACTGTCAGTGCCACTATTGGCTATGGATTGCATAACTTATCATTAAATAGCTTCATTACTCAACCAATTACCTACACCGTGTTGAATATTGGGAATTCTGTTTACAGAGCAATGAGTTATCATGTAACCGAAGGCCGACATCAGAGACCGTCTCATGCTGAAACTATTCAGTCCTCGGGGAGATCTTGCAGTACTTACGACGGCTCCATCCTCCTTCCAGCTAGATCAGTGGTATTTAATTACCCAGTACAGGCCTCTTTGAAAAAAGTACCACAATTCACAAAAAAAAAAACACAACAGATAAAATCCTGTGCTGGATTAAAAGGATCTAAAACACCAGTTTCAAATAGGAAGGTTTCACACAGCAATCAGGTTCAATTTTCCTTTGCCATATATATATTTGCCAAAATCATATTCTGCAAGTAATGTATCTGTCTGTAGGAACATGCATCCTATATCTTATCAGGGGAGTACAGATTTACTCAACGTTCGCTTCACAAATAAAGGTTATATGGGGTTTGGGGGAGGGGGGAAGAAAGAGGAGGAGTGTGTGGAGTTACTGCAAATCCACGAAAATCGTAAATAAGGCACTTCACCTACAATATTGCCAATACTACAAAAAAAAAGAGATACTGCTGCTGATACAGCCATTGGACAACAACTTTGGCATCAGCTGTTCTCTGCTCTACGTCATTAATATCCAGCTTATGAACTAATACTGCCAGAAATTGAAGCATGCACTGATTTAGACATTCCCTCTCTCTTATCTCAGAAGTGAGAGGACCAAAAACTTGCACTTAAAATGATGCCTTATCATGACTCCAGGTTGCCCGTACAACCAGCTCATTACCGCACTCAATTTCATAAGGGCAGTCGAAGTGGTTTCTTGAAGAGGGAAAGCCTGCTTTCCATAATTTAATAAAAAAACACCACGGTGTAACCAGCAGTGCAGATAAAGCAGGAAAAAAAAACTAGAGGCTGGAGTATACCTGGATTTTCAGCAGGCATTCAACAAGGCGGCACACAAAGAAATTACAATACAAGATTAGGGGTTCACAGAACTACCTGCATTTACGAGCAAGAACTGAGAATTTGGTAATGGACAGAATGGGAACAAACTGATAATTTTACAGATGCAACTTATGGAATGCCACAGAGTCAGTGTTTGGACCTCAGCAACATACAGTCTGTATGAATGGCTCATGAGGGGACTGAGCATAATATCTCCAAGTTTGATGATGACACAGATAGACAAGTGAAGAGTGCACATTTAGGCCGCAGTAGGGTTATAGACTGATTAGATAACTAGGTAAGGAGGTAGCAGGCAGAGTATCATACAGGGAAATGAGAGGTTACTCATTTTGGTAGTATTTAAACTATTAAATATTGTTACTCAGTGTCATGCTATATGAAACAAAGTAGACAAGCAGCAACAGCATGCAACTACGATGGCATATTCGTTAGGTTTTAGTGCAGAAGATTGGAATACAAGAGTAGGGAAGTCTTCCCCTGCAATTTCAGAACTTTATCAAGGCCACACCTGGAGTAGGTTTGATTTCCTTAGCTTAAAGTAGTCTGCACTTGCCTTAGGAAGACCACAAAACTGATGCCCTGGAATGAGTGGTTTTCTCTACGAAGGAGAGAATGATTAGATTGGTCTTATGATCTCTCGCACTTCAATGAATTCACTCATTCTTTTAAAACATCCAGATCATCAAACTCTCTGACTCTGTAAGATATTCAACTGGTCTCTGCTGAGAAAAAAAAAAGAAGTTTTTCCTATTTGGGACAACTGAGAAACTTCTTCAAAGTCGCAACTCTCTGGAATGCTCTTTCAGCCAGAACACAGTGGTTGCGTAGTCAGTACATTGTAGATAGAAACCAGTAGTTATTTTGGTATTAAAGGAATTGAGAAGTATACGCATACGATGGGCAAGTTGAGTTGACTTAGATGTTCAGTCATGACCTTACTGAAAATGGTGAGGCAGGCACAAAGGGCAATGTGAATGGTCCTGCTTCTATTTCCCCATGTCCTCAAATTGAGTGCAATAACGATGGAGGAAAACACGGCAGTTGGTCAGTCACTTTGAGCAGTTACTTAATGTGGTTCCAGTGTTGGTGTTAAGAGAAGAACATACTCCATTAAAAAAAAGTATTTCTTGCCCTTCCACAAAAGGAGGTTGTGCCACCTTTCATGTCCATTTGTATATTTTTCATCCAAATGATGACACACCCAACTAGGTACCATTGCTTCAGTGCTGTACAGAATGTCAGCGCTAGATTAAAACAAAGTGCAGAGAAACCCATTGGCCTTGCAACATCAACTCAGTTTCTCACAACAACCAGTTTTTTTCTTTTTTTACAACAGCTGTTTCTTTTTAGATCCCTAAACATCTACAGTACTTTACCACAGACAAGATTAATCTGCTCAACTCCTGGAGAGGAGTGAAAGAATAGCATCTTTGGATGTAAAAGCCAATCATGTTACTCTGGGTTCAAGTATACCCGACAGGGGTTCCAGTCATGTTTTTGATGGTGTGCCCTGCAAGGATCCGAAAAGCCCAGCCAGAAACCAGTCACCTCACAAGTTCAGAGATAAAACGTACTGCAGATGCTGGAGAATCCGAGATAACAAGCATGGGGCTGGATGAACACAGCAGGTCAAGCAGCATCATAGGAGCAGGAAAACTCGACGTTTCGGGCCGAAACCCTTCATCAGAAAAATGATGAAAAAAAACCTCAAGTTCACATGGGATGTGGTCTATCACTAGCAACAAATATCTTTTCCATGGAAACAACACCCCAGCTCCATAACTACATTTTAATAAAGTGGCAGAGTTTTGATGGTTGAATATCCTAGCAGGTTTTTGTCACATTAAATCATTGCAAGACTGTGGAGATTCATCTTGTTAGAGCGCAGTAACTGTTCACTTTATTGAAAGCAAATCAAAGTGCATGGCTCTTTCTCCCTTCTCCAGATCATATTACACGGGCTCACATTTCAAACTGCAGAGAACCTCAAGGTGAAAAGCTTCTTTTTTATTCATTCACAGGATGTGGGCATTGCTGGCTTTGAGAAGGTGATCTTGAACCACTTTCTTGAAGCACTGGGAGTTCATATAGGGACAATCCAAGTTGCTAGGAGAAAGGTAGTTCCAAGATTCTGAGTCAATGACAGTGAAGGAATGGCCATATTGCTCCAAGACAGGATGGCGAATGCCTTCGTGGACAAACTACAGATAGTGGCACTACCATGCAGCCACTGCTATTTCCCTCCTAGCTGGTAGCAGTTGTGAGCTTGGAAGGCACTGCTGAAGGAGCCTGTGAGTACTGCAGACACTGTGCATTGATTGTGGATGAAGTGAATGTAGAAGGTGTTAAATGTTGGGGGGGGGGGGAGAGAGAAAATGTGTTAAACAACCAGGTTGCTTTGTCATGGATGGTATAGAGCTTAAAAAAAAAGTGTTGTTGGACCTGTAGTGATGTAGGCAAATGGGGAGGATTCCATCACACACCAGGTTTGTGTCTCGCAGACATTCTAAATGCTTTGGGAAGGTAGAAGGAGAGAGAGTTACTCTTGGCACAATTGCCAGTCTCTGACCTGTGGCTGGACCAGTTCCATTCGTGCTTCATGTGGACTACCAGGATGCTGCTGGTGGGGGAATTTGGTGACAGTCATACCAAACATTGTCAAGGAGAGCTAGTTAGTTTTGTCTTCGTTGGAGAGGGTTCATTGTTTATTATTGCCAAGTACTTGGCAAAATTAACTATTAATCAGTCCAAGCTTGAAGTGTTGCCCAGGCCTCATTACACAGATATGGTCTGCATCTTTACCTGGGGACTTTGTATTGGATACAACCTGCATAACTGGCACTAGGAGGGAATGTCATTAATGATGCTAGCCAAAACATAGTTGGGCTGGACATCCAAGGAAACAACTGGCCACTCAACTACCATGACGATCTTCCTTTGAACTGACTATAATTCTAACCAGCAAAGAGTGATCCCCCACACCTTCATGGCAAGAACAGTTACATTCACTTCAACAATCTGCTGTTCTGTCCCTGTTTGGGCCCAGGCTGCAATGAAGTCTGGACAAAGCTGTCATGGCAGAAGACAAACAGAACCTTGGTGAGCAGGTTAGGCTGCTCGAAAGAACTGCTGATGACCCCTTATATCACTTTGCTGACTAACAGGTGCACAATGACAAAAATTGTGTTTTTTCCCCCCTTAAAAACAGCAGTGGGTACACATCAGCACTGCAGCTGCTTGAAACAGCAGACCAGCTCGGGGCACAAGTCTATAGCACTGCAACCAAAAATGTCCTTCAGGACTAATTGTCAGTAGTGGTGCTTCTAAGCCACTCCTGGTAACAGACATTGAAATGTCCCACCCCAGAAGACATTCTGTGCACTTGTATTGCATTGTCCTTCTTCAGTGTGGACTAGTATTGGTGGTAAGGTGGTAACCAGTCGTTTCCTCAAATCACATTTGACTGGAAACCATGAGAATTCACAGGGTCAGGAGACGACGTTCCACACTCCCAGGGTCAAATCCTCGCCACTGGAAATCACTGCAGTTCCACTACTAACATATCTATGCTGCTGGTAAGACAGGAAACACCAAGGGATTAAAGTTGGCAGAGTCTCAGACATTGGTTTTTTGACGTGACCTGTTAGCATTTTGAAAGTACATCAGGCTGTCATAGAGATTTTTTTTTTTAAAACCACGGAGGGTTGTCAAAACTGATAGACAGATTTCTGATCATTAAGAGCATCAAGGGCAATTGAAAAGGAGGGGCAGCAGAAAATGGAGTTGAGGATTATCAAACAAACCACGATCTCACTGAATAAGAGAGCAGACCTGACAGGCTGCATAACTTACTTCTGCTCCAATGCCTTACAGTCTTATGGGTAAAGAAAACTATGTCTCATGTAACCCCAACCACCGATTCCTCCCTATAATTACACAATTGCACAAGATGTCCTTTAATCATGCAGGTGGATCCACTAGAGTTTCATGGGCACAATTACTGCAAGTAAAATTTTCCTCAACACTCCTCAGTTCCCCTTTCTGCTTCTTTGACCTTTGTGTCTGCATCTGTGCACTGATTATCTTTACCCTCCAACTCATCACCTTGCAGCTGCCTGGTGTCTGCCAACCATGCAGCTCATTTCCTTTTGGTACAGTTTCCAGGTTAAGAGGCACCAGGCCACTGAGATCAGCATTTCTTACAATTCAACATTAAGAGATTCCCTGGATATTTTACAGTAGTTACAGATTTTTCTTCTTGTAATGCTTCTACGTCAAAAAGTCACATGATTACAGTAAGTAATTAATTTGCTGTTACACCACTTCTAAAGGAGTCTTAAAAAGTAGCATTTTGGATCGAAACATTTGCAAATGAGAATCCAACTAAAACCACCTCCCTTGTGTAATCAAACGTGCTTTTGCTTCACAAGTAAAAACTGTTTGTATTTTCCAATCCAGATAATGCGAGAAGGGAAAGAACTTGCCTACACTAGTCAAATTAGCAAATCGTTGAAAATTCTGTTAAGACAAGACCATCATCTGCAAAAGACCAAAAGTGCTCCAAGGCAAGAACAGCTCTAGAAGATGCTGGGATTGTGAGGGTCAGATCTTAACCCCGGCTGAAATCTACATCAGTTCATGCATTGCCCAAAACATACAACTGAGAAGCCCAGAGGGAAATGCAAAACTAAAGTGCATAGTGTTTCCTTTCAAATATTGCAGAGTTAAGTTTCAAAGTGGCTCCTTTGATTATACTTGCAGTTGTGCGACATGGAATAAGCCACACCATGTTCTGAAACATACTATATTCAAGCTCTACCTGTAAACATTATGGACAATTAATGAAATGGGATGTGCTTTATGTAGAAGGAGCAGAGCTGTAACTTGGAAACAGTATTCAAGCCTTTAGTTCAACATGGGTTTCAGCATGGAAAGGTCAAGGTAAGCACTCATGAGCAGTGTAGAAGCAGCGTCATTTGGAGCAGATGCTAAATGCATCTGTCCGTCTGCAGGGGTAGATGTAAAACATCCCATTGCACTCGTTTGGAAGGGAGTCATACCTAGTATCCGGGCCAATATTTCTCTCAGTTAACATTACAGAATATATTTTACGGTCATTATCACATCATTGTAATGTAGGAAGTGAAGTAACCAAGTTAAGCATAGCAAGCTCCCACAGTCATGTAATCATTAACAGGCTGTTAAGCATTTTGAAATATCTGGTGGTTCTAAAGAAATAAAAGCGTTTAAGTTCAAAAAACAAACAGACAGTGGAGAACTTATTTCAGTAAAACATGGGAATCAATTTTCTCACAATGCCCAACACACACTTCCATCAATCGGAGGATCAATTTCTTGCAGGACAAATGACCTTACAAAACTTCCTCTGCAAAATTGCACAGCTAATCTGTCTTGCATATTCGATGTTGTGCATTGGAGCTTACTATGCATCGATTAGTTTCCACGTTCTCTGCATTACAGCAGCACTCAATCTTCAAAAGTACATAACTGCCTGTCAAATTCTTTGCAATGTCCCAAGATTGTGAAAAGCACAATATAACTTCAAACATTTCCTTTTCTTTTATACATTGAGTTATGAAAATGCATTTTACATCTCGTCGCAGTAAAGATATCTTCACTACTGGCTAGGGTGGTTCTACACCAACTAAGACAATGAAGAACACCTTGGAGGTGGTGAAAGGTGATGCACAGATTCAGAAAAAAAAAACTTTTAGCTCAGCTCATTCTCCCTGGTTGAAAACAGGCAGTGGGGAAAACAGGGAGTGAAGGGGCATCCAGCTAGCAAACACACATCATTGCTGTCAATTGAAACAGGTGACTACAAGAGCAATGATGCAGATTTGCCTTAAGAGATTGCTGAAAGTTCATCAATTCAGTCATAAAGGTTTTAAAAAGTTACACAGTCAGAACCTTATTCCAAGATAATCTTGAAACAAATGTGCTAAAAATGTACCTGTGCTATACTAAACCAGAGAAAGGCACTGTCCAATTTTTGAAGTTTTTTTTGTTTAGTTGCTTGCACAATTTTGAGGACAATTAACTACAGTTAGTGGTTAGCTGTGACTCAAATGACGGTATCCACTTGACTCACATCCTTGCTGATTCACACAAGTCTTCATTTATAGATTCCAGCACAAAAATGTAATTTAACACCAGTGCAGCACTGAGGGAGTGCCACACTCCTCACCAAGGGGGTGTCTTCTGGATAGGACACCAAACCACGGTTCTGTCTGCCCTCTCAGCTGGGCTTTGCATTCGACTGTATAGCATTTTAAAGTAGAACATGGGTGTGGGTTTTCCTGGCCTGGACAATACCTGTCACTCAGCCAACATTAGTAAAACGGATTAACGGGTCAATTAACTCATCCGCTGTTTGTGGAATCTCACTGCACAAAGTGTGACAGCCACGTTTCCCCACATTAGAGCAACAACCCTTCAAGAAGGACGGGTAGGCAGATTGTTGATCACACAGGGAATCAGTGGCTATAGAGGGCAGACAGGGAGGTGGTGAAAACAAAAGTCTGGGAGATCACAGCGGAAGAGGCAGCACCCATGGAGAGAGAGCAAGCTAACGTTGAGTCTAGATGACTCTCGATCAGAGCTGATGTGAAGATGTGTGGAATTCGATCAGCCACCATCCTATTAAAGGGCAGAGCAAGCTCAACAGGCCAAATGGCCCATTCCTACTCCTTTCCTATTCTTATGGTCACACCTAGGGTCAGCCAAATGTGCAGAAATTAGGAGTTCAGACCTGGAACCTTCTCTGTACAGCACAAAAACAGGGCACTTTTTTGAAAAAAAAAAAGAGAACCGAGAAAACATCACTTGGTTAGATGTCTATATTTACTCGTCAACCTGGTCAGATGTGATGACACACTGCTGGAGCAGGTGGGACTTGAACCCTAACCTCCTGGTCTAGAGGTAGGGACACTATCAGTGTGCCACATCTACTGCAGAAACTAGCAGCAAACTGGAGTCTACAATTTAATTAGTGCCTGCAGATTCCCAGCACCAAGCAATCCCCTCATTCACTGAGCTTAAAAGGTGATTAGTTCGCTAGTGAATCTGTAGAGGGGGTACTCCTCCATAACGTGCAGCATTATTGGTGAAACTCCACAAGTTCAGAGGTTTGTTGAACTCTTGTAGTGCAGTGGGAATGCCCCACCTGCTCCAGAGGTACGTTAGAATATCTCCACTCAGATTGATCGGAAACTAATCTGGAAGGAGTTTGTATTGTAGCCTCAGTCACAGAGAAGTTGGGTGTGCAAGTGTGCTGCCTATTCCGGAGCCTACTTAGCAAGGACCTCTCTTTCTACGGTAGATCAAAGCCTGCCATTTCAAAGGAAGGCATTTCCCGCAAGGGGCATGACTTTCAACAGCTCCCATTGCTTGGTCCAAAGGATGTCTTGCTGGTAAACGTCACTCAGGAATCATGCAAGTGAAGTGCAGCACAACGACTTCAGCTAGCTTGTGGGGTTTCGTCAGCAGATGACTGCATCAGGGAGTGATGCAGTCAGGTCAGGAAGCCAGGTTTTGAGCGGACAATTCCAGTTATGTCATATATTGCTGTGAATGTCAACAAGGCGTGTGTGCATGTGTGCTCACCTATAATCAAACACATGCACAGCACTTTATTGCAGAGAGTGTAATAGGGCAAGTGATGAGATCCAGATATGATAGTGGCAGCAGTGTCCCACACAGATCCAGCAAGCGCAGTTCATGGATTGATGCTGTTTTCGTCAGATGTTTCCCGGAAGGACAGAGTCCTTTCTAGAGTCACCCTTGAGTACGCTGGGTTGGGATCATGCTTCAATCTCTGGGCATCCATGTAGATACGCAAATCTCTTTTGGCACTGGTGCTGTGGAGGTGGAATGCACTGGACATGCTTCTTCGAAGAGATTCAATGCAAGACGCTGGATGGTGCAGACGTCTGTCAACTTTGTAACATCCAGGATGTGGAAGCTTGGAACCTGGGGCCACAAAGATGTCATACTGTATACAAACTTGCGAGATTTGGCTATTGACAGCTCAGTTGTATGCAAGTTGAACAGCACCACGGTTATCACATGCTCATCCACTGACTAATCTTTACCATGCGCTTCTCCCTTACCTAAGATGGGCTCGATATTGTCTGTTGCACAGGACTCTTTCAACAACTCATCTGACCCAGGCTAGAAGACCTGCGGACAGCTTTAGAAGACCAGTGTGCCATACTGCACTGTGGAAACCAATAGACCGTCCAAATTGCTCAGAATTCAATACACAGCAGCTCAATCCCAGCATTCAAGTTGACCTGATGTTGAGTGACTCATCCCATTTCCTCTTCATTATAGACCACAGTAAAACCAACTGTAATCCTCATTCATCCTTTGTCACCTCATGACTCAAATGTTCCTGCCTTGTTAACAAGCATGGGGCTGGATGAACACAGCAGGTCAAGCAGCATCATAGGAGCAGGAAAACTTGACGTTTCGGGCCTAAACCCTTCATCAGAAAGGGTTTAGGCC
>JAHRHZ010000267.1:7924287-7947205 GCA_024137785.1 Ginglymostoma cirratum | reverse complement strand
AAGTTTTCCTGCTCCTATGATGCTGCTTGACCTGCTGTGTTCATCCAGCCCCATGCTTGTTATCCCAAAAATGTTAACTTTGATTTCTCTGCACAGATCCTAACAGATGTGCTGAGCTTTTCCAGCAAATTCTGTTTTAGAACACAGTATACATCCACTTAGAGGGATGCTTTCTCGCCCCGAAGGCAGGAAGAGGAGGTTTTGTACTTGATTCTCTGGCGATGATTGAATTATCACTAAATCCATTCATGGCAGTCTCAATCAGCTGGGCACCAAAGGAGAGATATTGGAGGAGGTTGATGTGATCAACATCAAAATAACTGCAGAAAGATTGAGAAGAAAGAAAGAAAAAATTTGCGAGAATTACAGTTGCATTGGGCATGATTTGTCATGATTGACGATATTTTAGTGATGTGGCACTTGGATGCCTTTGTAAAGTTTCAGTCATAGGTGTTGCACTTCAATAAGGCAAACCAGGGCAGGACTTATACAGGTAACAATAGGACTCTGAGGATTGTTGCCAAACAAAGATTGTTGCCGAACAAAAGGGGTGTAGGTGCATATTTCCCTGAAAGCGGGGTTGCAGGTAGACAAGGTTGTGAAGAAGGCATTTGGTACGCTTGCCTTTATTGGTCAGTGCATTGAGTATAGGAGTTGGGATGTCATGTTACGACTGTACAGGACATTGGTGAGGCCACTTTTAGAATAATGCGTACAATTCTGGTCTCCCTGCTATAGGAAAGATGTTGTTAAACTAGAAAGGGTGCATGCAAGATTTACAAGGATGTTGCTGGGCTTAGAGGGTTTGAGCTATAGGGAACCGCTGAATGGGCTGGGGCTTTTCTCGCTGGAGCATTGGAGGCTGAAGTGTGACCTTGTAGAGGTTTATAAAATCATGAGGGGCTGCATAGGGTGAATTGCCAAGGCTTTTTTTCCTAGGGTAGGGGAATCCAAAACAAGAGGACGTAGGTTTAATGTGACAGGAGAAAGATTTAAAAGGGACCTAAGCAGCAACTTTTTCATGCAGAGGGCGTTGCATGTATGGAATAAGTTGCCAGAGGAAGTGGCAAGAGGCTGATACAATTACAACATTTAAAAGGTATCTGGATGGGTACATGGATAGGAATGGTTTAGAGTGATATGGGCCAAATGCTGGAAGATGGGACTAGATCAGTTTAGGATATCTGGTTGGCATGGACGAGTTGGGCTGAAGGGTCTGTTTTCATGCTGTAAAAACTCTATGACACTTGAACTGAAGGAAGGATGTGTGTGAAAATCAAGAACACATTCAAGGGCTTAGGAGAGGAAACAGGGTTGGAAATAAGACAGCCTTTTTTGTGGACAAAGAGATCAAGTGAGGGCTTTTTGGGGAGGGGACCAGATTTGAAGACAAAGGGAATGTGCATGTTGTTCTTGTTTAAACTTTTATGTTTTATTCCTTTGTATTTTGTTGAAGTTTCAACCTTTCTGTTAATTGTTAGTTGTTTTCCTGTGCACAGGTTTGAACAATTTGATTTACTCACGTGGACTGTTTGGTTGCTACGGTATTGTTTTCTACTGATGATGAGTGATAAATGAGTTAATAAAGGATGATTATTGTAACAAGCAGGGACCCTCCCCTGTTTCACAAGTATTTAATTATTTACAGTGGTTCCTGAATTTCAAATTGAAAAAGTGACACAGGACAGAAATATGTTTCATTTTTAGCATTTTAGCAAGCAGAAAATGTTACACTAACCTAGTTTGCGTAAATGTAATCAGAGAAAGAGCTAGGAAATAATCATGAAGATAAACATCTGAACAGAGACTGGTTGATAGATGATGGGCGCAGTTAATTTTCAAGGAATGTAAACAGTTGTAAACCACGCCTCATTGTAGTTCTTGATCCTGTAGAATAATCTAAAATAATCATTTAAATGTAGGTTTGATTCATCAGTTTCGTTTATCAGTGGAGTGTGTAGCATCTGCAAGATGTTCGGTAGAAATACACCACAGCTTCTTCGACAGCATCTCCCAAACCCATCACTTCTATCACCCAGAACGATGAAGGCAGCAGATGAAGGGAGACGGTAACTCCTGTTAGTTCCTGACCAAGTCACATATTATCCATAGCTGGAGATATATCACTATTTCTTCATCGCTGTCGCTGGATCGAAATTCTCCGTCTAACAACACTGTGGGTTCACCTACACCACACAAATTCATTCAAGACAAAACTGCCTTCTCACGCACAATGAGGGATGCGCAGTAAGTCCTGACCTTGTCAGTGATGCCTATAATGAGTGAACACATTTTAGAAAGTAGTGTGTGCAGCAACAACTTGTGGTTATATGGAAATGTTAATGCAAGGCACTTCATGACAGGATTGTAAAACAACAAATGACATCAAGATATTAGAGCAAGTGACTAAACACTTACGCACAAAGGTACGTTTTAAGGAGGTTCCTAAAGGTGGAAAGCAAGTTAGAGAGGCTCAGCGAATGACTTTCAGAGCCAAGAGCCAAAACACTGTCAGCATTGTAACCAATGACAGGTCAATCAACAAACAAAAACAGAAAGAGCTGGAAATGATCAGCAGGTCTGGTAACATTTTTTAAAATTCATTAATGGGATGAGGACATCACTGACCAGGCAGCATTTATTGCCCACCCCTAATGGCCCAGAGGGCAGTTCAGAATCAACTAAATTGCTGTGGGTCTGGAGTCACATGTAGGCCGGACCAGGTAAGGATGGTAATTTCCTTCCTGAAAGGACATTAGTGAACCAGATGGGTTTTCCCCAACAATCAACAATCGATTCATGGTCATCATTAGATTCTTAATTCCAGATATTTTAATTGAATGCAAATTCCAGCATCTGCCATGGCAGGATTTGAACTCCAGTCCTGGGAACATTAACTGGGTCTCTGGATTAACAGTCCAGCAATAATACTGCTAGGCCATCGCCTCCCCATCTGTGGGGAGAAATCAGAGTTAATGTTTTGGGTTTTGTGACCCTTCCTCAGAATAATTCAATTAAGATTGGGGCTGCTGGAAAGCACGGACATCACATAGAGTTGTGAGACAGGAGGAGATTACAAAGATTGGGTCGGGTAAGGCCACCATGGGATTTGAAAACAAGGATGAGAATTTTAAATACGAAGACAATGGAAGCCAAAACCAATGTAAGTCATTGAGCACAGGGATTATAGGAAAACTGAACTTAGCATTGGTGAAGACATGGGCAGCTTGGGCTTGCATAACCTTGTGCATGGAACCTAGGTTGTGAGAAGACAGTGAGAAGTGTATTAGAATAGTCAAGTCTAGATCAAACAAAAGCATGAATGAGTGTCTCAGCAATAGGCAGGGGCAGGTGATGTTAAAGAGGTGGAATTGATGGTTTTCCTGACAATGCAGATATGTGCTTGGATGATCATCTTGACATATAGCATGACACAGAAGTTGCAAATGATTCAGTTCGGCCTCAGACAGTTCCAAGGGAGAGTGATGGAGTCAGAGAGGAGGGAACAGAGTTTCTGACAGGAATGAAGATAATAGTTTCAGTCTTCCCAATATTTATTTGGAGGAAATTGCTGCTCATGAAGTGCTGGATGTCAGATAAGCAGTCTGAGTATTTAGAGGCAGTGGAGAGTGTCAGTGCTAGAAGATGCTTTAAGGATCAAACAGAATATATTTTCTAATCAACCCATTCATAGATACCATTTCATACCTCTGGAGTGGTTGGGACCTGAACCCAGGCCTCTGGGTAAAACAGAACAGCTCCACAGTTAATCGACTGCTCACTAATATCTTGATGTCACATCTTGATGTTGACAGCGATGAAGAAATAGTGATACATTTCCAACTCTGGATAATATGTGACTTGGTCAGGAGCTTACAGGAGTTGCTGTCTCCCTGCGTCTGCTGTCTTCATCCTTCTAGGTGATAGAGGTGATGAGTTTGTATTTGGGTGGGGACTCTTGTGTCACAATGTTAATGACTTTACCTCCAGCCAGGAACTCCGAGAACAAGTCCCACCTACTTCAGAAACGTTTAATAACATCATTGAAGAGGTTAATGGAGAATATTTTGCTCAAAAAGAGCGAGGTTGCCCACCTTGTTCCTGATCATTGGGCACTCAGAAGGGCTGAAAGGTCAGAGGATCACCTTGTGGGCCTGCTCTTGCTCTGGTTGAAGTCAACATCAACAGGCCAGGCAGTAGGCCATGGAAGGGGCTCTAATTTCAGACTGCCCGCCTCTCTTCCGCATTACATCTGTGCCTGGGAATCTTTAGAGAGGGACCACACAGATTTTACCTGCACCCTCAAAGTTTTCAAACAAAAGTGGGAACCGCAGGAGCTGACACGCATTATCTGTCCCACGAACACTATTTTGATTTGGTCCCTCCCTTGTTTCCTCCCTTATTTTTATCTTGCTTTCCCTCTTGTCACACAGTCTCTGGTGGGCAGCATTCATTATTTGGTTAAATGAATGTGTTGTTAATTTGTTTGTGGGTCTATCTTAAAAGAAAGGGCTAGGTTCTCCTCCAATGATGAATTAGCTTCTAGACAGGGAAAGGGTTCAGAAGGGAAAGGTGGAAACTGATGGTGGTGCTAAACTAAAGACTTCCAATAAAAACAAAGTTGCTGGAAAAGCTCAGCAGGTCTGGCAACATCTGTGAAGGAAAGAAACAGAGTTAACATTTTGGGTCCAGTGACCCTTCCTCAGAACTTCAATAAAACCCTCTGAAAGTCTTTTGCTACCTAATTTAACATCAGTCTAATAAACATAGGGATAGGAGGTGGTATTGAGGCAGAATTAGGCATTGTCTGCATACATATGGAGACTGAGGCTGACACTATGTTTTCAGATAATGTGGCTAATAGGCAAATACAGATGCAAAATAAGTGGAAGCCAAGGGAGATTAGTAATTGCTGGGAGTGAGGGAGGACGGGGAAGTTTGAGAGGTGAATGGGCAGAAACAGAAGGATAAGTAACTAGTGAAAACTCCAGCTGTTATTAGGCAGTTAGAAGAAGGAAAGAGGTTCATGAGTTTCCCATTAGTGTTCTGTTTTGAAATTTGTTCATGGGATGTGAACAGCGCTGACAAGTCCAGCATTTGTTGCCCATCCCTCGTAGCCCATGAATTTAAGGATATATCACACCATTTCAGAGGGTATTTAAAAGTCAGCCACATTGCTGGAGATCTGAAGTCATACACAAGCCAGACTGTGTTGACTAAGTACAGCGGATTTCCTTCCATAAGTAGCGTTAGTGAATCAAATGGGTTTTTAAAATAATAAAAACAGAAAGTGCTGGAGAAATTTGGCAGGTCTAGCATCTGTGGTGATGAAAAACAGAGTTAACATCTCAACCCACAGTAGAACTGCAGGAAAGTCATACTGGACTTGAAATGTTAATTCTGTTTTGCTCCACAGTTCAGCTCCACCATGGTTGATGTGACCCATTGCCTTATTGCTTCATTATTGTTATAGTCCCAGAGATGTTTCCCTTCCATGACTCTACAGTTGCATGAGTTGAGCATGCTTATTTTCCCTTGAAGCCACACACCATCCGGATTCACAGATATGTCAATGTTCTTTCAGTGTCACTGGGTCAAATTCCTGGAAAACTCCCTCCCTAACAGCATTGTGGGTCTGTGTACATCAAATGGATTGCAGTGCGATTGTTGATAGATGTGGGCCCCGCCAGCACCAGCCTTATCCTATGAATGAATAAAAATTAACCCATCTCATCAGACAAGGCAACTCTCACCGAAACCAGTTTCATGAGCATTGGCTGCAATCCTCAAAGGATCATTCTATCCTTCCCTCAGCAACGAGAACAACATGCGGCATATACATGCTGTGAGCCAATACATGGTCTGCCTGTGGAAGGTCAGCATCCCATTCCAATGGGGCAAGGTCAATGCCTTTCACTTCAGACAAGCTTGTCAGCCCCTAGTGGCACAATGAGAGTACAACAAACAGTGCAGATCATGTGAAGACATATTTCTAGCAGTGTGGACCTCGTCTGACACCTGCACAGTGGGTGTTGGCTGAGTGACAATGAAACTTGCATGGAGGACAATGTGGGGTATGTTAAATGCATGGAGCTATGAAGGGGTATGGAGAAGAGGTGGCAATATGTGGGTGCCATGGAGGAGACAAGGGATACTAGGGAAGTTGGAAGGACACTGGGGAATTCAGGGGGACAGTAGCAGTTGGAGGGAATGAAGAGTCATGGAGGGGACATGGGAAGCAAGTGAGGTGGTGGGGGGTTTTGAGGACGTGAGGACTAGATGAATTGAAAGCCTTTCATACAAACAGGCCAAAGTGGCAGAGAGCTGAGGCAGGCTTTCTCTCCAGCTGAAATCAACGCTCAGCTATCTCCATACTGCCTCCAGAGGCACCAGAACCATCTCCATCCTGCTCCTGCCTTATCATACAACAAAAAAACAAAAAAGTGAGCATGTCTCAAAGGAGACAGAAGGAAACAGTTTACTGCCACAACTTTGCTGTCTGCTGCACTAAAATTGTCAGGGAGTTCCTCTCCATCCATCCTAACAAATTCCTAAATTGTTGACAAAGTCTACAGGAAAAAAAAATCAACTTCGATGCAAGCCTTTTCTCCCAGCAGAAAGATAGCCTGCAATCAAAGCTGGAATGCGAAAGGCCTTGTGTATAATTCAATGATTAAAATTCAGAAGGATAGGAAGTATAAAGCTAACTTCAATTGCATTAGTGCTTCCCCGATTGATATTACCTGATACTTAGCATCATCTTGTCTTTGATTATTTGTAGCTATCTCTCTGCCTTAATTAATCGGTTCATTGGTCACCCCTTCACTTGTTATTCAGCTGATAACACTTTACTCACATAGTTTGCATTAATTTGTTGACACTCTAGATTACCTGCAAAGTCGTGTTCTCCAGCTTGTCGGCACTCCACTCACACTATTTGTACTCATCTGATGATGCTTTTAATTACTTGGAAATACCTTGCCATTATCTCTCTGCCTATATATTCTGTGCCTGTGCGCTTCCCTCCACTTCACCTATGAAGGAGCAGTGCTTCAAAAGCTTGTGATTTCAAATAAACCTGTTGGGCTGTAACCTGGTTAACAAGCTTGGGGCTGGATGAACACAGCAGGTCAAGCAGCATCATAGGAGCAGGAAAACTTGACGTTTCGGGCCTAAACCCTTCATCAGTAACCTGGTGTTGTGTGACTTCTGACTTTGTCCACCCCAGTCCAACACCAGTACCTCCACATCACAGTATTACCTAGAGCCTGAAGCTAATTCTCTAATTGACAAATTCACTTTCCTCTTTCTTAACATCCCTTTATCCTTCTCATGGTTATTATGGAGATGGAAAATATTATTGCTAAGAGATGTGACGTAAGTTTACCTGCATTGCAGCTCCCAGCCCCTATTGCAGCAAACATAGAACTAATCTTCTCAAAATTTTTATTTCTCGTTCAATATGTATGTTCGGCTCCAATAACAATAACTTGCATTCATATAGCATATTTGTTGCAATAGGAAGCATCAAAGCACTTTACAGGAGGATATATCAGATAAAACGTGCTATCCTGCAATCAGGTGTTTTCGTCACCTGTAAAATGGACCATTGTCATTATCGTGCAACACACTATCATTTGTAGAATCTACCGCATGCAAACACAGTCTCGTCAATGCAATTAAGGGAGTTCTGAAGCATATATAATGGGGAAAAGAAATGGAAGGATATGAAAGTAGGTAAGGAAGAGATATTTGGATTTGGAGAAGGGTCCTATACAGTGTATACGTATATTATATATAGATTAGGTTTAGGGTAAAAGTTCGGCACAACATCATGGGCCAAAGGGCCTATACTGTGCTGAACAGTTCTATGTTCTATGTTCTATATTGAATGTTGTCAGATAGCCCACATTATTTTGGCTATGATGGCCCACAATCGAATGCTCTCCACAAATTCATTCCCAAAAATGAGCCACTGGAGTGTGAATTAAAAGGCACGCTACCACTGTAAAAATTGTACCCTGGCTGTCTCAGGGTGGGTTAAGAAAACTGGCTAGTGCGAAAGTATTCCCAACTTGTTTGTGACTAAGAATAAGTCCATGAGGCACGCAACACCAGTGCATCGACCGGAGCTAATAGTGAAGGAAAGGAAGGAAATGTTCACCTAATTGTACACTCAAGCAGAGTCCGTGAGTGATGAAAGGGTGTTTAATGACTGAAGACTAGGCTATCAACTTACAAGCAATCAAAAAAGTCATTACATCATCTTACTGAAGGTTAGGTTCTACTGGAAAGTGTCCAGGAAGGCTGTTTGCTGTGGTTAGATCATGTGTATATTGTGCAAAGGGCAGTGTTTGTATTCCTACAGCAGCAGAGTGCAGGCAGATACCAATTTGTCTTGCAAAAAGATGAGAGAGGTGAATGCAGGAGTTCACTGGGTGGGGAGATGGACAATTATTGTGTTTGTTTTCTGTCCTCAAGAGTTTGACGACAACAACTTGTTGGAGGTGCTTCCCTCAGGGATTAATTAGATCTGTCTGGATCAATGGTATTATGTAAGACCCTACATGTGGAGACTCCCTAAAATCTTGTCCCTTAAACCACAGATAAGCATTATTTACAATTTAATAGTCCATGCTGTCATTATCTTTGGACCTTTTTTCATGATATTGAGTGCAAAAAGTTTTAAGACATTTCCTGATTTAGAAGAGAAAGAGGATTGTCGATTCTACCCATCAGTCCATTACTGGGTTGTAGCTAAATTATACAACAAATTGGCTTTGATGTTGCTTCAAGTAGTGTCCTACAGAAAGAAAGAAATTATACTTCGTGCTACTTTCACAAAACAATGCGCTATTTTTGAAGTGCAACAGATAAGGTGTGCACAGTAAGATCCCAGCTGATTTGTTTTGCTTTTCATGGTGACTAGAAGGAGTAACACTGCTCAGGACGTCTAATGAAGTCCATGCTTTTCTTAAGAGCCAGAGGCATGATTTTTAATTTCGTGACTGGACCTCTAAGCAAGGAAATAAGGAAATGGCTTTTCACAGAAAGGGTAATAAAATTTTCTGTCCTGTGGGTGTTGGGTCACTGAAATTAATGGATATTTGTTAATAGAGATATTGTTACAACTATGGAGGTTCAGTGGTTAGCACTGCTGCCTCGCAGCACCGGGGACCTGGGTTCAATTCCACACTCGGGTGATTCTCACTGTGGAGTTTGCACATTCTCCCTGTGTCTGCGTGGGTTTCCTCCAGTTCCCTCCAACAGTCCAAAGATGTGCAGGTCAGGTGGATTGGCCATGCTGAATTGCCCATAGTTTCAACGGTTGTGCAGGCGAGATGGATTAGCCATGGGAAATGCAGGGTTACAGGAATAGGGTAGGGGGAGTGGGTCTGGGTGGGATGCTCTTCAGAGGGGCCAGTGTAGACTTGATGGGCCAAATGGCCTTCTTCCGCCCTATAGAGATTCTATGAACTAAGTTCTGAGGACTGAATAAATTCTTTTCTTTTTATGACTGTGCCAGTACTGTGCCTTTAAGAGGGATTTGCTCTTTTTTTCTTACAGAGAGGTGTTGTCTCAGTGGTGTTGGAATGATTGCTTCAGAAGCTCTAAGCTCCCTGCATTTTTTTTTCTTTCAGGCTAAAGAAGCATGAGTGGGTGGAGTCAAGCTCATATAGACCCAGCATTTTAATTTTTACTTCAGTTGAAGTTGGAGCTTTTGGAGCTGAAGCTTATAAATACAGTTCTCTCTGCTGCAGCGAAAACCTTGCGTTCTCTCTCTGCTAGATTGTTTCTGTCTGTCCGTGTTCCTTTCTCCTGGACTAGAGGAGATAGCAAGTGAGAAAAATTTGTTTCACTGCATTTGCCTTTGCCAAGGGTGTGTTTCTGAGATGCTGCTGTACTGGAACCGTAGATGAATAGTTGTTAAACAATATGTATTATTTTGTTAAATATTTTGATAGAGTTAAAGTTATGTCCATTCTTCTTTTTTTGATAGTATTTTAATTATGGTATAAGAATTAGATGTGATTTGCTTAATGCCTACTGGTGGACCAATCGAATAATATCTGGAACACAGCACCTTATACTTGCCTTTAAATAAAATAAAAGATAGGGTCTAGCCTATTTCCTTGATATATTTTGAGGGAGTTGTGTCTGGTCCACAACACACCCAAAGTTAGTGTAATTGAGTTTTGAATTAAAAGAAGATGTTTTATCTATTCAATACGTATTAGTGAGGAAAATTAAAGATTAAGTTATATTGTAAACTCTGTGAAGCAAAGTATGGAACTTATTAAAAGTGCAAATATCTGCCCTGAATTCACACTCACACAATCGCATCAAGCGAACAGAACAATTTACCAAGTGGAGGGAGGTGGAATCAGGAAAATGTTCGAAATCATAAGTCAGAGGATAGGTTTAGAGAGGATTGTGATGCTGGTTGCTCTCCTTTTAAACAGCAATTGGTCCCCTACTCAGAGTGAGTGCTCTGGCACTTGGAGTTCCTTTTATCTGTAAATTGCCTGTCTCTGCAATGCATTCAAACTTTTGGGTCCATACTTGAGAACTGGAAATATGAAAGAGGTGATATTGTACTCTGTGATTGTTGTTTAAGGGTTTCAGGACCCTGGTGCAAGCGTATGATGATGCCACAGAGCTGCACATCACTGAGCATAAATAGCACACAGTGTAGTTAGAGTTAGAACAGACTCACTGCACTAGAGTACACAAGACTGGAACTTTAGGGAGTCTTGGGGGTTATGGGCATGAACTCATGAATAAGGTAGATTAATCAGAGAGTCATGGAGCCATACAGCATGGAAACAGACCCTTTGGTCCAACCAGTCCAAACAAGCATAATCCCAAACTAAACTGGTCTCACCTGCCTGTGCTCGGTCCATATCTCTCCGACAATTTCATATTCATGTACTTACCTAAATGTCTTTTAAATGTTGTAACTGCATTCGCATCCACAAATTTGGAATGAACACAGAACACGACACTAGAACTTTGTAGAGTCTAAACAGGACATAGACAGGAACACATAAAGAACATCCATGAGAACAAGATTAGCAATATTTAGTTCAAGGTATAATAAAATGAGCTACTTTGAAATCTAAACATGAAGACATTTCTTGATTTTGCCTGCTCGTCAACCAGTCTGTTATGAATCCAGACTCACAGTGTAACATCAAACTACATCAAAAAAGAGTGAGGAAATCTTCTGCTAGACACTGGGCAGGGCTTAGCATTGAGTCGTCAGCCATATAAAACAGGATTTAAGCCAATGTAGGTCAACAAAGTTGACTTGGTGTGAGTTAAGAGAAAGGTAGCGCAGACTTGGATAACTGTTAGTTTATTAGCAGATAGAACTTGGAAGACCAGTCAGGGGTATGCTGGAATAATCATGTTGACAGGGATCAAAAGAGATGAATGAGGTGTCAGCTGCAAATAAGCTGACTCAGGAGTGAAACTAGGGATGTTAGAGAGGTGGGAGTAGGTGAGTTTTCTAATTATATGAGCTTTGTGTGATTGGATGATCAACTTAAAGGTTGTGGACAGTCTGTTTTACTGAAACTGTTGTCGAGGAAAGTGAAGTAGGGGGCTAGGGAAAAACTGAAAGAACTGTGGATGCTGCAAATCAGCAACAAAAACAGAAGTTTTTGGAAAAGCTCAGCAGGTCTGGCAGCATCAGTGAAGAAAAAAATCAATGTTAACGTTTCAGAATTGAGTTTGGAGTGGGAACTGAAAACAATGGCTGCAATCTTCCCACTATTTAACTGGAAATAATTTGTGTTCGTTCAGTTTTGGAAATTGGATAGGCAGTCTAATAATTTGGCAACAATAGAGGAGCAAAGTCTAAATCAGTGCTGTTCATTTGGAATGATGCCAATGAAGGGCAACATGGAGAATAGGGATATTGTTTTCTCCCAGATGGATACAAAAGGGATAGGGGGATGAAAGCGGGATGTGGATAATGAGGGATACAATGAAATGATACAGACCATATCTGGGATTTTAGGATGGAATTTGCAGGACAACATAAGATGGCAGGGTCAAGGGATGGCTCTGCATTTGGATTGGGGCGAGAAAGTAGGGAGACATTTAGGGAAGATAAGATGTGTGTGATCTCAGAAGAGAGGGAAAATGATGAAATAAGATGGTGGGAAAAATCATCGATGTTGAGAATTTGGTTGGTGCAGAGGCTGAGGGGGGATAGCAGTGAAGAAATCTTTGTGAGGAAATCTATCCATACTTGCTAGATGGTGCAATGTTGCTACCTGTATCTTCCAGGTGTGTGGATTCTTTAGGGGCTCACATGATCTGTAAGGGTAGCCACCTTCTGGCCTAATGAGAAGAGTCTTGGAGAGTAAATAAGATGCATGTCTGCATCTATTTACAGGTTAGAAGAATAGTCTCTGCATTATTGCAAAGACTGTTAGGAGAACCTAGTCTTTGGTCTGTTAGGTTGTTAACCTGGTTCAATCAGGGAGCCCTGGCTGACAGATATAAACAGGAGTGTTAATGGTTCTGCTCACTGTGAGAACTGGCTCTGAGGGAGCTGGATTAGTATCAAGGACTATGCAAGTGGAAATAAAGGGTGACAGGATACTGGCCTTTGTAAAGCTATTTTAGTAGTGATGAGAGGAAAATAAATATGCTCCTGAGGAAATTTGGTCACTACAGCTGTCATAGCGTTAGGGTAAGTATTTCTGGCATCATGCTATTATTTATTGAGTGTAGCGGCCATTACTCAGGAGCAGTTGCTAGGGAAGCTAAAAGGTCTGAATGCTGATAAATCATCTTGACCAGAGGGATTACATCCCAGTGTTCAGAAGGAGATAACTGAGGAGATTGTGGAGGCATTGGTGGTGATTTTTCAGGAATCACTGGAATCAGGGAGAGTCCCAGAAAATTGGATAATGGCTAATGTAATACACCTGTCTAAGAAGGAAGGGAGGCAGAAGACAGTAAATTATGAACTGGTTAGACATTGGTATGATTTTAGAGACCATTATTAAGGATGGGATTGCAAAGTCCTTGGAAGTGCATGACAAAATAAGACTGAATCAGTATGGCTTCATCAAGGGGAAGTCAAGTCTGATAAACCTGTTAGAATTCTTTCAGGAGGTAATAAGCAAGTTAAATAAAGCAGAGCCATTGGATCTGATCTGTGTGAATTTTCAGAAAACCTTTGACAAGGTGTCACACAGGAGGCTGCCAAATAAGATAAGACACCATGATGTTAGGGGCTAGGTACTGGCATAGATAGAGAATTGGCTGACTGACAGAGGGCAGAGATTAATTGCAAAGGGGTCTTTTTCAGGATGGCAGCTGGTCACTAGTGGAGTTCCACAGGGGTCACTGTTGTGACAACAACTATTCATGTCATACATTAATGAGCTGGATGAAGGATTTGAGGCATTGTTGCAAAGTTTGCAGATGATATAAAGCTAGGTAAAAGGACAGGTAGTGTTGAAGAAGCTGGCAGGCCGCAGAAGGACTTGAATAAGCTAGAAGAGTAGGCAAAGAAGTGGCAGATCAAAAACAATGTAGGAAATTGTGAGGTTATGCACTTTGGTAGGAAGAATAGAGGCATAGGCTATTTTCTAAATGGGAAAAGGCTTCAGAATTCTGAAACACAAAGGGACTTGGGAATCTTAAATCAGGATTCTATTAAGATTAATATGCAGCTTTACGTGGTAACGAGAAAGGCAAATGCAACATTCGCGTTAATTTTGAGAAAACTAGAATACAAGAGCAGAGATGTATTGCTGAGGCTGCATAAAGCTCAGACCACATTTGGAATATTGCGAGCAGTTTTGTACCCCCTAACTAAGGAAGGATCTGTTGTCATTGGAGGGATCCAGAGGTTTACAAGAATGGTCCTGGAAATAAAGGAATGTCATACGAGGAGCGGTTGAGGACTCTGGGTCTGTACTCCCTGGGATTTAGAATGATGAGGGGGATCTGACTGCAACTTACAGAATACTGAGAGGCTGGGATAGAGTGGATATGGAGTAGATGTTTCCACTTGTGTAAGAGACCAGGACCGGAGGCCACAGCCTCAGAGTGAAGGAACAACCCTTTAGAACAGAGATATGGAGGAATTTCTTCATCCAGAGCGTGGCGAATGTGTGGAACACATAGCCACAGAAGGCTGTGCAGGCCAAATCATTGAGTATATTTAAGACAGAGATAGATAGGGTCTTGACAGGTAAGGGGATCAAAGGCTGTGGGGAGAAGGCAGGAGAATGGGGTTGAGAAACATGTCAGCCATGATCGATCAGCAGAGCAGACTCAATGAGCCAAAAGGCCTAATTAGGGGAATGAGTACAGGGCCTATTGTATGGGAGACAATGACCGAGTGGTATCATTATTGGACTTTTAATCCAGCGACCCAGGTAATGTTCTGAGGAACCAGTTTTGAATCCTGCCATGGCAGATGTGAGTTAAGAGTCTAATGATGAATTAAGAATGGAATTAAGAGTCTTATGATAATCATTATTCAATTGTCAGAAAGAACCATTTGGTTCACTAAAGCCCTTTAGGGAAGGAAACTACCGTCCTCACCTGGTCTAATCTGCGGGTGACTCTTAACTGCCCTCAGAGCAATTAGGGATGGGAAATAATTGCTGATCTAGCCCTTATCCCATGAATGGAAAAAAAAAATCAGCTTCTAAATCTTATGGTATTTTATTGACTTTTCATAATTTTCTTTTTGCGGTTAGAATCTGTTTACAATAAGTAGTCATTTTTCCTAAGCACACAACAAACTTAATCATGTGTTCTGTTAGCCTGGGTCCATCTGACAGGGAAATTGGGAACCTTGCAGACTTTGATAAATTTGTAACTTTTCTGTTGACTCTGGGAATAATGGGCTTGAGTTCCAGTGCATTTCCCCAGTAGGCATGACACTAAGGGCTGGCTAGACAAAGATCTTTCAGATTCTGAAAGGGTTTGATCCAGCAGAGGTGGAGGCTATGTTCCCATATGGTAGAGACCAAAACAAAAAGACCCGAAGGATAAGACGGTCACTGATAAATCCACTCAGGAATTCAGGGAGAGAAAAAAAATATATATTTTCACCACAGAATGGTTAGAATTTGAAACTTGGTACTGCAGGGAGGCAGTAGGAGTTGTTGTGAAACTTTAATGACTGCAAAGGATGGTGAACTGGTACTGGGAAACCCATGAGGAAATCCCTGATGTTAGCAGTTCTCTGTGCTTCCCACTGGAATACTTTGCACAGCCTTTTTGCTTTTCCTGGCCTAATAACAAGATGGCTTTCTCACAATGATAGTCTGCACAGTCTGTCAGAAATTAGAAACGAGAAGGTGCTCGCTGGGAAAACATTAATATCTGTTAGAATGAGGGGAAGGATGAAGGCACCCTCTTACATGCTCAACCTTGAAAGGCCGAGATTTATACAGAGACATTTCACATTCCTGGACAAGGTGCTAACTTTCAGACTGTGAACTCTTGACATTACCCAACTGCGTCGCTTCAGTCAGTGACATAAGAAGCTCCCTTGATGCTCTGAGAATTTATATGCCAATAGCAATCTGGAACGGGGCAGTGCTTGCTTTAATAAGGAACTTTCAAACAAGTTATTTAATATAGTGGCTCAAAGAAAAGTGATTTGTTCTTTATGGAATAAACTTTAATGTCCATTGCACATAACCATTAACCTTGTGGGGTTGGAGATCAAATCCAATCTAAACTGGAAAGGGGCATAAACCTTTTCTGTCTGCTGACAGTAAGTGATGTGCACGACATAAATCTAGGGAGCATCAAAATTATGCAAGGATTACAAGTTTTATTAAAAGTAAGCGGTGGGAAATGCAAAACTGCCAAACGGATATCTTGTTCAGGTAGAATGGACAGAGCACACCTGGGGTGGAGTTTGTAATGTTACTAAACAATATTACTTAAACAGAGAATGACTGCAGAATTTTGGGGTGCTGATAGATTTAGGTTTTCTGTTGAATTAGTCACAAAACCATTAGCATGAAGCTAAGCATGTAATCAAGGAGGGTAATGGAATGCTATGCTTCGTTACAAGAGGAATCGAACATAAAAATGCTTCAGTTATACGTGTCATTGTCGAGGTTATATTTCCAGGCCTATTGTAGTTTTGGTCTTATTATTTAAGGAGGGATGTAAAGGTATCAGAGGCCATTCAGAGGAGGTTAAGTAGATTGATACCAGGAATAAGTGCGTTGTGTTATAGGCTGGAAAGGCTAGGCTTGTTTCCATAGAATTTAGAAGAGTTAGGGGGTGAGTTGATGGAAGTATACAAGCTCCTGAATGGTGTTGACAAGGTAGATGTGGAAAGGATATTTCCTCTTGCGTTCAGTCCAGCAGTAGTGGACGCTGCTTTAAAATTAGTGGTCACCATTTTAGGACAGATGAGGAGTATTCTTTCTCCCAGAAGGTTGTGTAACTTTGATACTCTCTGTGTCAGTAGGTCATGAAGGCAGGGCCATCGAATATTTTTAAGACAGTGGTGGATCGATTCTTGTCAGGCAGCGAAATCAAGAGTTCTCGACTGTAGATAAAAATGTGGAATTTCTCTCACAAACAGATGAGGCATGAACCTATTAAATGGCAGAACAGGTTTAAGAGGCTGTAAGGTCTACTTCTGCTCCTAATTCGTATGTTTGTGTGTCATGTTAACATTGTTGATCCTTGTCAAAACATGTTCACTTTCTAGCATGAGGGACAGCAAGTAGGTCATCAAAGAGAAAATTGTTAAAAATAATATTATTGAGTTTTAAAGCTTAGAAATATCCCTCTACCTAACAATGGCTGGGTAGAACAGACCTTAAATATTGCTAAAAGGAGACACAACATTGAAGATAGCTGTCTGGTAATGGAAAGGATAATCGCTGCTGTGTTATTGCCTAGTTCCCAAACCAGACAGGCAGTGTATCATTGAAACACTAACATACCATTACAATGTGATGCTCTTGTGTAACAGGTCCTCGATTTCACTCCTTCCCTCTCTAGACAATGCAGTCAGTGTAGAGTATTCCGTCAGTTATGTATTTGCAACGTTACAGCAACAACCAGTAAGCACAGAATCCCAGGCTCCCTATAAAACTGAGATGGCTTAAATAGTTAGTGTTAGCATTAGAATGTGATAACAGCCATGGCAATTGTGAAAAGTAACTTTCACAGACTGTCTTTCCACATCATCCACCTGGAGCTGAAGCTTACATCTACAACCAAGACTGGAGGCTGTAATTTGCTGAAGCATAGCAACTGCAATGGCGAAACCGTTGCGAGTAATTTTTAATGAGACCACGATCCAGTTTTGAAAATTGGTAGCTTTATAAGCGATATGGCTCTAACCTTGAAATATAGTCCTTGGACAATGTCCAGGAAAGAAACACCTGAAAAAGCCTTCTCTATTTGATTAAGGCCTTCCCTGTGTCGAGATGCCAGTCAATTCCACCACTGTGTTTTTCTTTGGAAATAGCACAAAACTAACATAGTGTGGTGATGCCGCTCCTCTCTAGGTTTGCTGCAAACGCTGTTTACTGGCACAAACCTGCTACTTATATAACAAGAAAAAAAATTGAGAAAATAAGGAAAAAAAAATTACACAACAATACAGATCATCATACAGGCATTTTTGGCTATGCAGTAAAGTTGAAAGGCAACTGTCTGAACATGGATTGATATTGCATTGACATTTTGTCAGAATTTAATTATTTATAGAATTAATCCCTACTTCCCTAGAATAATAAATCACTAAGAAAGACAAGCAAATCAACCTCTTTATTGCCTTCAGAAACAAAGGCTTGAGCAGAGTAAAAATCCTCCTGTAGTTCCAATGATAACTGAAAGGGGCCTGGCAAAATTTTCCAGATGTTAGAAGATCAACTTAACTTAGAAGGCAACATCAAGAGACAAACGGTTGAGTTTATAACATACCAACAACATCCAGGCAAAACAATTAACCATTTCTTCATCAGGTAGCAGCACAGAAGTACAGAATGTACTTAACTTAGCTGAAAGGCTTCTGGAACCGTTCATTGCCGTTGCATCCATAAATCCCTCTGAAATGTAATCTTTGACATATCTAAAGAATATGCTACTGGTATTCTGCTACAAGAAGGACACACATTTAAAACAATTGTAGCAGGCCAGCAACATCATGGGTGTGACTTCACAACAACTACTGCAGGTATCAACAGGGCGAGTTACATGAGATGTAGATTATGTCATCCATCAAAAGCAAAGTCCAGCATTTTGTGATGTATACAAGCTAGGATGTCGGGCCACCGTGTAGAAGGAATTCTATTGCCCAGAGAAACCCAAAGTGCAATGCCGTGCTCTCCACCAGCATGTGAAGAAGCATGAACCAAGGACCAATGTCAAGAACATTTCCAAACTTCCCCTTCCACCAGAGGATGGCCACCAAGGTTATATCACACAGAGGCATCATAGTGCACAGCACACTGCCTCCACACCAGCTGTAGATGTTGGGGTGGTGTCAAGAAATAGTGATCAAAAAATGTGAAGACACCTTCAAACTGCACAACAGTGACAAGAATGGCCAAATTTGGCGTTGCAAATTTGTGTATAAGTATGGAATTTTGATCACTCTCTCGTGTGGTAAGTGGTCACATTGTTGATCTCTTAGCAATCAAACAGGGATTTTTAAGGGCTTGATGCTTCATTGAAAGTCAATGATGGCTGATATGGGCAATGAGGACAGTATGTGTGGACCCTCAGAAGTAGCAGCAAACCTGGGGTTATTGACACAGAAACATAGAATCATAGAAGATTGGAGCATGAGTAGGCAATTCAAACTCTTGAGCCTTCTCCACTGTTCAATAGGATCATGGCTGATCGTCAAGATTAACACCTTACTCATGCCCTACCCCCATATCCCTTGAAATTGTTAGCCCCAAGAGCTATATCTATCTTGTTCTTGAAAACTCAATGTTCTAGTCTCAACCACTTTCAGTGATAATGAATTCCACAGGTTGGGTGAAGAAATTTTTCTGTATGTCAGTCCTAAAAGGATTATCCCTTATCCTGAACCTATGACCCCTGTTCTGGACTCTTGCATCATCAGGGACAGCCTTCCTGCATCTAACCTACCTAATTAGAATTTCATAGGTTTCTATGACATTCCCATTTTATTCTTTTAAAATCTGGTGAATACAATCCTAACCAACTCAATCTTTCTTCTTGCGTCGGAATCAATTTGGGAAAGCTTTACTGTACTCCCTCTATAGCAAGAACATCTTATCTCAGATAAGGCAACCGAACTGCACACAATATTCCAGGTGTGGCCTCACCAACATTCTGTATAATTGCAGCAAGATATCTTTGTTCCTGTATTCTAACCCTATGAACTGTTGTTCGATTGGCTAATTGGAATCTTGTTAACAAGCCAACATATGTTGTGTATAACCCCTCGAAAGCTATTGTTTCAGCAGCATTTGCTGAAGCAGCCTGGATTTTGCAGGTGCAGACACAATTCTTAGCTGGGCCCTGTCAGAATTGGAGGGTGTGAGACTGAGTCATGAGCACGTTCCTTCCAAATCCAGAAGTGCGTATGGCTTTGATGGGACTTTGCAAATGGTTTCTTCATGCCAAAGGCTTGCAACCTTTTCCCTTCTAGGTGCCAAAGATCATGGGACTATAGGATGGTCCAGAAGACCATCCAGATGTGCAGATCTAGTGTCACTTCCACTGTCGCATTTCTTGTGGCAGCATTAAGGAAATCATGCAGTTCTGAACAAGGCCCACTGAAACATTAACTCTGATTTCTCTCCACAAGTGCTGCCGGGCCTGCTGAGATTTTCCAGCAATTCCTGTTGTTATTTTTTGCTTCTGATTTCCAGCATCTGCAGTTCTTTCAGTTTTTATTTGTTTATGACTTAACTATACCGATAGCAATAAGGCCTCAAAGCTGCATGCTCCAACCTTCCACCAGAGTACTGGCACATGAGCCGTGGGCACAGTTGCATCTCAGCCTACCTCCAGAGGATCAACTATCTGAATATTAATGACCATGCCATCATTTGTACCTTTTCTCAATCACCTTTGACCTTCCCTGCATCATCTTTGATCCTTGCCTTGCCTTTGGTCATCCTTAAGACCTTACTGTGGATCTGGTATTTCCCCTGAAGGGCATTACTGAACCGTTACTGGTTTTGCAACAAACGATGATCGTCTCCTGGTCATACACTCCATGCTAATGGTTTAAAAATACATTCTGACCTCTAGCTGTTGGCAATCACAATCAGCCCTTACTCTGCCATCAACTTAAAATCATAATTTTCATGCTATCCTCAGCAAGTTGACATTTTGCCCACACATAATTAATTGCCCCTCGCCCACCTCATTTCCAGGTTGTGACTGTAGCAAATGATTCTGCCTACAGTTTCTTTTGGTTTACGCAAATCGTCAGCCTTTATATTTTTGTCAGAAAACAGCCCTCTTGTTAATTGTTTCTGCATTGGAATAGAAGTAGCATCACACAAGTGCTAGATATTGACTATCTCCAACAAGAGACAACATAATATATTTATTTAAAGAAACCTTCTAAAATGAGAATTTCATTACCATGCCTAATGATGGACTACTCGGAGCGGGATGACATGTAAAACTTTGAATGAATGGAAAAATTACTGGTTTCTGAAGACTGAATTCTTCACGGTGTTTCAAAGTGATACAAATAAATAGAACATTGACATAACGCTGATTCATGACTGATCTATAGGAAGCCATCAATAATCAATTCTTAAAATGGTCAGGTGTTGTCACCACGTTATTTCAGCCCAAATTCCCTCCGTTGTAAATACCGGTGCTTGAGTGACGGTCTGACCTACAGTACAATCAAATGCCAAAACACAGTCTTTCTTTTTCAACTGAGTTACTAGATGCACCACATTAAAAGTTACCCTTCCTCAGGGTCTCGATTTGACATATTTGTTTAGAACAACCGAAGGAAAAAAGTAATGGCACATATTGTTGGTATATCTTACAGCACTCAATATCAACTGGACATTCTAATAGCAAAAACAAAACAACAGGAATGCTAAAAGTTCAAAATCCCACATTCTGTATTGTTGTTCGGTTGGCAGAATGAGGTCATCATGGCTACCCCCTAATCACAGGAAGGACTGGACTGCTGCCCAGATATTCTATCATATCCTGTAATATAAACACATTGAACAATGTTTCTACAGGAAAATGCAATATCATGTGCTCAGCTGGACCTAATGTGGTGGCAAGCTATAAATAGACAATATGAATTCCTGGGGAAGTGTGTCTGGTTTTCTTTGTGCATTGATAGCTGGAGCACTGTGCAGAATGGGAATAACTTCAGACCAGACTTCAATTTGTATTAAGTGATACTCATAAAAACAATGTGAAGGTTTGTGCTAGGCGGAAATCGATTCTCATAGAAAGTGCTGCTGTTATATGGGCTACTTTGTCCTTGTCAAAGATGCTGAGCTGTTAAGCAATTTTCCACTCTTGGCATGGGATGAGAATTTAACGGTCCACCTGGATGTTAAGACTAGTAACAGTGTAGGGAGGGGGATGTTGGGAGGGTAGGGCTGGTGCTGGTAAAATACGACAGACCTATGTGCAAAGGCCAAGATTAACACTGACTGGAGAATAGGAGGCTGCTGAAGGTTCACTTTGCCAATGGTAGGATAGCCCTGCCCATCCCAACCTTCACTCCACTGGTGCATGTGTGGCTACAAAGACTTCCCTGCAGTATTAATGCAGCACTTGGAGGGGAGGGGGGAGGAGTTTCCTTCCCATTACTAGGGCTTGCCTCTCTCATATCGCATGAACCTATGCTTTACTGAAAAGGAAGGCACCTGCTTTCATTCTCCTCGCTGCCTCACCTGCAGCCAGCATTCTTGAAAGCGGACTGCTGACCGGGTCAGAAGTGCAGTGAGCTGCTGTAACTGCATGGATGCCCCAGTGTTTGCACTGGCCACTTGCATGTGCCCCGAGTATCAGAACTTGCCCTTCATCAATGGCAATGGAGGAGGTCCCCGGGAAAACATCAGCAGGAAGAATTTCAGCACTGATTCCTGACAAAAATTACAGCATTGCTTCCAACGGTGAATCGTAAAGGGGAAGAGAAACCTTCTTAATGAACTACACCCCCATTTTAATATTTTCCTGTATCACCATTCTGTTCAGGAATGTTATTGTACTGCTCTCGAACCTGAACCTGCGTCTCCCAGCTCAGAGGCAAGGACACTACCACTGCACCACATGATCCTTTTACATGTCCATTTTTTAGTTGTGGTCAGACACTGGTCATATTGATGTAATGAACACATCTCCAAATCTGTTTTGACAGATCCATAAGTCAAGTTGAGCTAAAAGGAGTTCCAACTAATTCATGTTGAAGTCTTAAATTATGACCTGGTGCTATTCTTTGGAGGAGGGGTGGATGTCTTTCCTTGTTAATACTGTCAGGAAGCGTAATTCGGTATTCGTAGCCAGTGTCAAATTCCATTCGGTCTTTTAATGTTCTGAATGCCCTCATAAAACAGTCCTCTTGTTAATTGGAATAGAAATAACATCACACAAGAGCTAGACATTGACTATCTCCAACAAGAGAGAACATAACCGCCACCCGTTGACAGTCAATGACACTGTCATTTCCAAATTCTTCAGTATTGAACATCCTGTATTGATCAGGAGATCAACTGGATAAATGCTGTGGCCACAAGAGCAGATTAGAGGCTGGGAATCACTGATCCAATATTGTTGGATCACCACTAACCATAGGGATTCAAAAGAGCAGCCCATCAACATTAACACAAGACACATAAGGTTGGACAATAAATGCAGCCCTGCCACATTTCCAAAACAAGGTGTGGAGCTGGATGAACACAGCAGGCCAAGCAGCATCATA
>JAHRHZ010000267.1:7909333-7923887 GCA_024137785.1 Ginglymostoma cirratum | reverse complement strand
CCACACCTTGTTATCTCGGATTCTCCAGCATCTGCAGTACCTTTTATCTCTGATACATTTCCAAAACAATTTATTTTCACAATGCATTAAATCACAATTCTTTTTCTCCTTTTGAGGAATAATTAAACTTAAACATTAGAATTAGTAGCCAAACATAATACTGCTGAAGATCAAAATAAACCTTCTTGAATCTCAACAAGACCCCAAGGTTTATGCCTGGAGCCCAACAACAAACCTATAAGTTCTTGTTTCCTCAATTTAAAACACTGCCAATGACGTGCATTGAACACAGACTGAAGCCAAGTAAAACAAAATAAAATGAGGACATCCGTATTTTCTGAAAGGTTTTTAAGTCTCCATTCACCCATAATTCCAGGATATTGAGCTGATGATGAAAGAATGGCAATATACACTCTGAGAGAGAATTGTGTGTCATTTCTAAATGAATTTGGATGTCATGGTGTGCTTTTAGCTCTCTTGGTTGGAAACATCCCAGGATAGGGAGACATTCCTGAAGTTGCCATGGTGAATTGCTCAAGTACATCCTCTAGAATGTATTTACAATAGGCACAATAAGTCCATGATGAGAGCTGTGGACTATTAAACCCAGTGTTAGGAGCGCCAAGCAAGGCGAGTGCTGTATTCTGGTCAGTGTCAAGCTCCTCAAGTGTTGTAATGGCTGCAAAGAATATTCCAGACTGGAACATTGCAAGTGGCAGAAAGGCTAGGTAGGTAATGACAAGTATATATGTTACAGCCTCTGCCTTGCTCTTGTACCCATTGTCAGCACAGCTGTTGCAGTACAGCTGCTGCCTAATGGTGACCTCCAATATCTTGATGAGAGGGACCTCGCCCATGGCTGTTGAAGGTGAGAGGAGTGACATCTGGATTTACTTTTGTTTTGAGATGGTCACGACCTGTCAGTCATGTCATACAGCTATTGCCAGCCCAGGCTTCCATGTTGTTCAGGTCCTGCTGTACGATGAGTTTGTTGCCAAAGCAGCTTTGAACCAAGTTCTAAGATACTTAGAAAAGAAATGTGAATGCTGTCATCACTTCACCTGACACAAACACAGCAAATATGATCAGGAATTCCTAATACAGATTTAATATACAATGTTTCTGATTATGAAACTCTAAGCTGAGCTTTCCAGAAAATGCAATGACAGTCAGAAGGCTCAAATACCACCCCAGAGAGCTGAGGTACAATCTGCACAAGCAGTACTTGTCACAGGGGCCTGCTTCTGAATGACTCACTAAATGAAGGCCCTGTCCACTTTCTCTCATGGATGTATCAAGCCTCTCTTTTGAAGAAGAGCGCATTTCTGACCATCATGGCTTGAAAACATTATCTCAGTGTTGCTACTGCGATATAAGCCTGCACTGACATCGTTGTATCACAGAAGTGCAGTTCAAAAAGACTCCACTGGTTGTAAAGCATTCTGTAACATCCTGAGGTCGTGGAAAATATGATACAAACGTAAACATACCTTTCTTTAAGGTCAGGCATTGGTGTGTATTGTTGAAACCGACACTCACAGTGCTTGTTTTAATACTGACAGGTTTACAATACCATGGGGACAAAATGGCCCTACAAAACACTCCTTCGACCCATGACTTAACCACAGCTTAAGCCTACCGGTCACCTCTTAAAGAATGGGAGACATGGCTCACTTGTTACTGCAGGGGCAGAAACAGATGGAATCATGGAATCTAATCCCCAGAATTTTGCTGAAAATCATGGTCTACCACATGATAGACACAAGTTGCATTTTAACACTCCTTTCTGTTACTATTCAAGAGCTATGCTCACGATGCCAGCTGGACTCCTTGTTCAAGCAGTCAGCGACTGCCTGAGGCTTAGACTTGCCAAAGGAAGATCTGTCACTGACCTTAGTAAATCTGTCAGATTTAGCATTGTTATATATAAATAAGGATAAAAATAAACTGTAAATCACAACCTGTATAAACAAATTAGCCAAATTTCTCAGCCATGTCTAAATTCGGTGCAGTGGACAACAATAACTTACCTAGAATAACTTGCCTCATAGGACTGTTACCAAATAAACTAAATAGCATCTCAGCTGCAAAAATTGAATGAAACCCAACACCATACTAGAATTAGTTCGATATAATTTTCCCTTAACAAATGCATGCTGACTCTTTTGAATCAAACCACATTTTTCCATGTTGCCGGTAATTTTATCCCAAATAATAATCTCTAGAAATTTCCCTACTACCAAAGTAAAACTGATCTGTTCCCTACTACCAAAGTAAAACTGATCTGTAACCGCTGGGCTTATCTTTGCAACCTTTTGATGAACCACCCCGAATCCAGGGACTAAACAAAGATTATATCCAGAGACTCTGCAAATTCCACTCTCTCTTTCTTCAACATCCTTCAACGTCCCATCCAGTCCCAGTGTCCTGTCAAATTTAAGTACAGACAACTTATCTGCTTCTCATCAATTTTTAACCCTTCCAGTTAAAAAAAAGTTTCTTCCTTTCTCCCCATGGTCTGGGAAACATCTGCCTAACAGGTAAAGACAGATGAAAAGCCTTCGTTTTACAGAACAGCTATGGCTTTTGCCACCATGTGTAAATCCCCATTCTGGTCCCTAATCTACTCCTCCTTTCCCAGCCTTTTATTCTTGATGTGTTTATAGAAGATTTTGGGACTTCCTTTTATGTCAAGTCTTTTTTCTAACCCTCATTTTTTCTCTCATTTCCACCTCTCCCTGAACCTTATGCACTCAGCTTGGTTCTCAGCTGTATTAATGATCTGAGAAGCACAATTTTTTCCAATTTAACTTAATTTCTATTCTCATTGTCATCCAGGGATCTCTAGATTGGTTTATCCAACCTTCCCTTTTTGGGAGAAAACACAGTGATCGTGCCCAAGCCATCTTCTCTTTGAAGGTGGCCCATAGGTGAGCTACTGTTTTACACACCTCCCTTTGGTTCCAATCTATTCGGCCCAGTTTTGTTCTTTCCACGTTGAAGTTGATTCTCCACCAGTTGATTATTCTTACTGCGCATTGACTAATGTCATCTTGTACCATTATCCTATGATGCAATGATCACTGCCCCCTAACTGCTCCCCCACAGACACTTGACCGACTGAGACTACCTCACACTCAAGCAGCAGATCTAAGGCTGCCTCTTTTGGTTGGACTAGACACATATTGCTGTAGGAAATTCTCTTGAACTCAATCTTGGAAGGCTTGTCCCTCGCTGACCTGTACAGTATCACTAATCCACTCTCTTCTTTCATTACATCCATAATGTTTACACCTCTCTGTAATTTCCTCGCAGATGTGTTCCTCTTCAACCTTCCCACTGGTTGGTGGTCTATAATCTACACTGGGTAATGTAATTACACCTTTCTTATTTCTTACCTACAGCCAAATTGATTCAGACTTTTAATGATCTGCAATATTGTATTTAACAAAAAATGCCATTGTGCCTCCATTTTTTTCTCTTTCCCTGTAACCAGGAACATTAAACACCTAGCCCTGCTCTTCCTTGAGCCTGGTCCCCTGTATCATCACAGCATCATAATCCCACATGGCAAACTGTACCACCTATCTTATTAACATTCACATGCATGCGGCATAACCCCGATTTAGACTTCACTATTTCCTCCCTTACTCTGACTCCACACATTAATTTTTACTTATCTAACGCGACCTGCCTCTCCCAGCATCTCATTCATTTTGCTATGGCTTCCTAATATCCTCTCCGGACTCCTGTACCCCTGTTAAGTGAGCTTAAAACCTCCCCAACAGCACTAGCGAAATCTCCTACAAGGAACTCAGTCCTAGCTCCGTTCTGGTGCAATCCATCAAGCTTGTACTGGTAACGTCTCCCCCAAGCCCAGCCGCAGGGTCCCGGGAATCTGAAGACTTCCTTCCTGCACCATCTCTCCAGCCTCACATTCACCTGCCTTATCCTACTATTTAAGCACTCACATGTACAAGGCTATGGGAGTAATCTGGAGTTTACTACTACTTAGGAGTTCCAGTTTGTTAATTTTTGACACAGCTCGCTTAATTCCAATTGTAGTTGCACATCCTCCTTCTGATCTATGTCATCAGTACCAAAGTGGAACGTGACTTCTGGCTGTTTGCCCTCTTCCGGAAGAATGACCCGTTGCTGTCCTGTGACATTCTGTGATCTTAGCTCCTGGGAAGCAATACATCATCCCAGGAAACATGCCAAAGGCTGCAGAAATATCTGTCTGTTCTAATAAATAACGAAACCCCTAGCAGTATTGCCCTTCGACTCGTCTTCCTCCTTCCTGCATCGCTGGGCCACCCGAGGTGTCATGCCCTTAGCTTTACTTACTCTCCTCCAATATCCAGAACCGGAAGCTGGTTAGCAAGAGGGGCCTCTGGGGATTCTGCACTACCTGTCTTGTTTTGCACAGACTGCCTGGCTGTCATCCATACTTTATAAGCATATTAGCTCGGAACTGCGGTGTGACCTACTTTCTGAATACCATCCACAGAAGTCTCTGCCTTGCGGATGTATCTCAGTAACTACGACTGTTTGAGTTCTGAAGCCTGTAACTTAAGCTTATGCAGCTGGTAACACTTCTTGCTCATTGGCTCACCTAGGGCATGAGAAATGCCCCTGACTCCCCACGTGCCACAGGACGGACATTCCATTCGGCTGAACTGAACTGCCATACCCTAACTTTTACTTTCAATTTACTTTTCTTAAACTAATTTTAGCTATTTTTAACTTAATCTTGTACTGGATGAGTAGAAAGTGTCACTCAATTCTGACTTACACAGTGCTAGTTTAGAAGTTTACTTTTTTGTAAAGGTTCTGGAGTCGAAAAGCACAGTCCCCAATAGCAGCTGCTCAACAACCAATCAAGCTATGACTCTCCTGTGATGCCTCCTGTAGATTCTTTCCTCACATTCTCCTCACATTGCTTTATCTGGTGTCTCTCTCTCTTTCTCACGCATTTGTTTTGGTTTTGCTGACTGTCTCTGGGCTCTCCTCTCTCCCGCTCCTCAATTTTATTTTCTTTAAAGGCTGCATGTTTGGTAGCTTGCTGTGGTACCTGTCATGCTGAAGGCGAACTAATGACTTTCATGAACCCTGACCAGTGATTCTGCCTTCCTGTTGAATAAAGGGGAGTAAGAGGGAACTTGATAATGAAAGACATACGTGAATGTTTGCTGAAGAAGGGCCATTGAAACCAAAACACTGACTCTGTTTCTCTCTCCACAGATGCTGCCAGACCTGCTGAGTTTCTCCAGCATATTCTGTTTTTGTTTCAGACTTCCAGCATCCTCAATTCTTTGTTTATGAATGCTTGCTGTTTGTTTTCTGGAGTTAACAAAGCAAGATTCCTCACTAAACTGCAATTATAGAAGCCCTACAGTGTGGAAACAGGCCATTCAGCCCAACAAGTCCACATCAACTCTCCAAAGAGCACCCCACCCAGACTCACACCCCTGCCCTATCCCTGTAACTCTGTATTTCACATGGTTAACCTACCTATCCCTGGACATTATGGGCAACTTTGGCACGGCCAAATCTATCCAACCTGCACATCTTTGGACTCAAAGGGGAAACTGCAGCACCATGAGGAAACCCACACAGACACAGAGAGAACATGCAAACTCTACACAGACAGTTGCCTGAGCCTGGGATTGAACTCAGGTCCCTGGCACTGTGAAGCACCAATGCTAACCTCTGAGCCACTGCGCTGCCCCAATCTCATAGCACTGTGTCCAGTTCTAGTCTCCCTTTATGGACAGGATATTATCAAGCTGGAGAGGGTTCAGAAGACATATGCCAGGAATGGAGGGTTTGAGTTATAAGGAGAGGCTGGAGAGGCTGAATTTTTTTCACTGGAGCATAGGAGGCTGAGAGGCAACATTATTGAGGTTCATAAAACAATGAGGGGTTTGGATAAGTGCCTTTTCCCTAAGGTGGGGGATTTCAAGACTATGAGTTATATTTTTAAGGTGAGAGGAGGAAGATTTTAAAAAGACATGAGGGGCAACTTTTTTACACAGAGTGTGGTCCATGTGTGGAATGAACTTCCAGAGGAGGTAATGGATGTGTATGCAGTTACAATGTTTAAAAGATATTTGGATAAGGACTTGAATAAGAAATGTTTGGAGGCATATGGGCCAAGCGCAGGCAGATGGGAGCAGTTTAGTTTGGGGTTATGTTTGGCATGGACTGGTTGGTCTGAAGGGTCTGTATGACTCTATGACAGAGTTGGAGAATCTCTTTGTCACATCTAATTCATTGTCATTGTATTTATCTAAGACACTCCTGTATGAGCAGATGGTGTGTGTGTTTTTTTTAATCTCAATCACAATATGGAATCATATACTGTTTTAGCAATTATCCCTGGATTGAAAGCAATGGCCAGGACTTTCCAAAGCACCATTAATATTACATGTACCTCTCGTTTAAAGATCTGGCTGCTCCTGTAAAGTTGTTGCATTCTTTGTTGGTACATGGCTGGTATTGTTTGATATAATTGTTAATCATTGAAATTTGAGAACCATACAGCTCTCTAGAACACTGCACTCCACAAACAGCAATGAAGCACAGATGGGAGTTAATAAAATTTGCTTGCTAGGTATTATGACAGAAATATGAGAGTCACCATTCATTGTGACATTTAGAAACCTGCCAGGGGTCAACATGATGTTTGACAAGTGCCTTTTAACGTTGAGGCTTCTGTTTCTCCTGCCACACGTGGTTAAGCGTGTGCTCCCTGCTAATTTCCACCTCTCTCTTCACATTCTGGGGTTGAGCTGTGTAACTGAGTGTGTTTGGCAGGGGCTCTCACACAAGTTATAGCTGATGACCATCTCAACCAGGAGAGATTCTAACCATCGCCCCTTGACATTCCAGTTGCATGACCATCACTGAAACCCTGACCACAAACTCCCACAGAAGCTGAACTGGACTAGCCATGTAAGTAATTTGACAATGTGAGCAGAGCAGAGGCTGGAAATCGGACAGCGAGAATACTCTCAACGATGAAGGAATGCCACAAGTAACACAGCAAAAACAAAAACCATAGGGAAGTTAAACATTTGTACAAAAATTAACAATCAATACTTTGCTCTTTTGGGTCGACATGCACATCTTGTCCTCAACATCCTTGAAGTAGTACGAAGAGTTCAACCCATTCCAAGAAAAGGACTGGTCCAGCAATAAACCATTGCTGACTAATCAATGGGGTTCCTGGACACCTGGCCCAAAAAGAAGACAAAATTTATTATTTTTAGTGTAAAAGCAATGTTTCATATGGCCAATAAGAACCAGTGGCGGCAAGTCAAAGTATGCCTAGGCAAAGTCAACAAGAACTAAAGAATGACCAAAAAATGGATAGCCATTCAATGATAACAAGGTGTAGAGCTGGATGAACACAGCAGGCCAAGCAGCATCATAGGAGCAGGAATTTCTGATGAAGGGTTTAGGCCCGAAACGTCAAGTTTTCCTGCTCCTATGATGCTGCTTGACCTGCTGTGTTCATCCAGCCCCATGCTTGTTATCTCATAGGAGCAGGAGCTGCTTGGCCTGCTGTGTTCATCCAGCTCTACACCTTGTTATCTCGGATTCTCCAGCATCTGCAGTTCCTATTATCTCTAACCATTCATTGACATTGCACTGAAGGATGGTCAGATCAAAGTTTTTAATGAGTTGACTATGAATACGTACTTTGTGCATCAACAGCATTTCAAACTCATGAAGTTTACGACTGAAGACTAGTTATTGTAGCTTCCCTTCAGGAAGATGTCTTGGAAAGGATACACTGGGGATGTTCCAACATTGCTAGCTGTACATCTAGGGCTCAGGCAACAGTGTGTCAGCCAGAAATATCAAGAGAGAGTGAAGATCTCATATCTCATTGTGAAATTTGCAATTATACAGGCTGGTCAGGAATACAAAACAGTTCATTCGGCGCTGAGGAAAATTAACATGACAAGAAAATGCAGACGAAAGATGAGGGAATTAGCAGTGTAACCCCTTGAGCTCAATGAAGCATTTTTAGCTGTAGTTGTTTAGATAGCAAAACAGGACACTGAACCAATTGAAATTACAGATTTGACTTTGATGTCAGATAATGAGATGGCACAAATTCAGGGGAAATCTTTCAATGTTACATCTTCCAAGGGTCCATTATCAGTGCTAATGACAGAGATAATGATAGGCAAGCAACAATCTTCCAGTAGCAAGGCTGGGAAAGTTAAGCTGTCTGGTTTACCAGGGAGGAATCCACAGAGAACAAATGGAGACAGCCAAGACCCTCACTAAGCTGGAGAAAGTGCTTACATACTTCAACACAGATTATAGAGCCGATTGAGGATGCGCAAAATCAGAATGAACTGCATACGACTCCATGGTTGAGCCACTTCAACATTCAGAACATGGTTACAAGGAGATGACCTGTCTCAGAAACTCAAGGTTTTGCAAATGAGGAAGTATTTGTTCCCACAGAGAGTAACAGACATTTCCCCAGATATATTATGAGATTGTCGTTGAGTTAGCAGTGAAGATTTCCTCAGCAATTCAGGAGATTGAGATATCATGGATTAACCATCAGGCTTAGAAGGGACAACATCCTCTCTGGAGAACAATCAAGGGATAACTAATCCTCCAGCAGAAAAATGATTTACAGACCAATCCAAATCAAAATTAGAATTCAGGTCAACAGTATTGAGCCCACAGCCCAACGACCTTCCAAGTCCAAACATACACAATTTGTGAAGTCACAGATTTAGCTATGGGTGAATGGGGTGGTTGGGTGCTGTGTGGGAGTGGAGGTGTGGTGCCAATAAATGTAAGCATAGTTATATACCCAAATGTACAAAGATTATGGGGTATAATGCTTGATGAGAGATGTGGTAGAAGGTACTGTTTTTGAAAGGATTAATTGGAGGCTATTTTGAATCTTGCTCAATCTGACTATGTCACACATTCACAGAAGGGAAAAAAGAAGACTTTAGCTGGAGATTCCAAGGAGAGAGGGTGTAACATCTTCGTCTCTTGATAGTGTTAGTTACTTTGTACAACCATGAAACATATCTTGTAACTATTATTATTAAGCAATAAACTAGATTTGTTAAAACAAGTGTCTCTTCTTGTCAAGATCCTCTATCACTGCTAACTAAGGAATGTTAACACTTTGATTTATGTTGTGAAACCATGACCCACCAGGGGCTGTCTAACTTTATCAATGTTTTTGTTTAGGAGCAGGGAGTTGGATTGGAGTTGGCAGGCCCAACCATTTGCTGTTATTAATTCCACAGCGCATACAACAATCCTCACCCTGCAATCCCTTTCCTCTATGCCAGCCATGGCTTAGAGGCTCTTGTCTGTCTTAAGGCTGCGTGCTGAATTCACGTATCAACTCTTGAACACAGAAACTGTGATTCGTACTTCAGTGTAGTACTGAGGAAGTGCTGCTCTTATGAATTTGGTGTCTTCAGTTAAACTGAGGTCCCAATTGCTCTCTTGGATGTGTGTAAAAGATCCCATGACGGAGGAGCAAAGTTTTGTCCTGGTTAATATTTATCCCTCAATCAATATCCCAAAAGCAGATTATCTGGCTATCTTCATACTGCAGTTTACGTTAGCTTGCTGCGTGCAGATTGGGTTCCCGTGAACACTGTCACCAGTCTTTCCACCTTGTAATTTCTCTCCCCATCTTTCCCGATCCCCCACAACCATTACCTCCATGATTTCCCAATGTGATCTCCATCCATGATTCCCCTGCACAAAAACAGAAGGTGCTGGAAAAGCCCAGCAGGTCTGGCAGCATCTGCGAGGAAAAGGTCAGAGTTAATGTTTCAGGTCTGGTGACCCTAACTCAGAACTGATGGTAGCTGGGAAATCATCTTTTTATATGTAGAAAACAGGGATGTGTGGGGGATTGGGAGTAAACGATAGCATACTGCCTAAAGAGATTGAAGAACAGTTGGACAGACGAACAAGTTAATAACAATCTGGCGAGGAGGGTGAATAGTTGTTAATGGGGACTGTTAGAATCAAAGAATCATAGAATCCCTACAGTGTGGAAACAGGCCCTTTGGCCCAACAAGTCCACACCAACCCTCAGAATATCCCACCCAGACTAACGTGACTAACAATAGGTAGTGTGTAATGGCAGACTGTGATAACAAGGCCTGGTGTGTGGGGTGGGGGGCTAGGACATGGGAGAGCTTAGGCTCTAAAATTATTGAACTCGATATTGAGTCCAGAGGACTACAGTGTCCCCAAACAGAAAATGAGGTGTTGTTCCTCCAGTTTGCGCTGAGCTTTGCTGGAACACTGCAGCAAGCCAGAGACAGAGATGTTGGCCAGGGAACAAGGTGGTGTGTTAAAGTGGCAGGCAACAGGTAGCAGAATTCTGCGAGCAGAATGTAAATGTTCTGTGAAGCGTTCACCCATTCTACGCTTTGTTTCTCCAATGTAGAGCAGACCACATTGTGAGCAGCGAATGCAGTAGATGAGATTGTGGAAAGTGCAGGTGAAGTGTTGCTTCACCTGGGAGGTATGTTTGGGCCTTTGGATACTAGGGAGGGAGGAGGTAAATGGGCAGGTGTTGCATATTTGTCGGTTACAGGGGAAGAGGCTGCAGAGAGGTGTTGACGGAGAAGTAAGTGTGGACCAGGGTGTCCTGGAGGGAACAGTCCCTGCAGAAGGTGGACAAGGGAGGGGAGAGGGATATGTGTCTGGTAGTGGCATCTTGCTGGAGGTGGCAGAAATGGCGTCTGATGAACTTCTGGATGTGGGTGCTGGTGGGATGGTAGCTAAGGACAAGGGGAACCCTATCGCTGTTGTGGGAGGGAAGACAAGGGATGAGGTCGGAAGTGTGGGAGATGGGCTGGACTTGGTTGAGGGCCCTGTCGACAACGGAGCTGGGGAATCCTCGGTTGAGGAAGAAGGTGGACATTTCAGAGGCTCCCTTGTCGAAGTTGGCCTCATCTGAACATATACGACGGAGGAGGAGGAACTGAGGGAATGGGATCGAGTCCTTACAGGAAGCAAGGTGTGAGGATGTATTGTCCAGATAGCTGTGGGAGCCAGTGGATTTATAGTGCATATTAGTGGCCAGTCTATCCCCAGAAATGGAAACAGAGAAGTCCAGGAAGGGAAGGGTTGAGTCAGAGATAGACCAGGTGAAAGTGGCAGGGTGGAAATTGGAAGCGAAATTGATGACCTTTTCTGATTCCAGATGTGAGAGGGAAGCAGCACCGATGATACCATCCATATATCGGAGAAAGAATTGTGGGTGGGGGCTGGAAGAGGAGTGGAACAAGGAATGTTCCATGTACCCCACAAAGAGCCAGGCATAACTGGGGCTCATGCGGGTACCCATGGCCACCCATCTGACCTGAATAAATTGGGAGGAGTTAAAAGTTGTTGAGGGTGAGGACGAGCTTGGCCAAGCGGAGGATGGTGGTGGTGGATGGTGATGGTTCAGGTCTTTGCTCTAGGAAGAAGTGGAGAGTCTTAAGACCCTCCTGGTGGAGAATGGATGTGTAAAGGGATGGCATGTCCATGGTAAAGAGGAGTTGGCTGGAACCTGCAAACTGTAAGTTTTGAAACAGGCGCAAGACATCAGAGGAATCACAGATGTACGTGGACTGTGGGCAGAGGAGTGAAGACTGAGTCCAGGTAGGAAGAGATGAGTTCTGTGGGGCAGGAACAGGCTGAAAAAATGGGTCTGCCTGGACTGTCCTGTTTGTGGATTTTTGAAAGGAGGTAGAAGTGAGCTGTGCGGGGCTGGGGGACTATCAGCTCAGAGGCAGTGGCGGGGAGGTTACCAGATGAAATGAGATCAGTTACCGTAGTAGATAAAATGGCCTGATATGCCATGGTGGGGTCAGAGTCGAGGGGAAGATTGGAGGAGGTATCTGAGAGCTGGCGCTTAGCCTCTGCAATGTTGAGGTCAGTACGCCAGACAACAACAGCACCACCCTTATCGGCCGGCTTAATGACAAAGTCAGGGTTAGATCAAAGCACACGGAGTGCAGTCAGTTCGGAGGGAGGTAGGTCAGATTTGGTGAGGGGGGGCCAGAGAAATTGAGGAGACCAATATCATGTCGACAGTTCTCAATAGACAGAATGAGCGCAAGGAAAAGGCCAGACGGAGGAGTCCACGGGGAGGGAGAGTGTGGGAACTGGGCAAAGGGGTCTTTGGGACGAGGTGAGGACACTTGTCCGAAGAAATGGGCACGGAGGGAAAGACGGCAGAAGAAGAGTTCGACGTCATGTCATGCTTGACCCTTCATCAGAAGGGTCTAGGCCCGAAACGTCAAGCTTTCCTGCTCCTATGATGCTGCTTGGCCTGTTGTGTTCATTCAGCTCTACATCTTGTTATCTCGGATTCTCCAGCATCTGCAGTACCTATTATCTCTGGAAGAACAACACTTCATTTTCTGCTTGGGCACCCTGTAGTCCTCTGGACTCATCAGAAGGGTCTAGGCCCGAAACGTCAAGATTTCCTGCTCCTATGATGCTGCTTGGCCTACACCTTGTTATCTCTGTTGTTCTTCCAGTTTGTGTTGAGCTTTGCTACAACCCTGCAGCAAGCCACAGAGAGCGACGTTGGCCAGGGAACAAGATGGTGTGTTAAAGTGGCAGGCAATCGGTAGTTCAGGGTCTTTTTTGTGAGCGGAACATAGATGTTCTGCGAAGCGGTCACCAATCTACGCTTCGTTTCCCCAGTGTAGAGGAAACCACATTGTGAGCAGCGAATGCAGTAGACTAGATTCTGGGAAGTGCAGGTGAACTGTTGCTTCACCTGGAAGATATGTGTGGGCCCTTGGATACTGGGGAGAGAGGAAGTAAATGGGCAGGTGTTTCACCTTCACCAGTTAAAGGCAAGGTGCTGTGGGGCTGTGGGGTGTTGGTGTTGTTGTTGGGGGAGAAGGAAGAGTGGACCAGGGTGTCCCGGAGGGAACAGTCCTTGCAGAAGGTGGACAAGGGAGGGGAGGGGAATGTGTCTGGTAGTGGCATCTTGCTGGAGGTGGCGGAATTGGCATCTGATGATCTTCTGAATGTGGATGCTGGTGGGATAGTAGTTAAGGACAAGGGGAACCCTATCGCTGTTGCGGGTGGGAAGAGAAAGGGTGAGGGAGGAAGTGTGGGAGATGGGTTAGATCCGGTTGAGGGCTCTGTCGCCAAAGGTGCTGGGGAATCCTCAGTTGAGGAAGAAGGTGGACATTTTGGAGGTTCCCATGTCAAAGTTGGTCTCGTCAGAACTTATGTGATGGAGACGAAGGAACTGAGAGAATGAGAAAGAGACTTTACAGGAAGCAGGGTGTGAGGATGTATAGTCCGGGAAACTGTGGGAATCAGTGGGTTTGTAATGGATATTAGTGCCAGTCTATCCCCAGAAATGGAAACAGAAATGTCGAAGAAGGGAAGGGAGGAGTCAGAGGTAGACCAGGTGAAAATGAAGGCAGGGTGGAAATTGGAATCGAAATCAATGAACTTTACCAATTCCAGATGAGAGAGGGAAGCAGCACCGATGATATCATTGATATATCAAAGAAAGAGTTGTGGATGGAAGCTGGAATAGAACTGGAACAAGGAATATTCCTGGGTTTGCCCAGGACAGCCCTGTTTGTGGATTTTTGTAAGGAGGTAGAAGTGAGCTGTATGGATCTGGGGGACTATCAGCTTGGAAGCAGTGGTGGGGAGGGAGGTTACCAGATGAAATGAGATCTACCGTAGTAGAAGCAATGGCCTGATGCGTCATGGTGGGCTCATGGTCCAGGGAAACCCAACAGGTCTGGCAGCATCTGTCCAGAGAGAAACAGAATTAACATTTCAAGTCCAGTGACTGTTTTTCAGCACAAACGGTCATTGAAGCCCTGTGAAACTTGTGGAAGCGTTAATAACCCATCAGTCTCTTGAGCTGAACAATGGATCTTTGAGCAGAGACTAAGATACTAATGACGTTGAACCTAATGGGCCTTATCACGTGACCTTTAGGCCTATGGAAAAAAAAGGCAGTCTCTCTGTGGATCCTGGTCAGTCTGCTTAAACATCAGAACAGAGTAGTAGCAGGCAGCACACCAGGCTGACATCTGAGCCTGCCCGAAGTCCTCAAAACCCAGTTTTAGAAAGATTGAGCAAACCTATTCTCTGTCTATAAATATCTTGTGGTGTCATCACCAACTTCAAAGAAATTTTGCAGTTCCTGTCTTTCAGCCATCTGGAATCACCTGAACTTTACCTTCTGAGTGAAAAAAAAAACTCTTACTGGACCGTGATTTATATGATTTAATAATTACACATTTGGTTTTAATTTATTCCTATTTGTGAATCTTTTATCTCTTCTGCTTCTTGTGTACTTGCATCTGTGTGTGAGTTTACGTGTGTGAGTAAAACTATTTTTAAGATGAGAGAAGCATTTAAAAGGGACCTGAGGGGCAACTTTTTCACACAGAGGGTGGTTCGTGTGTGGAATGAACTGCCAGAGGAAGTAATAGATGTGGGTACACTTACAACATTTAAAAGATATTTGGATAGGTACATAGAGATAGCAAGA
>JAHRHZ010000267.1:7869777-7904333 GCA_024137785.1 Ginglymostoma cirratum | reverse complement strand
TGGGGACCGGGGAATTGGAAGTTCTGGAGGAGGTGGAGGGCGTGGGTGGTGTCACAGGCGTAGGTAGGGAGTTCCTGGACCAAGGGGGAGAAAATGGAGTCGAGACAGGTAGAGATATGTTCGGTGGGACAGGAGCAGATGGAGACAATGGATCGATGAGGGCAGTCAGGTTTGTGGATTTTGGGAAGGAGATAGAAGCGGGTGGTGCGGGGTTGGGGAATGATGAGTTTGGAGGCTGTTGGTGGAAGGTCACTTGAGGTGGTGAGGTTGTGGATGGTTTGGGAGATGATGGTTTGGTGGTCGGGGGTGGGGTCATGATCAAGGGCATGGTAGGAGGAGGTATCGGAGAGTTGGCGCCTGGCCTTGGTGAAGTAGAGGTCAGTGCGCCATACTACAATTGCGCCTCCCTTGTCCGCGGGTTTTATGGTGAGGTTGGGATTGGAGCGGAGGGAGCGGAGGGCTGCACGTTCTGCAGGGGAGAGGTTGGAGTGGGTGAGAGGGGTGGATAGGTTGAGGCGATTGATATCTCGACGGCAGTTAGAGATGAAGTGGTCGAGGGAGGGTAGGAGGCCTTGGGGTGGTATCCAGGAGGAGGGGGTGTGTTGGAGGTGGGAGAAGGGGTCAGTAGAGGGAGGGCTAGGCTCACGGTTAAAGAAGTAGTCAGTACCAGTACTTCATTGCACAATCAGATTAAAGTATTGTTGACAGCATTCACTGCATATAAGCCATACAGAAAGCACACAGATAGGTCCTGTTCAATAGGCCGAGGAGTAATATTAGTGGCAGAGAGGCAAAAATAGCATTCGGAAATCAGGAAACGGATGAAAAGATTGCATACCACAGAGTGTGAGATGCTGTCGTCTGAAAGGATTGTGTTCCAGACAAAATATCAGGCCCAAACCCAAACTCATTAAAGGTTGAGACAGTCAAAACAAGCACAAACAATGCGTTCTAAGGGCATTCTCCTGAACATCCTGGTCAATACTTGTCACTCAGTCAACACTGGTCTGGTCATTACTTCATCACTGTTAGTGCAGTATTGCCTTGTGCAAATTAGCTACTTCATTACAATAGCAACTACATGTTAAATGTAGCTGTAAAACACCTTGGAGAAAAAGTAATTGAAGTACTTGATAGGAAGTTAGGACTAGTATATAACAGGAATGAAATGATGCTTCAGGTCAATAGAGCTTTGAACTGTGATAGGGCATTAACTATTTGATGAATGCAGCACAAATTCACTGGAATAACACCAGGACTTATCTCATGTTAAAAAAAAGTTGTTAATAAGATTATAAACTGGATTGGAGCAAGAGCCCTTCAGTACCATTAGTTTAAATCCTTACTCAATGAACAGGATGGATCCGGGACTGGATGGTTTGAGTTATAAGGAGAGGTTGGATAGGCTGACCTTATAGAGATTTATAAAATCATGAGGGGCATAGATAAGGTGAGTAGCAAAGGTCTTTTCACTAGGATGGGGGAGTTCAAAACAAGTGGGCAAATTTTTAAGGTGAGAGGAAAAAGATTTAAAAGGAACCTGAGGGGCAACCTTTTCACACAAAGGGTGGTGTGTATATGGAATGAATTGCCAGAGGAAGTGGTAACTGCTGATACAGTTACAATATTTAAAAGACATTTGTACAAGTACATGGATAGGAAAGGTTTAGAGGGATATGGGCCAAACAAACAAGTGGGACTGGTTTAGTTTGGGAAACTTGCTTGGCATGGAAGAGTTGAACCAAAGGGTCCTTTTCCATGCTGCATGACTCTATGACTTAATGGGTTGGGTTTTGAGGACAGATTTCATAGACCAGGCCTCTATGCTCCATGTCAAATCAGTGGATCACTGCTAACCATCATACGCCACATCCTCCCACTTCCCAATTTCTAATGCCTTCCCCTCCTCCCATTGGACTCTCCTGAGGTTCTTCGCTGACATCAGGGTTAGAGAATCTCTGTTCCCCACACCCCAGTGAGCAACCATCAGGTCCCCTTGCTGCTTTACTCAGCTCACTGATAGTATTCTGTGGGACCAGAAAGACAGGTTCTTATGGCTGTGATGCATGCTTCTGTAAGCACCGTGTTTGTGTCAGTATTGTGTCTTTATTTGGACATAATCCAATTCCTGGACCAACAGGTTTAAAATTTATTAGGAGGCAATCTTGGAGATAAGCTGTCATTACTTAAAAATTGATGGGGCATAGGAACCAGATGAAATGCGTCCAAGAATATTAAAGGAAGTGAGAATGAAAATTACAGACACACTATCAATTATCCTTGAACCTTCTCTGGATTTGGGGATGGTGCTGAAGGATTGGAGAATTGCCCACATTATACTCTTCTTCAACTAAGGTTATAAACATTGGCCTGGCGATGACAAATAAGTTAGTTTAACTTTGGTGGTGAAGGAATGTCTAGAAACAGTTATCCATATTCAAATTAATAGTTAGGTGGAAAAATGCAGATTAACTTAGAAGAGACAACATGGATTTGTTATGACAGAATTGTGTCAAACTAACTTGCTACAGTTTTTTGAAGATTTAACAAAGATGGTTGATGAGGGAAAGCTGGTGATGTGGTGTATATGAATTTCCAAAAGGTGTTCGATACAGTGCTACACACAGCAGATGTGTGAGAAAGTGATAAATCATGGAATTAAAGGGATAGTAAAAACAAATACAAAATTAGCTAATGGATAGGCAACAGAGAACAAAGGTTTAATGGGTATTTTTCAGGCTGAAAAGTTTGTAGTGGAGTTCCCCAGGGCTCAGTAGTTGAACACTTGGCATGCAGGTGACAATTTCAAAATTTACGGGTGACTCAAAACCTGGGAAAATTGTAAACTGTTAGGAAGAAAGTGTAGAACTCCAAAAAGACATTGACACATTGGTGCAGTGAAAGGATAGGTGACAGATGAAGTTCAATGTGGAGGAGTGTGAGGTGATGCAATTTTGGTCCAAAGGATGTGGAGAGTCAAATAAAATTAAATGTCTATTTCAAATGTTGCGTAGGAGTAGAAAGACCTGGCTGTAAATGTATGTAAGTCATCGTAGACGGAGTTGTTAATAAAGCATAAAGCACTCTAGGTTTCATTAATAGAGAACACAGATTCATGAACTGGTTCTACCTCAGCTGAAGTGCTGTGTACAGTTCTGTGCCACACTTTTGAAAGATATTAAAACTTTAGACAGCGTGCAGAAGAGGTTTACAAGAATGCTATCAGGGATGGGACACTGCAGTTATGAGGATATATGGGAGAAATTGGGACTGTTTTCCTTTGAGAGGAGAAAGCTAACAAGAGATCTGATAGAGGTTTTCAAAACCATGAAGGGTATGGACAAACTGAACAGGGCAAGGAGTTCATACTAGTAAATAGATTAAGGAAGAGATGGCACAGTTTTTAAGCCTTTTGCAATCAAAACAAGCATTAGGTGGAAAATCTTTTTCACACAGCAAGTGGTTAGGTTATGTCATGAACTGCCTGGAAGTGGTGGGGCAGGTTCAAGTAAGGCATCCGAGAGGTTATTGGATGATTAAATAGAAACAATATGCAGGATAATGGGGTAAAGGCCATAAAATGCTGAGTGAGCCAGTACAGGCATGATGGGCTGAATGACCTCCTTCTGTACTGTAATAATTCCATGATTCCCTGATCTCCACTAGCTGTTGGCAAAACACTCAGCCTAGGGGGGAAGAAGTACTTTTCAATATCAATCACCAAATTTCCCTGATCGTTAAGAAGAGGTTAGGCTTGATTGTGCGAAACCTATGTCAAAGTTCTCTTCATCTGGGCTACCATGCTCCATCTTATTTTAAAAAAATCGGAGAGTGAGAGTTTTTTTGCATTGACATCGTACTTAAACCGAAAACTATGTCCAAAATTTCAGGTGCTGCATACCTGAGCACGAATTAATACAATGTAAGGTTTTCCTTCAGAAGCAAACCTGAAAATGCTTTCACTCTGTTTACTGTGCTACCAACAGTGGGGAATAAAAGGAAACCCTACCCTTGATACTTATCAAATGACTCAGCGGAAATGTATTCAAGTGAACTGTAGCTGTTTTGTTTTGAAAATTCATAAGGTTGCAGCAAGACAAATGAATATTAAAAGAATCTGAATTTCTTTCTTTTAAGGATAATGTGGGAGTTATTCTGGAGCTACGCGGGTGGCACAGTGGCTCCATGGTTAGCAGTACTGCCTAACAGCGTCAGGGACCCCGGTTCGATTCACCCTTGGGTGACTCTCTGTGAGAAGTTTGCATGTTCTCCCTGTGTTGGCATGGGTTTCCTCTACGTGCTCGGGTTTCCTCTACGTGCTCTGGTTTCCTCTCACAGTCCAAAGATGTGCAGGTTAGGTGGATTGGCCATGCTACATTGCCCATAGTGTCCAAGGATGTGTAGGTTAGGTGGATTAACCATGGGAAATGCAGTGTTACAGGAATATAGTAGGGGGCATGGGTCAAGGGATGCTCTTCAGAGGGTCAGTGTAGACACAACAGACTGAATGGTCTGCTTCAGCACTGTAAGGATTCTATATTGCCATTACTTGGATCCTCTGTGATGATGATTATCCTGTTGTGTTACTCTGTGTTAACCGAGTTGAGCTTTTGTCTTCATTCTGTCTGTTCTCAGTTACACTCTAACCTTCAGTTTAGTTGAAAGATACTGTGGCACACAGATTTGCTTTACTATTGTTCTTTGAGCTTCTTGCACATTGAGTGAAATGGTTGCTGTGGTGATGCCATTTAATGTAGTTCATCCCAACAATAACACAATGAAGGGGTTTGGACTCAACTCTCATTGTGTCTTCGCATTAGGGCATTAGGTAATGTGCACTTAGCTTGGCTAAGAACATCACCCACCTCCTCTCTGCAGAATGATGGTGATTTTAATGTGTTTTTGAGTGCAATTTAATAGCTTTTTATGTTGTGCTCAGTCACATTGGATTTCTATCCATTGCATATTTTGTGGTTGCTTATCTAAATCCTTAACATCTGTGTGGATAGCCTTCACTCTGGTTTTGTATAACCTCTTCAGGCAAATACAGCATAGCTGTGGAACTGTTTGCTTATTTAGCATCCAGCTTTGTTTTTAAATGTCACATTAAGCTGCTAAACCAAAGGGACAAAGAAGTAGACCATTCAGCCCTTTGAACCTGTTCACTAATTTATGTACCTAATTGATGCTAATACTGAACAAGGCCAGAAATCACATGACACCAGGATATAGTCCAACAGGTTTATTTGTAAACATAAGCTTTCGGAGCCTCAGTCCTTCTTCAGGTGTTAGTCTAACACTAACACTTGAAGAAGGACTGAGGCTCCGAAAGCTTGTGTTTACAAATAAACCTGTTGGACTATAACCTGGTGTCGTATGATTTCTGACCTTGTCCGCCCCAGTTCAACTCTGGCACCTCCACATCAATACTGAACAAGACAGATTCCAGTGTGAAATTTGGCTTGATTAGTTTAATTTTTGCAGTCGGTTAATCACTAAATATATTAACATGAGGCTGCCACTATTCTTTAACAAATGAACATAACTGCATTACATAAAAGATAAAAACATCTCCATATATATATGATAGTTCAGAAATATCATAGCATAAACAACAAAACAAAAGTGTCATTCTGCTTCCCAGAAAGGTCCTTTTAAGATATTCAATCCCAATAAAATGTTACTCTTGTCTTCACTCCTTAATTTCTTGCTTAACTCTTTCCAGCCTTCCTAATCAATAGACTTCTTCCCAGTCCTAAACCGTTTTTTGTTCAGCTCTGACAGCTTTGAACTTCTATACAAACTCTCACAGCTTGGAGACTTCATCAACTAAAATCCATCTGCACAGCAAAACCTGATTCTCCTGAATTGAACTAAAAGACCCAAATGTCCCTGGTCTGTTTTCTCTGTCATAAAAGTTCAACTTTGTAAACACTTCTTCAATTAACTCCACTGGGATCCAGCTAGGCACTTACTAAATTGCATGTTTTCTTAGAAATAATATATTTAAAACACTTGCATAATTTGGAAAAGTGAAATTGGAAATCCCAAAATTCCTGCCTTTTCTCCGTATTCTTTGATACTCACCTAAGAAAAATCTATCAATCTCAATCCTAAAGATTTTAAGTGACCCTTTTTACCGCGTAGAATCCTTCTAACAATTTAAAATCTTGATTTAAACATGTGATGGATGGAATAGTTTCAATTGTTGATGGCCCACTGGAAACTGGAATGTGGTTATTGTCGGACATCGGGAATCAATCCCAACATACTGACTCCCCATATTGCCCTATAACATTCCATTAACCATTTCAGCGCAGTGCTGCAGAGCTCTGGTAAGGCCAACAAATTGAAGAAATGGAAACATCTTCCCAGCCCATCAGGACATCAACAATGATCTGTAACACCATTAGAACACACCAACATGCTTACACAGTCCCTTGTAATCCCACATATATGACCTTCAGCACTGAGAAAGCTTCCAAAGTGCAGATACAGGGGAAAACCAATACCTGCAAGATCCCCTTCAAGCCATGCACCGTCCTGACTTGGAAATATATCATCGCTCCTTCACTAGCTCTATGTCAATATCCTGGAACTTCCTTCCGAACAGCACCCAATATCCCAGGGACTTGAGTCTTTTAGTTTCAGAACGGCAGCTTGCCACCATCGTCTTCAGGGAAATTAGGGATGGGCAATAAATAGTCACCCAGCCAATGACACCCACATCCTATGAATGAATAAAAATATCTTTCGCAAGTCACTATCTCACAACAACCAGATAAAACACTTCTCATTAAGAGCTGCAGTTGAAAACGTTGCCATTGCCTCTATGTCTGCATTTGAACTTTCAAGTAGCTCACACTGAAGGAATTATATTGAGCTGTTACAGACGACTTTCTACTCAATTTTATTTCATTGATGAATTTTAACGAATTGAGATAATATGGTGTGACAGACAATGGTGAGCCTAATCTGGTTTTGAGAAAGGATTCCGCATTCTGATTGCTGTACAGTGAACTGAATACAATTAAGGGTATGATTGAGCAGGTCACCAGTGAAGCGGTGTTATAGTGAATAGTAGGGCAAATTCCAGGCACTTCGGAGTTCAGACGCAGAAGTGGCTTAAGCAAGAAATTCTCAAGAGGTCAAACGCGTTCCAAAGTTCCGGTTTGGAACTGGCTGTATGCAAATGGATAGTGAGAATAGGGTCAATCCTCCAATGATCCCAAGCCTAGTGCTACTCACTCTCAGCACTCACAATAATACTGACTACCTGTGACTAAACGATTGAAGAAAATTTTTTTAGCAGTGGATAGTTGGAGTCTGAAATGCACTGCCTCAGAGTGGAAACTGATTCAATGGGGACATTCAAAAGGTATTTAGACAAATATTTGAAAGAGTGGAATACGCAGGGCTCCAGAGTAAAGGCAGGAGAACAGGACAAAGTCTGATATTCACAGCAGGCCAAGCAGCATCAGAGGAGCAGGAAGGCTGACGTTTCAGGCCTAGGCCCTTCTTTCTTTCTGAAGAAGGGTCTAGGCCCGAAAGGTCAGCCTTCCTGCTCCTCTGATGCTGCTTGGCCTGCTGTGTTCATCCAGCTCCACACCTTGTTATCTCACATTCTCCAGCATCTGCAGTTCCTATTATCTCTGAAAGTCTGATATTCATTGGGATAACCAGTACAGACATGATGGACCAACTGACCTCCTCTGCACGGTAAAAGTTCCATAAGTCTGTGAAATCCAAGAGGCTGGTGAAGAGGGGAGGTTGTGGGGAAGATGCACCTCTTCAAGATTCAGATGCTTCACAAGATGACAGGAAAATGGTTGAAAATGGCTCAAACTTCCGTTTTGCTCAGCACCTGCTCTATCGAAGGAGGACATTGTCCAACTTCTAGCTGCTACAGAAGGAGATTCTTATCCATCAGAAATGGTCATTGGGGATTCAGATACAGTGCTACAGATCACTAAATCTTATGCAATGCTCATCTAAAATTCCATTAAGCACTGCCAAAGAGCAGCTCTTCCACTTCCAAATTCCAGTGATTGCGAAAGAATAACACTGTGCCTAGGTTTACGGAATACAAGGTTAACCATCGGCTGGGACGAATATAGAAGAGAATTTCATGAATGTCTTCAGAAACAAGTCTTTAGAAAGTAACTTTAAACTCCCTGCCCCCTACAGATTAGTAGGTTGACTGATCTGACCTGATTAAGGGCAGATCTTAAAACTAGTTCTCACTGTCACATTGTCCAGGGCAATTAAAAGCATGAATAATAAACGCTGACCTAGCCATCAAGATACATAAAACCCACTAAAAATAAAGAAAACCTTCTATTGAACGTGCACAAGGAGGAAGCCAAACAGTTAATTGATTCCAATGGAAGTTAGGCTGCCATCAGAATCACTAGAGAGGCAGTGACCTAGCTGGGCTGTTAATCCAGAGACCCAGATAATGTTCTGGGGACCCAGGCTCAAATCCTGCCATGGCAAATGGTGGAATTTGATCAATAAATATCTGGAATTAAGAATCTAATGATGACCTTGAATCCACTGTTGATTGTTCGGGAAAAACCCATCTGGTTCACTAATGTCCTTTAGGAAAGGAAACTGCCATCCTTACTTGGTCTGGCCTACATGTGACTCCAGACCCACAGTAATATGGTTGGCTCTGAACAATTAGGGATGGGCAATAAATGCTGCCTGATCAGTGAAGTCCTCATACTGTAAGTGAATAATAAAAGAAGGAGAATTCAACAATTCAGGGAATAAGCTGAGATTCCCTCAGATCTATCGTAAAAGGAAGGCAAGGTTTTTTCAAAAATATTCATTCACAGAATGAGGGTGCCACTGGCTAACTAAGCTTTTATTGTCCATCCCTATTTGCCCACAGTTAAGTGTCAACAACATTGCTGTGAGTCTGAAGTCACATGTAAGCCAGACCAGGTAAGGAAGGCAGTTTCTTTCCCTAAAGGACATTAATGAACCAACAATCAATTCATGGTCATCATTAGACTTATAATTCAGATTTTTATTGAATTTAATTTCAACCATCTGCCGTGACAGGATTCGAACGCAGATCCCCAGGAAATTAACTGGTTTTCTGGATTAATAGTCCACTGGGCCATCAGTTTTCTGTCCTCACCAGCATGTTGCCATCGTGCTCAGGAATTGGGTTTAGATACAGGCAAAAGGGTGGTATTTCAATGTTGCTCTTAAGTGCTGCAGATTTTCAGATGGGCTGCCTATGAAGGGCAGCATTGATGGTAGAAGTCCTAGCAGATAAGGAGGAGGTGAATCCTGAGGTATACACAGCAAATGCTGCATCTTCTGTGAAAGAGAAACAAATTAGCATGTCGGGTTGTGACTTTCAGAACCATTCTGCCTTGTATACATTGCTAGATTGATTCCATACAGTTGCCTACAATAGGGAATGCAAATGAGTTAAGATGGCCTGAATTAGTCTCTCATATCCTCTCAGTACATAACTAACGTTCCAAGTTCAAGAACAAAAACAAAGTTGCTGGCAAGCTCAGCAGGTCTGGCAGCGTCTGTGTGAAGGATAAAACAAAGTTGATTTTTGTTGGCAATTTCAAGATTCTTCTCACTTATAGAAATATTGAAAGTCATTGTTTTAGATTTTATTCAATATTTCTCCAGAACTAGAGCTGAATTCTCTCAGATCAACATCTTAAAGAACGAATGAACAATTATCGGGGGACATGCAAGAATTTTGAGTGGAGGTTAAAATCGGATCAGAGAAAGTGACTGGTACCAGTTTAACCTGAGGATCAGCGCACATTGGGTGAAGGCTGGAGTTGAGAAGATTTGACCTTCATGGGTATTAATTGAACCCGTGCTGTTGGTGTTGCAAGCAGCTGTCCAGCCAATTGAGCTAACCAGCCCGCAGAATGTTTGGCCTTGTATTGAGTTCAAGTGGATGCAGTAAAGACGCCTGAACTGCCTACTGGGTATTTTCTCTCAGTATTTTCCAGTTCTTCCCTTGCCCTTGTTTACAACTTTCTCCATTGGACCAACAGATCTCATTAAGATCCTCCATGTACGTCCTCACACTCGACTACTGAGTCTGTCGATAATGGCTGAATGGATGCTTTGACAGTGTTCTTTTTTTATTCATTCACAGGATGAGGGCATCGCTGGCTAGGCCAGCATTTATTGCCTATCCCTAATGGCAGGTACAGTCACCATATTGCTGGATTCCCCATTGTTGACAATTGTGTGGAATCAATCCAGCAATGTATACGAGGCAGAACGGTTTTGAAAGTCACAACCCGAAAACATTCTCAAAATCTACCTTATCAATGCCTCGCATAATTTTGTACACCTTAATCAGATGCCCTCAGTCTTCTCTGCTCCAGGGAAAACAAACCAGATCCTATCAAGTCTCTCCTCAAAACTGAGACTTCCTAATCCAGGCTACATCCTGGTGATAACAAGCATGGGGCTGGATGAACACAGCAGGTCAAGCAGCATCATAGGAGCAGGATGATGCTGCTTGACCTGCTGTGTTCATCCAGCCCCATGCTTGTTATCTCGGATTCTCCAGCATCTGCAGTACCTTTTATCTCTGATACATCCTGGTGAATCTCTTCTGCACCCTTTCCGGTGAAATCACACCCTTTGGATGGTGTGGCGATCAGAATTGCACACTGTATTTTATCAGTGGCCTACCAGGTCCCTGTTCAACTGAACGGCTTATTTTTGGAGAACAGATAAGAGCCAGCTACATTGATGTGTGTGCAGTGATCTATTGGTCAGACAAGATGAAGATGGCAGACTTCCATTGCTGAATGATATCAATAAATCAGCTGAGCTTCACAGTCATAGAATCATAGAATTACATTGTGCAGAGGAAGATCATCCACATCCTCATGTCTGTACCTCCTGTTTGAAAGAGTTATTCAAGTAAGGCATGCTCCTACTCTTACTCGTAGCCCTGCAATCGGAGATTGAAAATGTCACTTTCACTACTGCAATAAATCCTTTCCTATTTCTTAATTCTGTCCTGTTGTACAGTGGTGTCAAGTTCTGAAGGGTTAATGCCTTAAGCAGTGGAATTGTGGGGAGAACAGCTTTTGTCTTGAGGAAGTGTGACTCTACATTCAGATCCTTCTCATTGCCTTTGTAACAATGTCCATCATGTCAGTGCAACTTGTACCTAGTTGCTGTCATGAAATAATTTAGATTTTATTTAAGAGCCTCTTCTCATTAGAGTACCATGTGGTTTTCCAGTGACCATATTCAACCCTATAGATCCCTACCCTGAACAAGGATGGGGCACCTTACAGTTAGCATTAGTACGGAGAGCTCATACAACAGTGAGCAGTGACATGGATTGTTCAAGTAGCAGTTTCCACTGTCTATTGACTTCTTATTATATCTTTTCTTATCATTGAAGTGATTTCATCCTTAATCATGAAGGACATTGCAGCCCCTTCACAATTTTCTCCATGTTTTTTGTAGACCTAATCATCTGTTGTGATTAGCTTCCAGACCTGAGCATCTTGTAGCTATCTTTCAGAAATGATGAATATGTTGTACAATCTAAGTTGAATTTGCATCAGCAATTAATTGAACTTGTTACTTACCACCTGCTTTTTCAAATAATGAAAGCTTGTTTGGCCCTGAGTCTATGCTTCTACTTGAATCATTTACTCACATCTTTCTTATTTCATTCTAATGGTTTAAAAATCACTTTACAGCTTGTCGTGCTCCCCATTGGATCAGACAGTTACTCTGCTCTCTTCCATTCTGCCAGTTTATGAATCGTTATTTATGCTGCCCATTCTATCTGAGCCCACCTTCTATTTATTCACTCCTTCAGCCACATGCTCACCTCACTAATTTGTTTATTCCTATGCCACAACTCAGGTAGTAATCTGGAGATTATAGTCTGCTGTGATGATCAACATCACCCCAAACCTCAATCTCTGTACTGCTCCATGATCACCATTCCTGCAGCCCCTAGTGTCCCCGACTGTAGCTTCTGCAAGAATAATGTTGTTATGTGATTTTGAAGTTAAGTTTGACAGGACCTCAGAGTCTCAAATGTCAACATCCACACCTGACTTTCTTCCACAACCTGCACTGTCCCTATTTCCCTATAGATCTCAGCGCCAACGTTACTTATCCATTAACCTGTACCCATAATACATCACATTGCTTCTCTTCTGACATGCTTCCCTCAGTATTTTTAACAAGTTGATCTGGTAAGAGTATGATACATTTATCAAAAAGGTTGAAATTTGTCTTGATGTGTACTATTTCGTCCATAGTCTTCAGCTGGATCTCAGTTTTAGCGCTGATGTGAGTACAAAGGGAGTCCAAGTCAAACAGAATTAGCTTCTGTTCCGGTGACAATTATTTTCCATTATGGGGGAAGCAAGCAGGAGCTGGAAGCAGGGCAACATGGAAAAGCTATCAAAAGCAAGCAAATGTCAAATCCACTTTCAATCAACACACAAATGCAATTTTGTATCAAGGAAATGAAGTGGTTCATTTTGGTTGAAAGAGCGAGGAAAGGCAATATAAAGTAAGGGATACAATTTTAAACAGGGTGCAGGAGCAAAGGCACCTGTAGGTATAAGTATATTGAAGGTGACTGAACAAAATGAGAATGTGGTCAATCAAGGAAAAAGAATATAGCACTTTATAAATGGGGGAATTGAGTATGAAAATGAGTATGTTCTATTAAAAATAAACATAGAACGGCAGATGCTGAAAATCAGAAACAAAAACAGAAATTGTTGGAAAAACTGAGGAGGTCTGGCAGCTTCTGTGGAGAGAAAGCAGAGTTAATGTTTCAGCTCCAGTGACCCTTCCTCAGAACACTTGGAGTTCTGAGGAAGGGTCATTTGGACCCAAAATATTAACCCTGATTTCCCTCCACAGATGCTGACAGACCTGCTGAGTTTCTCCAGCAATTTGTGTTTTTGTTACTTTAAAATACTGATTCTCTCTCAACTGGAATATTGTGTCCCGTTCTGGACACCACACTTTAGAAAGGTTGTGAAAGCATAAAAGAGCATTCAGAAAAGATTCACAAGGTTGGCTCCAGGGATGAGGAACTTCAGATCCAGGGCTAGTTTGGTGAAGCGGTTCTTCTTGGAAGAGAGAAGATTGAGAGGAGATTTGCTAGTTATCCAAACTCACGAGGAGTATGGTCAAAGAAAATGGAGAGAAATTGTTCCGATTGACAGAACAGTGAAGAACCAGAGCATACTGATTTACTCTGATTGGCAAAAGTGCCAATGGTGACACGAGGGAAAACATCCTTTCACAATGAGGGGTCCGGATCTGAATGTAGAGCCTGGGAATGTGGTGGATGTAGGTTCAAACAGGATTTAAAAAGTGAATTGGATAATTATCCAAAGATGAAAAATTTGTAGAAAGATGGTCTGTGGGAGTAGGTGATTTGGCATTGCAGAGCCGTGATGTCTGTCTGTGTTCTCAGTGTTCTATGATTTAATACAGTGCCTTCCTTTCATCACTGAGCTTTGCAAGTCAGTTTCAGTCTTGAAAATGGGCTCCAAGTATGACAACTCTACAAACGGTAATCATGGAAAATGGACTGAGGTGTACTGGGTAAGAGGTGTCAGCCCAGGCTGGATGGATGGATGGAATTGTGTCACCATCGTATTTCAGTATAGCTTCATTTTGTTGTCCTGTCTGCTGTGAACTTCAGTAACCGTTGCTAGAAGGACAAGGGCTGTAGATATATGGGAGCGCCACCACCCGCAAGTTCCCCTCCAAACCACTCACCATCCTGACATGGAAGTATATCACTGTTCCTTCAGTGTCACCAGATCAAAACCCTGAAATTACCTCCCTAAAGGCATTGTGGGTCTACCCACAACAAGTGGACTGCAATGGTTTGGGAAGGCAGCTCACTACCACCTTCTCAAGGGCAACTAAGGATGGGCAATAAATGCTGGCCCATCCAAAGATTTCCGTATCCCACGAGTGAATAAAAAAGTTACATTTAAGAGACATCAAACGCCCTTAACACCTCAAATAGGGAAAGATGAGGTTATTGAAGTCCTGTTCTCATCATTCTTTGTTTGCAAATGGGGAAGGTATGTGTCAGAAAGATGTTATACCATGGAGTGCATTATCGTCAAGGCGCAGATACTCGGCAAACCGGTCCCTGAGTCTGCGTTTGGTCTCCCTGATGTAGAGGAGACCACATCAGGAGCAACAGATACAGTAGATGAGGTTAGATAAGAGCATCTGCTCCCTGCGTGCACCAACCGACACCACCTCCTGGTTGTCAAGCACTTTAACTCCCCCTCCCACTCCCCTGGTGACATGTCCATCCTTGACCTCCTCCAATGTCAGAGTGAGGCCAAATGTAAACTGGAGGAACAACACCTCATACTTCACCTTGGGAGTTTACGGCCCAATGGCCTGAATATTGATTTCACCAGCTTCAAAAATCTGTCCTTCCCTGACCTGTCCATCTTATTACTCACCCATGCACTCCATCCTCCCCACTGACCAGCTACAATAACCCCCTACCTGCATCCACCTATCTCCATCACATCTACTCTCCCCCCAGCTCCAAACCCTCCCTCTATTTATTTCTGGGCTCCCCCAACTCTCCCCCAATCCTGACAAAGGACTTTGGCCCAAAACTTTGACTTTCCTGCTCCTCAGATGCTATCTGACCTGCTGTGCTTTTCCATCTCCACATTTATTGAAAGGTTTAATACTTTTTTTTACTAACAGCAATTATAGGGCCTCACCTCACCCAGAATGTCAAAGGAAACAGGTCAGGCCGCATTCCTGTTGTCATTATGCACTTCCAAAGTGAGCACAGCAGAGATAAATGAGGGCGGGTGATCAGAGACTGATATTTGGTACAGAACAGGTTTTGACTTGGGAAGCTGCAGTTTGTGTTGTGTGGGGAGGAACAGTGAGAACTGCTGCGGAGAAGACAAAGTAGTCTAGAGTGAGAGTGGAATGCTTTCACTTTTTCCCACACTGTTATAAACATTTCCAAATATAAAGCGACAATCTCTTAACTTGTTTCAATTTTACAACCTGTCATTATATTTGCATTACTCCAATCATGAGCTCTTGTACATTCCCAAAGTTAATCGATCCATGAATGAAACCAGCATCTCCAGTTGCCAAGACCCTTCCTTAGTTTGGGAATTCATTTCCTAAATCTCTTTTGTGCACTTTCCTCTAAGAGTTTCTTTAAAGCATATCCTTTTGGCTACAATTTTGACAGCATCTTCCAAATCCACGACTACTTCCATGTAGAAGGACAAGGGCAGCAGGTCTATGGGAACCCCACCACTATTGACTCACTAAGCAACTCACCATCTTGACTTGGAAATATATCGCTGCTCCTCCACCATCATTGAAAAATCCTGGAATTCCCTTACTAAAGGCCTTGTGGGCCAATCTACAACACATGGACTACAGTAATTCAAGAAGGCAGCTCACCACTATCTTCTCAAGGGGCAACTAAGGACAGGCAATAAATGCTGCTCCAGCCAGCAATGCACACGTCCAACAAGGGAATAAATAAAAATAGTGATTTTAAAATTTTCAATCTCAAATTACTTAGGTCTGATCAATAATTGAGGGTCAGGTGTCAGTCCAAATCTTTGGAATCATTCAAGCTTGTGAACAGTTTTAGGGAGTCAGGGGATGAATTGCACGCTGCAGATTTCCCATCCTTTGACCTGTAGCCATTGGATGTAAATGGTATTTATATCCAGTTCAGTTTTTTTGTAAATCATAAATCTTGGCTACCCCCACCCTTTCTCATAGGAATTTGAATATCAAGGGTTAGATTAGAATCACTCAGCATTGCACTTGTCTGGTGTGAATGATGCTTTCCAGTTGACAACCCAAGCCTTGTTACGTATAAACATAGACTGCTTCATTATCCGAGAAGTTGCAAATGGTATTGGGCTTTGTGCAATCATCAATAAATATGCCCACTTCTGACTCCATTTTGGAAGAATGATCATTGATGAAGGAATTAAAAATGGTTTCAATGCTAGTAGAGTTCCCTGAAGAATTATTGCAGCAATATCCTGGGGCCATGATCTTTCTTTGTGGAGGGGATCCCCCGATTTCCAATTGATTTTAATCCTCCCAGGGCTCCTTCACGTCACATTCAATCAAATACTGCCTTAACGTCAAGGACACTCACTTGCCTCTGGAATTCAGCTCAGTTATCCATGTTTCAAGGCTGTAATGTAGCCTAGAACCTGCTATCAGTGAACAGATTGCCACTAAGTGCCATCGCAGAGCACTGTTGTCAATGCCTTCCAGCACTCTGATGGTGATTGAAAGGAGATTAATGGTGTGGGAATCGACTGGATTGGATTTGTCCTGCTCTTTTTTTTTTGCAGACAGGTCTATACCCGGGAAATTTTCCACATTGGCAGGGAGATAGCATGTTGCAGCTATATTGGAATAGTCTGATAACACACGCGGCTTGCCTGAGACACAACATTTCAGCGCTGCAGCTCGGATGTTTTTAGGTTGCCTGGATCATCCATGCGGCACTTCTGGAGTCAGATAGAGTCATAGATCAGTAGAGCCGTACAGCAAGCAACAGAACCTTCCGTCTGACTGATCCATGCTAACTAGGTATCCTAAATTAATCTAGTCCCACTTGGCAGCACTTTGGTTGACAGCGCTTCATCTATGTCTTTTGCACTGACACACTGGGTACCTAGATTGTTGAGAATGGAAATGTTTGTAGAGATCATACCTCTGGTTAAATGTTTAATCTTCCACCACCACCAAGTCATGAATGAATCTCGCAGGACAGCAGAGCTTTAAACCCAGCCAATGGCTGTGGGATCACTTTGTTCTGTCTGTATTACTCATACAGTCTTACATTGTTGTCGAGTTTTTGGTAGGCCTGCTGCTGCTGCTGTCACCGTCTCTGGCGCTTCCTCATTGAACTAGGGTTGGTTCCCTGGGTTTGACGGTGACGGTAGAGTGAGGATATGCCAGGCCTTAGAGTTACAGACAGGAGTTGAAGAAAAGCTGCCGTTGACGGTCCACATTTTTCGATCTGTTTGGAACCTATCGGTGGTAGGTGTCACATCATAGCATCCTCTGCTCAGTTCAAGGACCGGAATTACTCCACTCGTGTACTGCACAATAGTCACTTCCACCAATATTGACCTGGACAGATGTGTCTGTGATAGGTACATTGGTGAGGATGAGGGCAAAAAAGCTTTTGCCCTCCTGACGGTACTTTCAATGTCAGCCATTGGCCCAGTTTGACAGATATGCCCTAAAAAAAGGTAGACAGCCTGGCAAGTCTGGCTAGTATTGGCAGTACTGAGCCACTCTTGGCCATGGAAACTGAAGTCCCTTACATACTGTATTTTTCCTATTCTCAATGCTTCTGCAAAATAATTTACATTTGAACCAAAAATAGCAACTCCGAAGCAAGACTAATTTGACTTTCTAAGCAGGCGCTGCATGATGGGCAAGTACAAGAAAATCGAAACCAAATCCATTCACCAATGCTATGTTCTTGAAGAGAATGTGGGCAACTTTATCTGCTGAAGAAATGTGAGACAGCCAGTGTGGGCTCCTTACTTGAAATAAAACAAAGAAATGCACGTGTTGGAAACTTGAAACAAAAACAGAAATTGCTGATGAAACTCAGGAGGTCTGGCAGCATTGAGAGAAAGTAAGCAGAGTTAACATTTTGAGTCCAGCGACTCTTTATCGGAGCATGTTTAGAATCATAGAATCCCTACACTGCAGGAAGAGGCCACTTAGCCCATCGAGCCTGCATCGACGTTCCAAAGAACATCCCACCCAGATCCAGTTCCCACCCTAGCCTCGTAACCCCACATTTACATTGGCTAATCCACCTGCCTAGCACTACGGACAATTTAGCATGGTCAATCCACCTAATCTGCACATCTTTGGACCGTGGGAGGAAATCAGAGCACCCGGACGAAACCCACGCGGAGTACATACAAATTCCACAGAGACTGTCGCCTGAGGCTGGAATTGAAGCTGGGTCCTCGGTGCTGTGAGACAGCAGTGCTAACCACTGAGCCATGGCACAAGATATTATCTTGCCAAGGGAATCGATGAGTGTGCTAGCAATAGCTGCGCTAGCTGTGGCATCGTTAAGGCACTGAGGAACGACAATAAAACTGCTCAAATTATGGGGTGCTCCCGCAAAAGTCGTGATGGTTGGTTACCCTGCTGAGAGCTCAGAGCCCGGAACAGCGAGGACTGCCCAGCCTGTGACAGTCAAAGCCAGAGTCATGTTTAATTTCTACGGTAACAAGGTGTAGAGCTGGATGAACACGTTTCAGGCCTAGGCCCTTCTTCAGAAATGGGGGAGGGGAAAGGGGGTTCTGAAATAAATAGGGAGAGAGGTGGAGGTGGATAGAAGATGGATGGAGGAGAAGATAGGTGGAGAGGAGACGGACAGGTCAGAGAGGCAGGTGTGGAGCAAGTAAAGGTGAGTGTAGGTGGGGAGTTAGGGAGGGGATAGGACAGTCCAGGGAGGATGGGCAGGTCAAGGGGGCGGGATGAGGCTAGTAGATAGGAGATGGGATTGGGGCTTGAGGTGGGAGGAGGGGATAGGTGGGAGGAAGGACAGGTTAGGGAGGCGGGGACAAGCTGTGCTGGTTTTGGGATGCAGTTGGAGGAGGGGAGATTTTGAAGCTTGTGAAGTCCACATTGATACCATTGGGCTGCAGCTTTCCCAAGCGGAATATGAGGTGCTATTCCTGCAACATTCGGGTGGCACCATTGTGGCACTGCGGGAGGCCCAGGATGGACATGTCATCTGAGGAATGGGAGGGGGAGTTGAAATGGTTCGCGACTGGGAGGTGCAGTTGTTTAGTGCGAATCGAATGTAGGTGTTCTGCAAAGCGGTCCCCAAGCCTCTGCTTGGTTTCCCCGATGTAGAGGAGGCCACAACGGGAACAGCGGATTCAGTATACCACATTAGCAGATGTGCAGGTGAACATCTGCTTGATGTGGAAAGCCTTCTTGGGGCCTGGGATGGGGATGAGAGGGGAGATGTAAGGGCAGGTGTAGCATTTCCTGCGGTTGCAGGGAAAAGTGCCATGAGTTGTGGGGCTGGAGGGGAGCGTGGAGCGGACAAGGGAGACCCGGAGAGAGTGGTCCCTCCGGAAAGCAGATAAGCGTGGGGAGGGAAAAATGTCTTTGGTGGTGTCGGATTCTTCTTTGCTGCCACAGTTGATTCATTCACGTGCCACCATTCTACATCAAGGAGACTCTGTGACCGCACATCCTCTGGTGAATGACTAAATAACCGTTGCCTGTTGCCAGAGAAGACGAGAGCAGATAGCTGTACAACACAGGATAACAAGGTGTGGAGCTGGACGAACACAGCAGGCCAAACAGCATCAGAGGATCAGGAAAGCTGACATCTCGGGCCTGGACCCTTCCTACTGTCTCTGAGCTGGACAGTCCAGCAGGTTTGTGGAGCTCTCAGTGACCCAGGGAGCCAGCCGAATAAGCACGTGTGCCGTGCAAGCCTCTCTTTGACACTTGAAAGGGTTCAGGGATTTCATTCCCACAATGGGCGACTTGGCTTCACCCACCAGCAGAGCATTCTGCAGGAGGACATCTACCAGTCAAGGTGGTGGGGTGGGGGGAGCTACGGTCACCCAGGGGTTTGTGGTGGGACAGCCATCAGTCCAACAGTTCTCTGGCTGCACCCACACCCCAACACCCTCCTCATCCAACACCCCACCCACCCACAACACTGATGTGCGCAGTTGTTTCTTAAGAGGCCAGGGGCACTTACCAATTTACTTTTGTCCTGTGTGGCCTGCATGGTCCCTTTAAGATCAGCACACCACTGTGCATGACTGCAATTTAAAGGGACCACAGCACATCTTGTGGGACATTGATTATCTCCCATGTGGTGCGACCCTGGATTGCTGCAGGGTCACACAGTTTAAGGGGGACATTGACATGAAGTCTTACCTCAGGATTCCTCTTGATAGAGTCCCAGCTGAGCGATCTCATAATTGAGGGCACCACCCCACCCTCCCCAAACCCCACCACCAGGATCATTGAACAGATCACTGGGATCCAGAAACAGAGGTTTAGCTGTCTTGACTGGTGAGGAGGTGGTGCCAAGTAGCTTTCAGCTAATCAGGTCTCAATATTCCTAGTGATTGACCGCGCGCCGCACAGTCTGTGAATCCCAAGACAGCTGCTGTTTCTGTTTATCCCAGGGTCAAGCTTAGGAGCCACAAAGAGGAGGAACAGGAAGAGGGGGGAAGGAGGGAGATGAAGGTGAGTTCAAGGAGGGCACCAGTTGTGTGCAGCCCACATGGAAGGGGCGTTCACCATCAACTAATTGGAGAAGTCGCTTTGCATAACTTCTTCTGCCATCAGGTGGCTCAGTGGTTAGCACTGCTGCCTCACTGTGCTAGGGATCCGGGTTTGCTTCCCCCCTCTGGCGACTGTCTGTGTGGAGTCTGCACATTCTTCCCGTGTCTGCGTGGGTTTTCTCCCACAGTAGTCCAAAGATGTGCAAGTTAGGCAGATTGGCCACAGGAAAATGCAGGGTTACAAGGAGATGTTAGCAGGGCCGGTTTGGGTGGGATGCTCTTCAGAGGGGCAGTGTGGGCCGAATAGCCTGCTTGCACATTGTAGGGTTCTGTGATTGCACTCTGTTGCCTCTTGATGTACCTCACACAACTCAGGAAGTACCAGCCAGCCCATTGTCTGCGGTCAATCCATCGATCAACTTGCCCACCCAGCAATAATGATCCAATTACAATCCTTTCATTTTTCATCTACAACAATTGGAAACACTGCACAACCAACAGTACCCATCATTTGTAAACTTATACTCATGAAGCAGCTTGCGTCAGTGGTGGTCTGGACGTTGTTGGGTCTAAAGTGCAACCCTTGTGTAATGTTGCCAAGGATCTGAAGAGGAAGGTAAGGAGTCCTCCTGAGATCCCCCTGAAGAGGCTGTAGGCTGCATTGCCATCCATCAGGTCATTCTACCCACACTGGCCTCACCAGCCCAGGTTACCCTGCTCACAGGCGACAGCCAGGGTGAGATCGGGGTGCTGGGGCATACAGCAGCAACAGACCAAGTGTCCTGTATCTTATGTTTGCCACATCATGACCTCAGTGTCTCTTTCTAGCCTGATCTAGTGACCTAGAGGAGGACAGACCTCTAGCCATCAGGGACTCCGTCAACCCTCTTCAATCAAGGAAGTCAGAAACCGCGTGACTATCTGCCAAGCTTGCAGTGTTGCATGTTATTGTGCAAAGTCAGCTTCAATGTCTGCGCTGGAGGCTGAGACAATGTCAGGTTCTTCACTCGTCTCCGTATTCGAGTGGAGTGGTGGCCGCTGTTTAACCTCTGTTTCATCGGAGGACATGTGAAGGGGGCATCTGTGAGGTGGGGATCGTCAGAGATCAGGAATGTTTATGCATCTGTAAGGAAGCTGGAGTGCCCACACACCCCTAAGCAATATGGCCCTTGCTCGATATCTGTTCACATTGCCCTCTGGCTACCACTGCCCTCCTGATTATGGTCAGTACTGACGGTATGTGGGTGTGTTTGACCTTCCCCAGTCAGGTCCAGTTCACTCCCTGTTGTGTGCAGTCTTGGCCTCGAACAGAAAGAACGGTTGCTGTGAATGAATATGTTAACAGGGCTGTCTGTACATGAGTGATGCCTCACATTGAGTCACACAGCATGGAAACAGATCATCCGGTCCAACACGGCTGTGGCGACCACGTTTCCCATACAAAAACTAGTCTCATTTACCTGCAAATGGTAACATAGATACAAGAATAGAAATTACTGGAGAAGCTCAACAGGTCTGGCAGCATCTATGGAGAGAAATCAGAGTTAATATCTTGGGTCCAGTGGCTCCTCCTCAGAATGTTTCTGATTTACAGCATCTGCAGTTCTTTAGGTATTTATTAGGCAACACAGAATTGTGACAGGTGTGTGTGTGTGTGTGTTTCTGTGTTTATGTGTCTGTGCGTGTATGCGTGTTTCAGTGTTTGTGTGTGTGTGTCTCTGCGTGAAGGGCTGTGTGAGTGTGTGTGTGTGTGTGGATGTGAGAGAGAGACTGTGTGTGTGTATGCGCGAATGTGTGTGTGTGTGTGAGAGAGCGACTGTGTGTGTATGCGCGAATGTGTATGGGTGTGTCTGTGTGTGTGTATATGTGAATGTGTGTATGTATGTGTGCATATGTGCATATGTGTGTGAATGTGTGTGAATGTGTGCTTGCATCTGTGTGTGTTCTGTTTGAGTGTGAACGTGTGTGAGTGTTTGTGTGTGAGTTTGTTTGTGCGTGTCTGTGACTCTGTGTGTGTCTGCATGTGTGTGAATGTATGTGTCTATGCGTATGTGTATGTGAATGTGTGTTTGTGTCTCTGTGTCTCTGTGTGTGCGCGTGCGAATATGTGAGAGTGTGTGTCGGTATGTGTGTGTCTATGTGTGGGTATGTGTGAGTATGCGTGAATGTGTGTGTTTGTGTATATGTGTGTGTCTGTTTTTCTGTGTCTGTGAATGTGTATGAGTGTGAGTGTGTGTGTGTGTGTGTGTGGTTGTGTATGCGTGAATGTGTGTGTCTGTGAATGTGTGTGTGTGTCTGTCTCTCGGTCAGTGTCAGTGTGTGAGAGTGTGTGAGAATGTGAGTGTGTGAGACTATGTGAGAGTGTGAGTGTGTGTGTGAGAGTGTGTGAGTGTGTGTGTGTGAGAATGTGACTGTGTCAGAGTGTGCGAGAGAGTGTGTGAGATTGTGACTGTGAGTGTGTGTAAGTGAGTGTAAGAGTGTGAGTGTGTGAGGTTTTGAGATAGTTAGAGAGGCATAGAGAGAGCGTGTGCTGTGGCTGTGAAGGATACATAGTGAGGGCTGTGTGACTGTGACGGGGTGAATGGATGGCTGAAGTGTGTGGAAGCTGGTTATTGGAAAGTGCCATTGTGGGATCAGATCCTACCCTAACAATTTTGCCAGGTCATTAAACTGTCTTGGGTCAAGGGCCATCACTGTCCAGCTGAAACAGGACATTCAGTCCATTAACCTGCATCACTCTCTTTCTTCCTTTAAACCAATTCAGTTTCGGCTTGACCTGCTACTCGCTTTCCCTAATTTCATCAATATTTCTAAATTTCAACCGTTTCTACGCCTGTTAAAAATTAGTTACTTTAATTGCCACATTAGGGTTGCCCAATAGGCTAGGTCTTTTGCTTAAACTTCAGTCTGTGGTGATCCACAATTAACCAACATTAACCAAAATACTAGGTGGTGGCTTGGCTCTTTGTTTTAAATATGTTTTTCTTACAATTTTAGCCACGATTTTGAAAGTGTCTTTCAAAATTCCTTTGAGGATACAGGTACAAAGGAGGTAGGTTGCTTTAAAATGTTTAATTCTCAGGCTGCTAACATGTTGGTGAATTTGACATTCAATTTCTGGAGTCACGTGACCAGGCTTCCTTCCCTAAAGGACACTAGTGAACCAAATGAGTTTTTCCCCCTGACAACCGGCAATGGATTCATAGTCATCATTAGATTCTTAATTCCAGATATTTTTAATGAATTCAAATTCCACCATCTGCCATGGAAAGATTCGAACCCAGGTCCCTAGAACATTATGTGGATTAACAGTCCAGCGATAATACCACCAGGCCATCGCCTCCTCTTTGAAGGCAATGGGAAGGTGGTGATGAAGTGGGGTTGAACTTCCCAATGATTTGTGAAAACTGATGTTGCATTTTAGCTGATGTTGCAGGTTAATGAGAAAGAGGAAACCAATGTCAGTGCAGCAGTAATTCTCGCCTCTAATCTAGAGAGTTGGGGGTTAGAATTTCATTCTGATACAAAAACACTAGAGAGACTCATCAGCGCAGTATTGAGGGAGTTTTGTAACATCAGAGGTCCTGTCATTTTCACAAAGGAAAGACTTGTGTTTATATAGCACCTTTCATGATTTCTGGATTTTCCAATGTGTAGGGAGTGTTGTGATTTGGGAACCAATCAACCTGTTTTTGTGATGCAGTTGGAGGAATTATATTAATCAGGACACCAGCAACGTAAATTAATTAAAACACCAGGGAAAAGTCTCCTGTTTTTCTTGAAAAATGCTGCAAGATCTTTTACATCCACCTGACGGGGCAGAAGCTGGTTTGATTTAGTATTTCCTCCAAAAGACTGCATAACCAACAGTGCAGCATTCCCTCAGTATTGCCTGTAAACCCCGGCTGCGTGTCAGCTGTAAATGTTAATGTGCCCAATTCACTGGAGTGGGGCAGGAACCCACGATCTTCTGATTTGCGGAAATGAGATGCTAAAATGTGCCCCTGAAATAAATACGAACGAAGTCATGCCAACATTTGAAGATCACTCCTTGCCCTCGGTCCCTTTCTCTTATTTGCTGTCTGTAAGTTCTGTGCGAAATCGCTAGTGGTGTCTGAAGACAGCGAAATGAGCTGGTTGTCTCTCAGAAGTTGCACGACCCACGCAATTTTGTGACCGCCAACTTGCAGCTTAGCAGCAGGTATCAGCACTGAACAGCTGGAATTGCTTACAGAACAAACAGCACGCAATCCGAAACCATATCATTGGAATATGGCGGTATCATTGACATGATCAGAAGCCAGCTTTGGAATAATAATGTTCAGCAACAGTGATGTCATTCCAGACTATTTACTGTCATTTAAGTTAATATTTATAAACAAAACAGACCCACAGGTGCTGCCCTTCAGAAGTCACGGTAAATCGAGGCCCATCAATTCTGGATGTTAGAAAGGTACCAGGAGCACGATTCAGAAAACACTGGAGGAATTCCCCTGGTGTCCCAGCCAACATTTCAGGGAGTCAAAGGCTGCATTTTATGGCAAGAGGTAGGAGTGAGGATCTATTCGCCCCACCCTACATCCCATATCCTGAGAAGGGAGGTTAACCAGAAACCCCCTCACTCTCTGAAGGCTAACCCCACAGTCACAACATGCTGTGGGTGGGCTAAGCTAGTTAACAGTGGTAACTCCAGCCCTTAATGGGAGAGTTCATGCCCTTGGGAGCTATGGGCTGACACGTCATCCCTGGCAGTGCCAAAGGGAGCGCTGAGGGTGGCAAAGGCACAGAATGTAGTCTGGGTGGGGGGAACTTAAGTGTTCGTCACTGAGGCTGCTCAATAGCACCATTGGAATTTAGAATTTTAGAATTAGGTTCGTTGTCACGTGTACTCAAGTTACAAAAGAACAGGAGTGCGGTGAAAAGTGTACAGTGTTGCCAACGATGGTGCCATCGTAAATACTAAGTACCTCAGTATAATCATAGCTACAAAAAATAGAGAAAATAAAAGAAAAAATTACACTACACATATATACATAGCATATGTGAGAGTTAGGAAAATAAGAAATAAAGCTAAAATGATAGACATTACAATCTTTCTATAACGGCTTCCACATGGTCTGACTGGGCTCCACTGGTTCCCAAACCAGTAGCTATCATCGCTCTGGGCCCACTGGCCATCCCCGCGCTGCTCTGGGCCACAGGCAGGAGAGGGAAAAGACAGAGAAAATAAGACACAAGAACGAAGAAAAAAAAGAGATTAAAAAAAAGAAAAGGAACAGACAAAGCAGACAAGCTGCAGCTGGTACGTCCTACTCTGCTGCCATCTTGGTCGCTACTGACCAAGCTGGCCGAGTCTTAAAGGATGTTACTGCTAGACTGGCCCTGCAGCAGATGGTGAGGGCATTAACAAGGGGGAAATGTCTACTTGACCTCACCCCCATCAATCTGCCATTTGGTGATGTTTGGAGTGACCAGTGAACAAACCCTGTGGAGTCAAAGTCCTTTCTTCACATCGAAGATACCCTGCAATTTTTGGCACCATCACTGTGAAAACGGGACGGACTTCAAACAGACCCAGACACTCAAAACTGGGCCTCCATGAGGTGCTGTGGGTCATTAGAAGCCGCAGAATTGCATTCAATCACAATCTGCCAAACTCAAACCTCAGCTATCCCCCACTCTACCATTACCATCAAGCAAGGAAATCAACCTTGTCTCAATGAAGAGTGTCATTAGCAGCACCATACATATCTAACAATGAGGTGGCAATCTGGGAAAAGCACATCTCAGGACTACTTGAATGCTAAACAGCAGAACCAGCAATAGACATGGCGAAGCAACCCCACATCCAATAGGACCAGATATAAACTCTGCTGCCCATCCATATCCAGTCATGAACAGCATTGGACCAGTAGAAAAACAAGAAGTGGAAGCTTCACATATACTCCACCTTCTTAATAAAGGGGAGCCCAGCACATCAGTGTAAAATACTTGCACCTACCGTCAGCTAGAAGCACCAAGTGGATGCTCGACTGGTCTCCTATAGTGGACCACAGATTCATAGATACCAGTCTTTAGTCAATTTGATATTCAACCCCTCCCATTAAGGGCTGATATCATGTGATATCAAGAAACAGTCAGAGGCACCAGATACTGCAAAGACTTTGGCCCCTGACAACATTCTGGCGTAGTACTGAAGACATATGCTCCAGAACTTGCCACTCCCAGCAAATGTAGCCAAGCTGTTCCAGCAGTTACAACACTAGCATCCACCCAACAATATGGAAAATTGACCAGATAGGTCCTGTACCCAAAAATCATGACAAACCCAACCTAGCCAATTACTGGCCTGTCAATCTACTCTTGATCATTGGCAAAGCGATGGAAGAGGTTGGCTGCAGTACTTTCAAGTGGCCCTTGGAAAAGAATAACGTGCACACTGATATTCAGTCTGAGCTCTGCCAGGGCCACTCAGCTTCTGGTCTCATTACAGCCTTAGTCCAAACGTGGATAGAAAACCCTGAATTCCAGAGGTGAGGTGAGAGTGGCAGCCCTTGACATCAAGGCTGCATTTGACTGAGTGTGGCATCAAGGAGCCCGAGCAAAACTTGGCTCAGTGGGATTCAGGGAAAATTTTCCACTGGTTGGAGTCATACCTGGCACATAGGAAGTTGGGTGCGTCTGTTGGATGTCAGTCATCTCAGCTCCTGGGCATCTCTGCAGGGGTTCCTCAGAGTGATGTCCATCTTCAGCTGCTTCATCAATGACCATCTCTCCATCATAAGGTCAGAAGTGGGGATTTAGCTGATGATTGCACCATGTTCAGCATAGCCATATGCAGAAAAACCTGGACAACATCCAGAATTGGAGCGATAATTGTCAAAAAACATCTGTGCCACCCAAGTGCCAGTCAATGACTATATCCAACAATAGAGAATCTAATCAACACTTCTTAGACATTGAATGATGCCGCCATCACTGAATCTCCACTATCATAAAAAATTGTAAGGTAACAAAAGTTTTGGATTGTTATCATAAAAGAAATGATCCGGTCATTTTGCTCATTTGTGGAATCTTACTATGCACAAACTAATTGCTACATTATGCTCAAATGATGACAAGATGATACTTAGAACAGTAAATACCAAATGGAAAAAGCTTTGCGATATCTTGAGACACACTGACACCATAATAATATAAAATTGCCTTCCCATCTTTTGCAAGAAGTAAAATCTCATGAGATAGAATGAAGGAACTAGCAGTGGAGTCAACATTTCTTATATGGAAAAGAAAAATGGCATTTGACATTTTGTTTAAAGAGGTCTACGTGGATGACATGAGTAGGGTGGATAAAGAGGATGCAATAGATGCAGTGTTTTTAAATTTACAAAGGCCATTCAATAAGGTGTCACATAAAACGTGGCACACAATAAGAGTTCATGGTGGTGATGGTGATATGGATTAGCATGGATAAAGCATTGGCAAAGTAATGCAAACAGTCAGGATAAATGGATCATTGTTGAGTTGGCAAAATGTAACTAGTAGGGAGGCACGCCACAGGATTCAGTGCTAGGCCATCAATATTTGCTGTTTATATTAATGCCTCAGTTATAATTGTAGCTACACTTGCTGGTGGTATAAACAGAAGCTAGAAAGCAAGCTGTGAGGTGGACTCAAAGAGTGGTGAAGTGAGTATGCAAAGATTGGGCAGATGGAGTATAGCATGGGAAGATCTGAGGTTACTCATGTTCACAAGAGAAAGAAAAATGCAAAATAGTATTTTAATGAAGTGAAATGACAGAATGCTACAGCACAAAAGTATCGGTGTATCCTGAATCACGAAAGGTAGCAGGCAAGAAGGTAAACAAAAATTGACCTTTGTCGGAAAGGGAGTCAAGTACGTTGGAAGTATTTTTGAGTAGTTCTTTTCGATTGATTCCTGAGAGGAAGGATTTCTCTACTAAGGAAAGGGTGCCCAGATTGGCCTATTCTTGCTGGAATTAAGGTGACCATACCGAAATACATAAGATTTTGAGGGGCTTAAGAGGGCAAGTGCTGAGATGACATTGTCCCACATAGCAGTGACTAGACTTTGGGTGCCTAAATTCAGAATAATTGGGGTGTCGCCCAGTGAAGATGGAGATGAGTAAAATATGTTTCTTTCAAAGACTTGACAATTGCTTGGGTGATGGTAGACAATTAAGGCTATTGAAAGGCCTATCAGAGCAACTATCAGAGGTTGACTTAATATCTAATTAACCCCCGAGCACCTGGAAAGCAGAATTTGTGCCCAGGGGTACAACCTCCTGGTGAAAGACCAGGGGGCAGTGCTCCTGCTAGGCAGTGAAGCCAATGAGGCAACAGCTGAAGCCAGGTTGGCAGAGAGGAACCTGCCCATTAGCAACTAACCTGCCTTTTGTGACTCACATAATGGAAATGGTTACATCTACCTCGACGAAAAGAGTCTTCCCAAAATTTGACTAAATCTTCACTCAGATTGGAGTCCTGAGAAGTAGCAATTATTGTAGAAGAGAGTGAGAGTCTGAAAGGATTAATAAAAGAAGATTTACTGCGTGATAGCACTAAGAATAACTACATTCTTGACAGAATAATGCCCAGCATTGTACGGAGCTGGTACAGATACTTTTACTCTGTCTGAAAGCGAGAGTGGAGCTCCTTGTTTCCACCCACAGACTAAGAGAGACATCAGTAGAATGGGAGGAGCCCATTATGGACCGGACCAGGCGCTCCCTCTCCCCAGTGTATTGTAAGGAGATAGTCTAAACCCTAAGTTTTATATTTATTTAAAGGCAATTGCAAGGTGCTGTGTTCCAGATGTGATTCGACTGACCCACCACGAGGCTTTAATCCAAACACATTTTATTCCTACAACACAATTAAAATACAAACAAAAATGACATAACTTTACTCCATTGAAATACCTAACAAGATAATGCAATATTTAACCACTAATCCTCAACTGTTCCATAATACTGTTCCATCTTTGACAAAAAATGCAAGTCGGCCAAACAGCTACGATTCTCACGTGCTGTCGCTCTCCAGTCCAGAAGAAAGAAACAATCTTCCCCTTTTGAGTTTGAAGAGGATACCTCACCATATAAGACTTCAATCTAGCAGCCGGGAACTCAAGCTTTTAGCTCAGCAACCAGCAGAAACTTGACTGAAAGCAAGACTAAAAGCCAACCTGGGTCTCTGTGAGCCTTGATCCCACCCACTCAAGTTTATTTTCTCTCATTTAAAAAAAAACTCAGGGAGAACTTAAAGGCCGTTTACCAACTTCCTGTCTGAAAGAGACATTTCAGCACCACTGTGGCAATGCCTCTGCATGAGAAACAGCACAGAACCCCTCTTAAAGGCACAGTCTCGGCACAAGCAAACATAACATGAACAGTAACCCCTTGCAGAACTGTTATCTGACACAAGCATTCGGTTATGTCTGATGGCTAATTGGCTCATTCAGGGTGTGTGCCTGGAATGTAACAAACCCTCAGCTGCTCTGATTCCTCACCCAACTGCAATGCGCCACTGAGACAGGTCGGCAGTTTCAAAGGAGAAGCAACTGTGGTCCTGCATTCATTTCTTCCCTTGCAGCTTGTCGACGACTTGCTGCTTGTGCTGAGGATTGCTGAGCCGACATTCACTGTGAAACAGTAGCTCAGAGAAACAACTGCTTGCGCTGGTGCCAGAAAGGGCCAGAAAGTTACGCACACACAGACACAGTATTGAATAGAGACATGCCAAATGTGTAACCACCCTTTACAATACATCAACACTCAGCTCTTGGCATAAAGTTGTCTGACAAAAAGACTGGGATTACTTGATGTTTGACAGGAATAAGAGCATTTTGGCAGAGATTTCTGATTGAAGAAGGAATTTCACACAGTTTGCGAGCTAAACAAGAGGCATCAAGACCTTTCCTTTACCCTTTTCATTTGACTAATGTGCAAATGCTGGTGAATATTTCATCGTAAAATTTTAGTTGCAGTTGCAGGTGGCAAAAGAAAGCTAATTTCCTCCTCCAAATAACTGCACAACTTAAATCTCCTAGGGCAAAGTGAAATCATTCATAAGTAGCACCAGTGGGCTGTTTTGCGGTAAACAGCAAACTCATCCTGCTTGCTTGTACCAAACACAGGTGAAGTCACACATCAGTTGAAGTAAGGCAAGATGCTAACAATCACAATTAGTTGAAATAAAAACAAAAGTGCCTGGGGAACTTACCATGTCTGGCAGCACCTGTGATGAGGAAAACAGTTTTAACGTTGGCAATCTGAGATGATTCTTCTTCAGAATTGCAAAAAGAGAGTTTTTATGTTGTTGACAGAGGGGGAGGAGGAGCATGGGGAACAGATGACCTGGCAGTGGCGCTAAAGGAGAGATAGATTTGTAAAATGAGTGTAAATGAGAAGAGTGAAAAGGACAAAATGGGTCCACTGCTTTGGACAACACAACACAAACAAGACGTGGGGGAGGGGGATGTGGATATTCAAAATAGATGAAAAAAAAGTCAAGTTGTTAAAAGTTGCTGTCCTCTATGTCGAATCCTGAAGCCTGCAAAGTAACCAAGAGGAAAATGAGGTCTTGCTCCTCCAACATGCATTGAGCTCTGTTGAAATACAGCCCCAGATCCAGGATGGAAATGTTAGCATGAGGACAAGGTCATTTCAGTAAGCCACAAGCAACTGGAAGGTCAAGGTCTTCCCATGAACAGAGAGGTAATGTTCTGCAAAGCTGTCACCCAGTTTGCATTTTGTCTCAACAATATAAAGAAGTCCATATTGTGAACTGCAAATGCATTTGTTTGGTTAAACCCTCTTCCTAAATACAAGCTGTGCAGTTGACTAGGACTAATGCAAATGTCTCTACTTCTCATCCTACTTAATTTTGCAAAGATCCATAATATCTAACATCTAAGAAGCTTAAGGCACATTTGATTTATTCCAATGCACCACTGATAGTTGAATTCAGGTTTGATTGTCCCAATAGAAATGTAGTAAGGAACAAGGATGAGTCATTTGGCCTCTGACGTCTGCTGAACTATTTAGCTAGGTTATGGTTAATCTTAATCCAGTTTCCTGCACTATCGACATTCCTTTGATATCTTTAACAGCTCAAAATCTATCCATCTCTATCTTGAGTATACTCAAGGACTGAGTCTCTACAACCTAATGGGGTGGGGAATTCCGAAGATTCATCACTCTCTGAGTGAAGAAATTGCTCCTTAACTGAGTATATGTTACCTCCTTATTCAAAGACTTTGTCCCCTTGTTCCAGACCTCCCCAGGAAGGGGAAACCTCCTTCCTGCTTAATACCCTGGAACATTATATTGATTCCATTCAGTGTTGGACAGAGAGATTGCTGGATCTAAAAGACCACATGTAATTTTCTTCTTTCATCCAAATTCTCACATGATACAATGGTATAGGAGTTGACATAAACAACTGATCTCTACCAAGTAGTCTCCATCAGACTCCCTAATGGTGGGAAGTGTGGTATTTGCCTTGATTGCCGCTGCTGGCACAGCACCTCTGTCTGAATGTGGTTTGGGGGTAAGATTTGTTTGAAGTAGTCCACTCTCACCAATCTTCCTTTTTCCACATTGTGTCTAGGGTTTGTTTCACCAAGGGCGAGTCTCAGCACAAGAGACACTTGTCTACGTTAACAAGATGGTTTATTGCACAATGGCAATAAATAGTTTATGTCAGGCACAATTACCAAAGCCTCTCAGGAGCTGTACAGAATATATCTGCTCCCTCGCATTTGCTTATGTAGAACTTCCTGTCTCCACCTAAAGTCTGGGTGAGACATTATCAAATGGGGTGGAGCTAATGAAGCTTCAAGGTTAACCTTTTCACAAAGTGCAATGAAAACATTAAGAACTGACGGTCCAAAGTGACCGTCTGCTCCCGAGCTTGCTACCCAACAGAAATGTTTTACTTTGGTCTCCTCTAGTGTTCTTGAGGGGTACAAACATGACACAGAATGATTTCGCTGCCTTGTTTGTCTATGGCTACAATGGTCCCAGTTCTGCCACTTATACTAGTAATCCCACAGTGCAGAAATTCCTACAATCTGCCGCAGCAGTTTGAGAATCTAAAGAGTTTGCAAAGAAAACCTTGGTATCAGAAAAAAGGGACCATAAAATAATCACGGTGCTTTTAAAGATTTACTTAATTTCCAACCTTTAGAGAAGGAACAAAAGTAAAATATTGCAGGCGCTGGAATTCTGAAGTGCAAGTGGGAGTGGGAAATGCGAGGGAAACTCAGTTAACATTTTGACCCCAGTATAACTCTTCTTCAGAACTTTCCTTAGAAAAGGAAAGCTGCCGATCTTACCCTGTCCAATGCTGCATGCGACTCCAGCCCACATGAAAGGTCTTGTGAATGGCATCTTCCACTGTTTTTCCTCCTGAAATCTCAACAAACCTAATGAACAATCATAATTAGTCCACTCAGTAACAACACTCCACCAAGGATGTAACATTGTGAATGGGGGGGTTGTTGTGGGTGTGAGTGTAGTCGGTGTTTGGGGGCTGGGGTTGAACAACAAATTCCATCATCCAGTGTCTCCATGGCATCGTGGAGAAGAAATTTATCAAGTAACACTGTCCTAACAGTGGTGTTCCACTGGACAGTCCAGTGGAACAGTTAGAAGTGATGATGATGTCACAGTTTCCCTGTCAGATTTGGATTAATTCTGGGAAAAGCTGAGGTAAAATATCACTCCCAAGTTATGCTTTAAAATAGAGATTCCCAAGTGGCAAAGAACTATCCTTACCTGTTATTTTAACCTGACATTGAAGGAAATAACTGTGCTAGTGTGCTTTTGAAATTGCCCTCTGTACCAAAGGAGCACCTCCTTTGGCAAAGACCAGTCAGCTGTAGTGCCACAAGCCATGAATCTTTGTCAGTGAACACTCCTTTTTAGGGCAACATACATTACAATTGCAACTTCTCATTTTATCAGTGCTTGCAAGGTATCGCAAAGATCATCAATCTTACGCAGAAGGGAATGTGTGCTGTCTACTAATCTAGCACAGGCCAACTTGATACTGAGATTCCATTTATCTACAATAGCAATCAGCTGTTCTGCAGAGGAATGAGTCATTCATTCCTTCAGGTTAAATTCAAAGCAGCAACTCCTATGCTTCCTACATTGACCTGACCTGGTATGAAGACACTGGAAGCCAGAGGGAAGCTATCATCTCCTTTAAAGGAAAACAGATTGAGAATAAATCTGCAAACCGGCCAATCAAAGAGATCTGTTTGAGATAAGCATCCCTTTTATAACGTACATGAACACACAGAAATATTGGCAGGGCGGGACGGTGGCTCAGTGCCTAGCAATGCTGCCTCAGTGGCACGGACCCGGGTTTGATCCCACCTTCAGGTGACTGACTGTGTGGATTTTGCATGTTTCCCGGTGTCTGCTTGGGTTTCCTCCAGGTGCTCCAGTTTTCTCCCACGGTCCAAAGATGTGCCGGTTAGGTGGATTAGGGATAGGGTGAAGGGGTGGGGCTGGCTGGGATGCTCTTCAGAGGGTCGGTGTGGACTCTCTGGGCCGAATAGCCTGCTTCCATGCAGTATGAACATTACAGGATATAGAATGCTGGATGGAATACATGCTATGGTGTAGCATGGTGTATATAGCATGGGCACAGCACTACAGGGACATATCATAGCGCAGTATAGCACAACAAAACAGCATGGTTTGGCATGCCACTTCACAATGTGATACAGAACAACACACAAACGCCAAAAAGAAATTAATAAGTGTACACAGTCAACATATGTAACTAAATAAAATAAACACAACCCCACAACCTCGGCCCAGGATGTGAGGGCAATTGGTATGCGGGTGGCATCTGCAAGGAGGAGCTCTAACAGGTGAGCTGATCAAATAGGGGGCAGAAATATTTGCAACCACTGGGCTATGTTCCAAATAGCTTGAATATTTTGCAGAATTTGTATGGCAGACAAGAGCAGGGCAGTAAAGACAAGGAGAATGCCAAGCGACTGAGGTGGAGTGATTTGGTAGTTAGGAAAATGGAGTTGAAACGTTATGGAATCTGAAAGCGAACAACAGATGATTTACTTGGGGATAAAAGGTACTGCAGATGCTGGAGAATCCGAGATAACAAGGTGTGGAGCTGGATGAACACGGCAGGCCAAGCAGCATCATAGGA
>JAHRHZ010000267.1:7848093-7859777 GCA_024137785.1 Ginglymostoma cirratum | reverse complement strand
CCCACGAGTCTGATGCTTGTCTTTATTAGTCCAGGCATTGAATACAAGAGCAGGGAGGCTATGATCAAGCTGTACATCACTAGTTAGACCACAGCTGGAGTACTGTGTGCAGTTCTGGGCACCACTGTGTAGGAAGGATGTGATTACACTGGAGAAGCTGCAGGGCAGATTCATCAGGATGGTGCCTGGGATGGAGTGTTTTAACTGTGAAAAGAGTGTAGTCTGGGTTTGTTTTCCTTTGAGGAGAAAAGGCTGAAGGGCACATGAGTGAAGTGTATAAAATTATGAGGGGCATAGACATGGTAGATTTTCCCTTAGTAAACAGGTCAATAACCAAGAGCATAAGCTTTAGGTAAAAGGGCATGAGGGTTACAGGGCATTTAAGGAAATTTTTTCACTCAGAGTGTGGTGTGTATATGGAACTCACTGCCTGAAAGGTGGGTGGTAGAAATGGGAACCCTCAAAACATATAAGAACTATTTGGATGAATGTTTGTAATACCACAACATACAAGGCTACAGGCCAAGCACTGGGAGATGGGACTAGAGTAATAAGGAGCTTCATAACCATCACGTATGCTATGGGCTGAAGGTCCACATTCTGTGCCATAAAGCTCTATGTCTCAACAGTGCAGTATGGAGGAAGCTGATGACCCATCTTCCCTCACAAGTAGATGTGAAGGATTCCTTAATTGGCACTTTGTTTGAGGAAGATCATAGCTGTTCTCTCAATTATCCCGGCTAATATGCACCTTCAACTTACATCACTAAAACAAACAACTTAATCATTATCATGTTGCTCTTTGTGCAATCTTACTCTGTGTTAATGAGTTGTTACATTTCCCACATACAACAGTGACTGCATTTCCAAAATACATAATTGGCTGTAAAACACTTTGAGATGTCCTACATTTATGAAACACATTTCCGTATGGGATCTCATTATTTCTATTCCCACAGCAGAAACATATGTTCTGTGAGCTTTCAATGCATTTGCTGTTATGATTAAAAGCAGAAAGTGAGAGTGGATTTTGATTGTTGAAAGCAACACTCCTTTTATTACAGAGCAGTGGTAGATGGTAAGTAATTAAACACATGAAGTGCAATTCCCTGTCTGTGACAGCATGTTCTAGGCATTTCATACTGAAATCTGCACATGTACTGGAGTGGTTTTATTGTACATAGCCAGTCTTATAGTCAATCAATCAGTCATTTCTGAGATTACACTAGCTTAGTCTTAATGTGTATGTGCTGAAATAGTTGAGGTTTTGATAATTATGTGCATTCACATACCCAGGCACTGTCTTGAACATTCTGTGCAGTGACAAAAATATTAGTGTACAACTGAACAAGCAGTTGGAATACACCTACAATAATACTGCTGACACCTAGATTGATGGAATCACTGAATGGTTACAGCATGGAAGGAGGCCATTCTCCCACTGGCTCTCCAAAGGATTGTTTCAGTTAGTGCCACTCCACTGACTTCTTCCCATAGCCCTTCACATTCCTCTGTGTCCAAGAAATATGCAGTGCTACCTTAAATGCCTCAATTGAACCTGCCTCCACTGCACTCTCAGTGTATTCCAGATCTCAAGCACTCACTCCATGGAAAGGTTTATCCTTACATCTCCTTTGCTTCTTTTACCAATAAAATTGTGCCCTTTGTTCTTGATCCTTCCACCAATGTGAAAACAATTTTCCCAATCTATTCTGTCCAGACCAATAGAAAATCTTCTCTCTTCTTTCTCCGAGGAAAACATAGTCCCAACCTTTTCAAGCTATCTAAGTAACAAAGTTCCTTATCCTGGAACCATTTGTTTTAATTGATTCTGCAATTCTTTCCAATGCCTTGACATCCTTCCTGAAGCGTGGCACCCAGAACTGAATGCAGTATTCTAGTTGAAACTGAACCTCTGGGCAATATAAGTGTAACATAACCTCCTTAGTTGTAATGGGGACAGTAAGGCCTGCAGATGCTGGAAGCCAGTCAATAGATGTGAAGCTCAAAAAGCACAGCAGGTCAGACAGCATCTGAGGAACAGGAAAGTCAACGTTTTGACCTGAAGTGTTGACTTTCCTGCTCCTATGATGCTGTCTGACCTGCTGTGCTTTTCCGGCTTCATATCTCCTTACTTGTATGTTCTCTGCCCTGATTAATAAAGCTTTGAATGCAGCATGCATTATTAATCATTCTCTTAACCTGTTCTGACACCTTCAATGACTTATGCGTTTACATCCAAGTCCCTCTGCCCCTGCACCACTCTTAGAATTAAACCCTTTATTTTAGGTGGCCCTACGTCATCTTCCTTCCAAAATAAATCACTCCTAACTTCTGTCTTTTCATTGTCTTTCACCTGCAACATTTCCGTCCTTTCTACAAAATGCCCTGTGGCTTTTTGTAGTTCTATAGCACATCCCTCACTGTTCACTGTACACTGAAAATCCATGTGTACCACATGTACAACATTACCCTTATCAACGCTCTCTGTTACCTCTTCAGAAAAACTCTAGTCAGTTAGTAAAATATGACTTGCCCTTTAGAAATCCGTGCGGACTCTTCTTAATCAATGCATTTACAGTGGGTTTAGATTAGATTCTGTCGCTCTGGAAAGTTTGGAAACATTTGTATAAAGATCATTCCATGCTTAAATCCAGTACAGATTTCACCATTAGACCATAAGATACAGGAGCAGAATTAGGCCATTTGTCCACCAAGTATGCTCTGCCATTCAATCATGGCTGACATGCTTTTCAACGCCATTTTCCTGCTCTCCCTATAGCCCTTAATCCTCTTCCTAATCAAGAACCTATCTATCTCTGTCTTAAATACACTCGTGATTTGACCTCCAGAGCCCTCTGCAGCAATGAGTTCCACAGATTCATCACCCTCTGGCTGAAGAAATTCTTTGTCTCAGTTCTAAACGTCATCCTTTCACTCTGAGGCTGTGCCCTCAGGTCACAGTCTCTCCTACTCATGGAAACATCTTCTCCATGTCTACTCTCTCCAGGCCTCTCAGTATTCTGTAAGTTGCACCATGGCAGGACCAGGAGATCTTGAAAAGCTTGCTTTAACACAAAGGCTCTGAAGATCATTAAACACGAGACAAAGATTGAAGTGCTCCCTGTGGGATGGAGTTATCAAGCTGACTATCCAACACGCCCAGGAGGATAAGCAAATGTAACTCATAAATCTTGTGAAAAGGACAGATAAATTTAGATTAGAGATGCCAATGTGTGAATAATTCAGGCAAAAAAACTTGGCAAAAACCAATATCCTCTTTGGATAACTAATTGTGTAATGGATATAATTAAATTTATAGACAGAATAAGATAAGCAATACCATTGTAACAACCTATGAGGGAATTGGCAGTGATCTGTATGGTAAACTTTTGCACTCTGCTAAATGATTTTTTTCCTAAACAACTTTCTAAGAGTTGGTACCGTTATTTTCTTCCAATGAAACAATAACTTTCTTTTGCATAGTATCTTTAATGTCGTAAAATGTCCCAAGGTATTTCACAGGAGCAATTCCAAGCAGCATCTGAGGCTAGGTCACATAGGAGATACGAGAATTGGCAGGCTTTAAGGAGCATCTTAAAGGGGAGTAATGAGGTTGGCGAGGCAAACTGGTAACTTTAAATCTCAGGGCTTTGGCATCAGAAAGCTCCATTGGTGCAGGAATTAAAACCAGAGATGTGTCAGAGACTCCAGTGCAGATGTTTTGTATATTTGAAGGAGGTCATAGAGATGGGAGCAATATGGGATTTGTAAACTAGAATGAATGTTTTAATTTATAACACTAGGTAATCAGTTGGAGAAGTGTCTTGTTATCAGATGCTGTCCACTTCCGCAAAGAAAATAATATTCAGATGCTGTCCACTTCCGCAAAGAAAATAATATTCAGGAGCTCTTGAAAAACAGGCATTCAACAAAACACTATTCTTAAGCCAAGTTAAAGTAGGCTTCCTGTTGCAGAGAACTTCCAGCTGAGTAGTTTTACTGGCGCCACTGAATGTATTGATAGAAAGCCAAGGGAGATGTGACAGAGCTGATTGTCCACTGTTTGCTGGTCCACAAGTACATGATTCAAGGCTGTCGGCCAGAAGAAACAGCCTGCTCTCCGCTATTCCTTTGCGCCTGGTGCAGGATTTCTGGGTGCATTCCATCAAGTAAGCAAGAAATCTTGTCCTAAAGCCGGTAAATGTTCAATAATTCTGAAGTACACATAAATCCTCATTGTACGTTAGTCTGACAAAAAGGGGTATCAGACCACCTTGCACATTGCTGGAATGTGAGGCTCCTACCAAGCAGAAAACCCTAGAAAGGTTTTCGCTTGAGAACTTGGGGAGAAGATCAGCCCGGATTTTCAGGCAGCTCCTGAGAGGTAAATGAGGGTAGGTCAGGAGGATGTTGTAATAAGAGAGCAATGAAGGGGGACCAGTCCAAGCTGGAATCCATCTTGGTGCTGTTTTTGGCAGTGAGAATTACATGTGGAGTACCACTCTTAGAAGTGTTTCTCTTGTAGGATGAAGGAAAGGCCATGCAGCTGAGCTGCAGCTCAACATTCAATCCTGGTACAATGAGGCTGTTCTCTACTCCCTACCCATGCTGGGATCCCGTTGTAAATAGAATGAAAGTATAGAAGCCTGATGACTGGCTTCTTCATTGTGAAGGCAGCCTTACAGAAGTCTGAGGAAATCTTGAATCAGATGGGAGGAATGTTTGGAAAATATCTCTGCCAGATAGACTGATGGCTTTCCAGGCTGTTAAATTTTCATTTGGATACCAGTGCTCCACATCTGGTTAGAATTGTAATTCAAGTAAATAAGCTCTTCACGGCACTGAACTTCTTGGAAGTGGAAAGACTTCAAAAAGTTTTAATCTTCGATAATAATGCTTCAGGGACAACATAGTGTGTTGGATTCTGAATGTGGATTGGGATTATGCGTGTATTGATTGAATGATTGGCTAAATGGATTGGTTAAGGGTTCCTGTAAGGGTGACTCACATCACCATTTGAGCAGGTTTCCTAATTTTTCAGAATACCAGTAAGTTGGAAGTCCATGAGGAGCCCCTCAATGTCCACAACAAATGTTTATTTTCTCACCCACATGCACGCCCCCCCACCCCGAATCACAGTGACCGCCGGCCCCTCAGACATTGTTCCATGTCGTAGAGGTTTTGTGGATGTGAGGTTGTCGTTGTATTGATAGTCACTCAGCCAACTGAACACCACATGGTCCATGCCCTTGGCTGGTAGTCAATACACAGAAAATGATGCAACAGACGCTTTGAAAATCGTTGGTCATTGATAAACAGACAATTCAGGATCCAACACCAAGCTGCAACATTTGGATTGCTGTCACAACTACCACACCATAATAGCAAGGCCTAGCCTTGTCAGGCTGTCTCACCTGACGGGGGTCTATAAATTACATGAAAAAAAATCAGACATGTGGTGGCCAGTTCTAGTCCAACAGTTTAGAAACAGCTAAGCAATTTCTATAAACATTGAATTGAGGAACTTTGCAATTGGATACTGGGAGCATCTTTATCTCATACTTATTTGCATGTTCAAAAACAATAGGATAGCACCTAAAATTAGAAGAGTTGAAAATTGCTTCTGTCTCAGCTTGACATGTTTCAAAGTAAAAAAAATTGAGCAGCATTTCTTTGAAAGTTTGTTTACAAGCTGCTAATGCTCACAATCCACTCTGTATTTCTAAAAATTTCAGAAAGGCGTAAACAGGGATATTGTTTTCTGCAAAGAAACAATTTAATTTACTTTCTACCTCTAAACCATGTCTATGAAATAATCAACAGTACACTGCCACGGCAAATTGAAAGAAAGGCTATTCCAATATCTCTTGAATTACCCACAACTTTCAAAAGGCTCTGATATATTTGACTACACAACATGCATCTTAATATGGTATAAAAGTGAAATTACTTATTGGACTTTTTTTTAAATGCCCAAGGTTTGTGCCAACAGCTGTCTTGCAGTTGCTTCACAAACACGTTCTGAATACAGGGGGTACCCATTATGACCTAGGGCTGTTGTCTTGGAGACTGACTGATGTCAAGTGGAATGTGGGAAGAAATTCCACAGACTGTGTCAATTCAGTTTGCAATACGTGAGGCAGCAGCTGGATCACATGTGACTGTCCAGTGCAGCTGACAAACCCCAGCGGCTACAAGAGATTAGAGACTTCACAAGGTTAGAGCTATATGAATGAATGCATTCAAAGTAAATGGGGTCTGAAATATAACTTTACAGTGAGAGAATTGACCTCAGTAGCTGTGCACAGATTGAATTGTCACAGTTGTCTGAAAGACAGAAAGGATTTTATACAGCGATTTGAAATCACAGAGAGGGAAAATAGTTCTCTGCACATTTTGTGTATTGATTTTCTTGCAGACATATATCGAGAGTTTGGGGCTATATGATAAATTTGAGGTAAATGTAGATTAGATGAAGTGGCATCAGTGACATCGCCTGCTAAGTGGACGAAGTCACCTTAATAGGAGCTGACTCTCCCTGCCTTGAGCTACTTGCTCGCTAAAATCATACAATGGTTGCAGCACAGAAAGAGACCATTCTGCCTTTCGTGTTCATACAGGTTCTATGCAAGAGTAGCTCAGCTAAACTCACTCTCCTCTCTTTCCCTATAGCCTAGCATTCCTTTCTTTCCTCTTCTCCCTTGTTGATCCAATTCCCTTTTGAAAGCCACATTTGAATGTCCTTCTATCCCACACTCAGATGGTACATTCTGGATCGTGATCATCCAAAAGTTTTTCCTCATAGTTCATCGGTTCTTTTGCCAATTACCTTCAATCAGTGTTCTCTGGCTTTCAACACTTCCACCAACTAAATTGCTTATGACTCTCTGCACTGACCAGAATCCTTGAAGACCAACCAATCTCAACACATCTCCTCTCAACCTTCTCTCCTTCAAGAACTGCAGCTTTCAAAGTAATTCACATAAATAAAGGCCCTCATTGCTGGAACCACTCTTTTCATCATTTCAAATGTGTGATGCCTAGGTCTGTTATCTTGTCACAAGATGCAATCTTGTTAGTTTGTGAATTTGACTTTAAAAGAGAAAATCACGCTGGCTATCTTTATAAATGCAGACTTGGATAGGTGACTACTAATTTTGTCCTGGATTATCAATGTAAATATTTCCTACCACTGAGTTTAAACTGACTGGACTGCAGATGCTAGGTTTATCCTTTTTTGAACAAGGACACACCATTTGCGAATCTCCAATTCTCCAGCATTGTCTCTGTGATGAGGGAGAATTAAAGTGTTGCGCACAAAACTCCACAATTTCTAGCCTCTGCAACCTCAGATGCATCTGATCTAATCTTGGTTAACCTAAAATTGTAAAAACAGCATCTGTTTGCAAACTGGGCTGGATACATGCTTCTTTCACTTGAGTACCTCTTCAATTCACATTCAGCTGGAATGAAGAAATAGTTGAAGACACGAGATCTGATAATGAAAACATGAGCTGCAACAATTATGTTCAGATGAACATTTATAACGCCATAACAAAATGGTAGGAGAGAGACCTTAATTCTTCTCCACTCCAATGTCTCAACCATTATGAAAATGTCTAATTATCCCACAGCTTTTCTAACCTATTCACCCTAGTGACAGTTCTTGCAGTTTTCTATTTAGCAAATCTGATGTCTTCGACATCTGTCTGCCTAATTCTAACTTCACCTCCTGTTTGCTGGAAAGAGAGACACATTATTGAAATGTTGTTGTTCTTCAGTCATCAGGACAAATGCAAGAACGTCAAATTTCAGAAAGACCACAACAATTTTCTTCACGAGAAAAGGAGCTGATTGTTTGGTATACAGTGTGGAGCTGGAGGGGCACAGCAGGCCAGGCTGCATCAGGGGAGCAGGGAAGTTGACGTTTCAGGTCAGGACCCTTACTATCTCTGATTGTTTGGTATCCCAACTTTGATTGGCCAAGGCATTCTCAGGGAGGAAGCAACAGGGAACTGCAGCCTCCTGGGTAATTCAGAGGGATGAGACTTGAAAATATTCCTCACATTTGCAGAAAGAGGGTCCTTACATATGTATGTTTCTTCTAGCAAGCACAAATGAGCCATATTATGAGCTTGACAGATTATTTTAAAGAGGATTTTGGTGTAGCTATTAGCACACACAGGCTTGTTTAGCATTAATTTTGGGTTAACCAAGATTAGATCAGATGCATCTGAGGTTGCAGAGGTTAGAAATTGTGGAGTTGTGCCCAACACTTTAATTCTCCCTCATCACAGAGACAGTGCTGGAGAATTGGAGATTCGCAAAGAGTATATCCTTGTTCAATAGCAGACTCACATCTCATGAGAGACATTTTGTTTAGGGCTTTGCAAGTCCAAGCTGGTTGAGTATAGTCTGTACCTGCTCATTATGCCCAATTTTTTCACAAGCTGACAAATTACTTCTTGCTTGATTTTTGATTTTGATTTAATTTTGATTTGATTTATTACTGTCATATGTCCTAAGGTACAGTGAAAAGCGTTGTCTTACATGCTCTACAAGGCAGATCATTCTATGTAAGTGGTTCAGAGTGTAGGATACAATGTTACAGCTGCTGAGAAGGTGCAGAAAGAGATCAACATTAACATCTAAGAGGCCCATTCAAAAGTCTGATAACAGCGAGGAAGAAGCTGTTCATGAATCTGTTCATAAGTGTATTCAAACTTTTATGTGACAGAAAAGAGTTGAAAGTCTCAACCTAGGTCCAAGATTTTGGGACTCAATTCATCCAATCCTGGTTTATAACACTGAGGCAGGAATTACCCCAGGGCTAATTATATAATACCCAGAGTGAAATAGATCCAACACCAGAACATAACACTTGGATGAAGATTCAGCAACAGTATCCTTGCAGCAGATGGCACAGCTCTGTAATCAGACATCTACCAATTCTCACTTCACTGCTTCCAGAAAATTGTGCCTGTGCCGGTAAATGTTTATGGGAGGGTAGTGACAGAGTACAGACTAACTAACTTGTGTGGCATGCCTCCTGTTCTTCCTCCAGTCAGAGTAACCAAAGGGAGTTCCCCTTCTGGAATATCATAGGCCACTAATCATTTGTTACAAAAGAGAAAGGGGAGACAAAGAAAGCAAACACAAAGCCTTTAAATGCTGGTCTAAAAAGCACAAATAGGACTTCTCGACGCTAGCTCTGGACCAAGAAGAACTGAGAATGTCCAGATGGACATTTTCCATAGGATGAGGAAGTAATTGAACATTTTACTGGAAACAACATCAGGATATTGCTTGCATATCTGGTGAACTTCATTGGAGGCTACTTTTAACTAGCTGCACACAAATGAGCAACTGTGTAAAACCCACTCAGAATACTGGATGCCCTGTTACACGTGCAGAGATCTGGTACTGTAGATGTCCAACATTTTCTAGTCAGTCAAACAAATCCGCTTTACACCCACTAATCACTCAGGTGGGACAGTGGCTCAGTGGTTAGCACTGCTGCCTCATAGCACCAGGGACCTGTGTTCAATTCCACCCTCAGGTAACTTTCTGTGAGGAGCTTGCGCATGTGTGGGTTTCTTCCCACAGTCCAAAGATGTGCAGGTTAGGTGGGTTGGCCGTGCTGGAAAGCCCATAGTGTCCAGGGATAAACAGGCTAGGTGGATTAGCCATGGGAAATGCAGGCTTACAGGGGTAGTGGTGGGATGTTCTTTAGAGCATTGGTGGGGACTGGATGAGCTAAATACATCCACACTGTAGGGACTCTATGATAACCAATGAGAAAATGTTGGTGATTCTCCCCATTGGAGAACAAACAATTGCTTGGATTGGCAACTGTCTGCTGCAAAGTTAGATAAGAGAGAACATCCAAACTTGGGCAAGTTGGCAGCTGATTTGGACATTCTCTCTTATCTAACTTTGCAGCAGACAGCTGCCAATCCAAGCAATTAGCAGCTGCCAACTTGCTCAAGTTTGACCCTTCCAGTTGGTCTTTCTTCCACCCAGCAACTGCTGGGATTAACGTTGTTTGGATGCACACGTGTGTGATTTAAAATGGATATTCCCAGCAAATCCCTAGAGGATATTACAAACGTATCATTGTACAATGCAGACTAAGACATTCAACTACGTAGTGTCTGATCACGAGCTTGGCTTCATGAATGTCATAGCTTGTCCAAAATTGAAATCCATCAAAACTCCATATGTCACTTTTGTGGAACCTACCCTCTCCTGATTAGAAAAATTAAATCTATCAATCAAAATAATGTACCTTCATGGTATATTCAATTGAAGGCTTTAAGTCTTTGAAGTAAAATTACACAGATTTTACAAGTCACAAATTAAAGAGCATTGCCATCAAGGATTCTGTAATTCACATTTAAACAACCTACACATTTGCAATTCTACAGACTTCATGTCTACCACAGACAACCGCGTTCTCCAAACTTCAAGTACCCAGTCTTCAATGAGGAATCTCTACATGAATCTCACTGTTTGGCATCGAAATAGGAACAGTAACTGCCCAAACAATCACAAACTCAACCATTTGTGATAGTTGGTTGGTGTTAGCCAGGTTGATTGTAGGCCACGATGCTGTTGTAACGTCACTGGACATTAATTCTAGCAAGCCAGGCCATTGTACTGGGGAAATGTGTTTGAATCCCACCATGGCAGCTGGGGGAGTTTTGATTGCTGTAAAAATCCATCTTTAAAGTTGTTGTTAAGTGTATGGATTGCTGTAAAAATCAATGGGTTGACTGATGCCCTTTCAAGAAAAAAATCTGCCATCCATACCTGGCCTAGTCTACATGTGACCACAAACCCACAGCAATGTTATTGACTCTTAACTGCCTTTTGAAATAGCCCAGCAAGGCATTCAATTCGAGGGCATTTTGGGATAGGCTCTCAATGTAGTGACACCCAATCCCATGAACAAATAAAAGAAATTCTACAACTGAGCCTGGAAATGCAGGGTTGTGTAGGGTTAATCTCTAACAAGAGAACCTTTCACTTGCATGTTTAGATTATCTCAAAGTGAGTTGAACAAGTGCTAACAGGATCCTCCTCACTTCTTCAATCTGAACATAGCCGCATAGACTCTTGAGTATAGAAGATTGAAGGTGATCTAATTGAGCAGTCTAAGGTGATTAAACAGTTTGATAACGTAGATAAGGAGAAACGATTTCCTCGGGTGTGGAGCCTAGAACAAAAGGATGTAAATTTTACATTAGGGTTCAGTTATTCAAGGCTACCATCAGGGTAAACTTCCTCACACAAAAGCTATTATGAATTGGAACGCTGCTCCAAATAAAAGCTGTAAAGGACTGATCAGCTGAAAATCCTACAACTTACGATTGATGGATATTTGTTGGAGTGGGAGCAGATAAAAGTGTGAAGAGATATGGAATCAAGGTGGGAAAACGGAGTTAGGGTACAGATCGGCATGACGTAGCTAAATGGCAAATCAGACTAAGTGGGCTGCAATGGGCTGCTGCTATATTCCTAGAACAGAGTTATTCTAGCCATGCTATTGCCAGAATTCATTTTCATAGTAATGCCGTTTGGCCCATTGAGTCTACACCAACTCTCTGAAGACCATCCCGCCACCACCCCACCCGATCCCTGTAGTTCCCATGGCTAACCCACCTAGCCTGCACATCCCC
>JAHRHZ010000267.1:7816109-7838093 GCA_024137785.1 Ginglymostoma cirratum | reverse complement strand
CCTGAAACGTCAAGCTTTCCTGCTCCTATGATGCTGCTTGGCCTGCTGTGTTCATCCAGCCCTACACCTTGTTATCTCGCATTGCTATGGATTTGGGTTCCATGTTAGTCAGGGGATGGCGGAGCAAACATGTTGATTTCTTTCTTTAAAGGACGGTGAAGGGTTTTATTAATAACCAATGATAGTTTCATGGCTGTCATTCCAGAGACAAACTTTCAGTTCAGGATTTATTCTATTGTTGGCCAAATTTATATTCCACCAGCTGCCAGTGGAAGGATTCGAAGCCGTTAATGTTGCATTCTATCTCACAGCTTGTCCTGAGACATACTTGTGATATCATCACTGTTTCCTAGCGCATGCCTCAGGGTATAACGGTCTCAGACTCCATTTTAATTGGGGCCACTTGAAGCATGACAAGCTGATGGAAGTGTGCTACAGTTTGCAATCAAATAGCTTAACGTTAGTCCAGATACTGAAGTGCCTTGACTGTTTTCTATATATATACATATACAAAAAAAATACAAAAATACATATATATATGAGGAGTTAATAAATGTCCTCTGAAACTTTCAATATCATATAATTAACATCTTACTCTATGTGAGTATTCATAAGCATTGCCGCATCACTGTGCAGTCAACACAGATGTGAAGTCACGTATTTCCGCCTCATGTTAGATGTCTGTGAATATTGATCATAATCCCAACCCCCCACCCAAGCCCACATTAACTTCCTTTTGTTCTGTCCTCCCTCCATCCCTTCAACAAGAGGAGTGCAATTTAAAGAAAGGACACAGCAGAAGCAGTTGCAAACATGTCAATTAGTTCCACCAGAAGCAAACAGTCCAAATGATTGACAAAGGAATGGAGGATTTTAGATGCAGAGGTGTAAGTTGGAAATGATCAGGGGCTCCCTAGGTTTGGTTCTTCTTGTATGATTTGAATGTAGAAAGTCAGGAATGTGAAGCAAGCTTTATTATTGAGATGGTGGAAGGATAATAGAGAAAGTAGAAATGTCAGATTTTTTTGGATCAACACTTGGGTTCATAACGTTCTTTAAGGAGCTGAAATGAATATGGTTGACTTTTTGATGAAATAGGCAGATGGTGCAATGGGTAGGGTCCATGAGGCTGACCGACGTTTCCTCGTTCTCCAATCTCCTGGATTAATTATGTGATTAAGCATTTTCTTTTGTCATGCTCGCCAATTTTCTTAAAGAGAGGAACACGCCAAAACAGGAAGACCACAATTGACATCATCATTATTTTTACTGGTGACACTTTGTTGCAAGATGCATTTATTCCAGGTGGGTGTCGGCACTCAAATGATGTCCTGGCTATGTGTCATTTCTATGGAATATTCTGCTACCGGAAGCACACTTACATTTTCCCTTTTTTAAAAAAGCATCAGATCTCTACTTAAATATTAAAAAAAAAGTGTAGACACGGTCAGGGCCTATTTGGAGATTGCATTAGTCAAATTGCAAAAATATGCAAAGTCTGAAACCACAGAAAAAAAGCAGGCAAAGTAAAATGCTGCTCATTTGGATTGCTAAATGTGACCTGAGCACGACAAAATTTCCTATTCTTTCAATGCATAATAAGGTGTCCATTACTAAGATTTAAGAGACATGACACTATGATCGAAACCTTTTGTCCCTTCATTAGAAAAACTGCAACTGTTGGGATCACAGGCTTAATATCGCCCTCTTCTGGCTAATTGGTCAAGCAACAATTGAATCCCTCCTCTTTGACATTTTCACGCAGAAATTACCCAGGCTTCCTGGGCTTGAACCATCAACCTCAGAAATGAGGTCCTTTAACTCATTGAATGTATGCCGGTTTATTGAAACAGTTATCTTATCCCACTCCCCCACCCTTTCCTCATCAGACTGTAAAACATCCCCTGTGAAGGTTCAAACCTCCAGACCAGACACTTGATGAATTACAGTAAAAACACATTTCCATTCTTCTGACATTGCGAGCGTCATCTGTCCAATTAATACATAATCAAACAGGAATTCTCCTTTTTTAAAAAAAAGCACAAACAAGACACACTAGAGCCACATACAAAGAGAAACATATCAATTAAATAAGTGTGCTATACAGGAGATAGCAAGAACTGCAGATGCTGGAGTCAGAGTCTATACAGTGTGGAACTGGAGGAACACAGCGGGTCAGGCAGCATCAGAGGAGCAGGGTGGTCGACATTTCGGGTTTACACCCTTCATGAGTCCTGATGAAGGGTGTAAACCCGAAACGTTGACTTTCCTGCTCCTCTGATGCTGCCTGACCTGTTGTGTTCCTCTACCTCCTCACTGCTTTGACAGAGTACCATATACACAGTTTACCGTAATTCCATTGATTCCTTGAATATCACAGAAAGCCTTATGGATACCAGCACTCCCTCTCCAGGATAACTCAGTTGTGCATATAATCCCTGGGGAGATGCAGCAAATAACCAGACTGGCATTCACACCAGCTTCATCTCAACCTAGACCCGTTAACAGTCACCCCTACAGTCCCAGGATATTGTGAAATATGCAGTCTTGAGAGTGAATATTAACAGGTTTTATTGAAAGTAGCTGTAAACAGAGGACACTTAACTGGAGCTCCTCAGAGCCAAGCTCCAGTTTCTTATGATCTGACATCATAATAACATTAAAGTAAAAGCCTAATATGATGTGGATATTGGGGTCTATGAAGTGAAATCACAATGTAGCTGGACCTCATACTTCCACCGTACATATGTTTTTTCTTGTGTATAGTTACTTGCATGTTGGTTGTAGTCTTAAACATAAAATTATGATTAGCAGTTGTAGACACTGAAAAGCTGTGACATATATGCACGACATGACTTATCTAACAAATGACGAAATATGAGTGGAATTCAAAGGACAAAGAGCAATACAGTACAGAAAACAGGCCCTTTGGCCCTCCAAACGTGCACAGACACAGTTTATCCTTCCATTCTAAAACTGTCTTCACTTACAGGATCTGTTTCCCTCTATTCCCTTCCTATTCATGCAGGTACTTCCTAAATGCTGCTATTGTGTCTGCTCCCACCAACCCCTCTAGCAGCGTGTTCCAGGCACTCACCAGCCTTTGCGTAAAAAAACTTGCCTCATGCGTCTCTTTTAAACTTTCCCCCTCGCACCTTAAACCTGTGTCCCCTAGTAATTGACGCCTCTACCCTGGGAAAAACCTTCATACTTTCCACTCTACCCATGCCATTCACAGCCTTTTAATTTAAATTCTGAAACATGTTAAGATTTGAATTTGAATTTTGAAAGTACCCAATGCCAGTTTCAGGCAGGTACCTGGGACACACAGATATACATGGCTTTCAAAGTTGCAGCAGCACACTTTAGGAGAGATCAGGCAATGAGACACCACAGTCTAACTATTGTCCAGTATTAGTGACATTTGGTTTATTTTCTGCCTTTGCCAAGCTGTTGTTTTTGTTGATCAGTTGCTGCTTTGTGCTGTGGGTCTTTTTCTGACAGGAATTGTATTGAGTCTTTCCAAATAGTTAAGAGCATTACATCCAGTCAGTTTGGTGAAATATGAAAACTTACTCCCATCTATCTCTAATTTGCACTGTAATTTTCCATCTCAGACAATGTATAACGTACCTTGTAGAAAAGGCACTAAACTCAAGAGTGATATATCATCCTCACACACACACACACATGTCGCCTGTACTTGAGGGACTAATCAAAAATTATAGTTATCTACAAATGAAGGACAGCCAGAATCAACAGCATATCAGGATCTCCACAACCATTGATGCATGCTTATGTCAGCTGCTGAACAAGGGCTGGATGGCAAGCAGGAGCGAGGCCATATACCTTTGGAACTGAGCCGTCCAATCCTTTAACCCCGTTGCTGTCAGGACAGATTGCCTGAAGGTGCTGGGAATACGGCTGGAAGGGGACGGGCATACACAAAATCTTGGGAGGAGCGCATCACCGAGGTAAGGTAGAAACCAGTCTTTTGGCAGCACCGCTCCCTCTCCATTGCTGGTAAAAACCTGGTCATTAGGTGTGAGGTACCCTCTCTGTTGCCGTATGTGGCACAGGACAGGCCCGTTCCCTGAACCTGTGCTGTCTCAGTCACCCGAGCCATCTTCCACTTTAAAATGGACTGTGTCCGCAGGGAGTCCATATACAAAATTCTGGATAAGGGGGAGGGGAAGTACGTACCCAGCGCCACTCTCATCCTGATGACTACCCTTGTGCGCGGCTGCATCAAGCTGTGTGTAGACCCTCAGAATGCAGAACACCAAGTGTAACTACATACTGAGGTTCTACCTGTCCCTGGTGTAGCGAAGGATGGGACTGGCCTCATTGCCACGGGACGCTCCAAGTAGTTAGACCATTCCATATCACCTGTCCTTTGTGGTGAAATTTTGCAAAGAAAATCACCTTTGGCTACAAGTCCATCAGGAAGTGTTCAGCACGTAGCATCTTCGAGACCCCGCAGGAAAAGGAGAGGGTGGATCCTGCCTTGGCCGAGTGTTGCAGACTGGCACATTCCAAGGTCCAGGACTATGTGCTGGGGGACGCACTAAAAGTCTGGGGCAGCAGCCGCCAAGCTGCAGTGGGGCAAGACCACCATCTGAGGTCCTTCTGCTGAAGTCATTTGGGGGTCTGTTCAGTTATCAGACGCTCCCACTGCCTCAAATATATGTATACATATCTTGTAAAAGTAAGAAATGCCTTTGGTTTGTTTGTTGCATAGACCCAAACTTCAATGTTTGCTTGTTTCCTCATATGCTACTGCACAGAACCAAATTGCTTAAATGACTATGTATATAAAGTCATTTTTATGAATAAAGTATATTTGTGAAATAAAAAGAAATAAACCCACTCTAAGAGCACTAACTGCCGCCCTTTAGTTCTTTGTCAGTGGATCATATCTGAGAACTACAAGTGACTTCTGTGGGCTCTTGGAATGCAATAGTAGCATGCCTACCTCTGGACCAAAGGGTCGGGGTTCAAGTCCCAGCTGACCCAGTATATATCACAGCATGCCTGAACAGGCTAATTAAAAACAGAACAGGCCACCACTGTTGAATTTCATAGTTGTCAAATCATACATACAGCCAATGGGCACAGATGCTGTCTTCAGGTCAGACCACCGGTTCATCTTCCTCCACCTTGGCACAGGGGGTCAGGTAGCGAGGGCATTAGGACTCTCATTCACTGCTCATTTCCTGCTGGTTCACAAACCAGAGAATCTTTTCACCAACCAGCAGTCTTTGTCAACAGCAAAAGGATGGCGCTCCCTCAATGTTCAAATCATTTGTAACCACAGCATCCAAACAGTACAGGTGGTTCTGCTATAAGACATGTTTCATGAACGTGAATTGGCTGTAACACATTTGAAGAATAGTGGATGCAGTTTGAATGACACAAACTTTCCAGTGTACAGGTGTGGCGATTTTCTATAGTGATTTCCCTATAACGTAATTGTAGGTCACATGAAAACGCAACTACCCCGATGGAGAACTACCTGTATAATGTTGGACATACTTCAGCATTGGACATTGTAGAACTAACAATTGGCCTCTTAATAAAGAGATTGTGATGCCTGGACCAGTCAGGCATTGCTATTCAGTTTACTCAAGACAGTGTGTCCCATATCATTGTGGTGCTTGTCATCAACAGGGGACATGTGCTGGCAGTGGAGGAAATGCAGCAGTGTGTGCCATCTACATGACACACTTCAGCAACTTGCCAACCTCCTTCCTTCAGGAGCACCTTCTGAGCCCACGACCCTTACCACCTAGAAGGATAAGGGCAGCAGATGCATGGGAAAACCACTATCTCCAAGTTCGCCTCCAGATCACACTCCATCCTGACTTGGGACTTATAATCACCATTCCTTCACTGTCACTGTACCTTGGCAGCACAGTGGCATGTACCTACAGCAGCTGGACTGTAGCAGCTTACCACCTTCTCCAGGGTGAATCGGCAATGAACATCAGCCTGACCAACATCAGTCACTTGCGATGAACAAATAAAAAAAGGCCTTCACTCTCCAATCCAACCCCTTTGGAAAGTAACTTTGCAAAGCTGCTGAAGCATACTGTTTTGAATTAATTAATGAAGGTGACAGCATTAATGAAGGTGATAGTAATGTGTCCCAAATTAGCATAACAAATCTACCGTACAATAAAGTTCTTTTGTGAATCAGGCACATGGACCTGCACACTCTGTGTCAGTGTTCCCCCTCCCAAACCCCACCACAAATATACATACACACACACACACACACACACACACACAGTGTCACTGTCCCCCTCCCATCTTCAATCTACAAAGATGCAAAGATCAGTACAGCACAGGAACAGGCCCTTCGGCCCACCAAGAGTGTGCCATCATGATGCCTTTGTAAACTAAAAACAACATTTGCCTCTATGCAGTTCATGTCTCTTCTATTCACTGCCTATTCATGTTTCTGTCAAGATGCCTTTTAAACATTGCTACTGTCTCCACTTTCACCACCTCCTTTGGCAGCACATTGCAGGCACTTACCATCCTCGGTATAAAATAACTTGCCTCTCACATCACCTTCAAATTTTCCCTTAAACCTATGTCCTCTTGTAATTGGCTTTTTTATCCTGGGAAAAAGACTCTGTCTATCCATTCTATTGTTGCCTCTGGCCATTAAATGAAAGCAGGACCTCCACTTTTAGCCTGATGTTCTAAATTTAATTCAAATTTACAGAAAGTAAGTTTACAGAGAGTAAGAGAAATTCACTGAAGTTAATGGCAAATATTCCTGGTTTAGTTCCTTTTCCCAAGCTGGCAAAAACTGTTTAATAATCATAAAGTAACATTTGTTGGGGTTTGTATCAATGTTGAGCACTTATTGTTATCCCCTTGAGGCATGTACTTACTCATTGAAGGGTGTAAGTATCTGTTAGAGGGATTATTGAGCATCTCAACGGCAGCATTGGATGCGTACTGGTGTAAGATTCTGGAAAGATTCACAGACAGCACCCATTGGAAAGACAAGGTCATGGGATGCAACCTCATGGGAGCAAGAGGTGGCGCCGAATGAGGAGCTCGAACAGTTCATCCACTTCACTAACACCTTCCACCCCAACCTTAAGTTCACCTGGACCATCCCTGATACCTCTCTCCTTCCTGGACCTCTCTGTTTCCATCTCTGGCAACCACCTAGAAACCGATATCCATTTTAAGCCCACCGACTCCCACAGCTACCTAGAATACACCTCCTCTCATCCACCTTCCTGCAAAAATGCCATCCCCTATCCCCAATTCCTTCGCCTCCACTGTATCTGCTCCCGAGATGAGGCATTCCACTCCTGGACATCCCAGATGTCCTCGTTTTTCAAGGACTGCAACTTCCCCTCCACGGTGGTCGAAAACACCCTCGACCGTGTCTCTCGCATTTCAAGCAATTCATCCCTCACACCCCCTCCCCGCAATAACAACCAAAACAGAATCCCCCTCATCCTCACGTACCACCCCACCAACCTCCAGATCCAACGCATCACCCTCCGGCACTTCCGCCATCAGCAAACTGACCCCACTACCAAAGACATTTTTCCCTCCCCACCCTTATCTGCTTTCTGGAGGGACCACTCTCTCCAGGACTCCCTTGTCCGCTCCACACTCCCCTCCAGCCCCACCACACTCAGAAATTTTCCCTGCAACCGCAGGAAGTGCCATACCTGCCCCTACACCTCCCCCCTCTCACCCCAACCCTGGCCCCAAGAAGACTTTCCACATCAAACAGATGTTCACCTGCACATCTGCCAATGTGGTATACTGTATCCACTGTTCCCATTGTGGCCTCCTCTACATCGGGGAAACCAAGCAGAGGCTTGGGGACCGCTTTGCAGAACACCTACGCTCGGTTCGCACTAAACAACTGCACCTCCCAGTCGCGAACCATTTCAACTCCTCCTCCCATTCCTCAGACGACATGTCCATCTTGGGCCTCCTGCAGTGCCACAACGATGCTACCCGAAGGTTGCAGGAACAGCAACTCATATTCTGCCTGGGAACCCTGCAGCCCGATGGTATCAATGTGGACTTCACAAGCTTCAAAATCTCCCCTCCCCCTACCACATCCCAAAACCAGCCCAGCTTGTCCCCGCCTCCCTAACCTGTCCTTCCTCCCACCTATCCCCTCCTCCCACCTCAAGCCCCACCCCCATCTCCGACCTACCAGCCTCATCCCGCCCCCTTGACCTGTCCGTCCTTCCTGGACTGACCTATCCCCACACTAACTCCCCACCTACACTCACCTTTACTGGCTCCATCCCCGCCTCTCTGACCTGTCTGTCTCCTCTCCACCTATCTTCTCCTTTATCCATCTTCAATCTGCCTCCCCCTCTCTCTCTATTTATTTCAGCATCTCCTTCCCCTCTCCCATTTCTGAAGAAGGGTCCAGACCCGAAACGTCAGCTTTCCTGCTCCTCTGATGCTGCTTGGCCTGCTGTGTTCATCCAGCTCTACACCTTGTTATCTCGGATTCTCCAGCATCTGCAGTTCCCACTATGTCCGAATCATTGCTTTAGTGACAGTTTGCTTTACTGCTACGTGAAATATTCAACAGTATTTCCACAAATAAAGACAGGAATTGAAGCAGAGAGAGGAAGAAACCAAGGGATATAGAGATCAATGGAAACAGAGACAGACAAAGGATTAAAAAAGCAAAGATATAAATACAAACAGAGAGCAAAATATGAAGATAGAGAGTCAGATGAAAATATATGAAGAGAGGCAGACTATGAGAGCAGGAGAAACATGACAAAGGACATAGGTCTTGGCAGATACTGTGAGAGACAGAAGCTGCAAGCCATCAAACTCATTTTTGAAATGGAAGATTCAAATCTGCTGCCACTGTAAGGTCACAGAGAGCAGGCAATTCCCAATGCAAAGGGGCATTATGCATTGGGCTGCAGGAAGAATCTATTTGGGACAAGCTTAAATTGTGCCTCTTGTGAATGCTTGCACATATTGAAAAGCACCACACAACCAGTGAAGCACTTTTAAAATGTACTAGCAGCTACAGTGGGGAAACATAGCATTCAGAGAGCGCAGCAAGCTCGCACAGACAACAATGAGGCCAAAGAGCAGCGAATCTGATATTGGTGATGCAGACATCAGGAACGTACCACTTCTCCACTTCAGTATGTGAGGTCTTTTACACAAGTCAGGAGGCAAAGGGTAGCTGAGTGACTTCAGAAGGAAAGCACTGATGTTGAATACAATTTTATTATATATGTTATATCTTGCGTGAAATGATAGTTATCAGCGTTAATTGCAGCTCTCCCTCCACTCTGTGCAAGGTTAGATTATGCGGAGGGTCTGAATTTGCAGTTTGAGAAGGGGCTAGTGTTAATATTGATCCAAGGCTGATGACCTCCAGAATGGAAATGCTGAAACTATGGATTCCACCCCGTTTAATACAATGCTTCAATAAGGCAGTCTGAACTCACAGCATTGACTGAGTGAGCAGTTCCCTTGTGTACACTTGCAACTTTTATTGTGAGAACCAAAGGTTATAAAACTTCAAATGATATTCATTTTCATATTTCCTTTTTCGTTAATTATCCCTGCATCAGCTTTGCTTCATTTTACTGAAAGTTTTCAATTAAAGTAACAGATGAACTTTGGGGTTCAAATCACTGCACTTCCTTAAAAGAGGAACTCCTGAAATACGAACAGATTTCGAGTTTCAGGAAGTAATTACACCCACACAAAAGGCCGAGGAGTTTAATATGAACTTAATAATTAGCTTAACATTCCAAAGATGGACCCTCCCTCAGCAATGTACTGATGTGCCAGTTTATAATTACCGGTAAAGGCTGAAGATTGCAAGAAATGTCTGAAGATTAATACAATCTTCTGAGTCAGAAGCAAAAGAGCAAAAATTGATTTACAGCTAATGGCACAAGGAATATACGATAAAGAAAGTTTAAGTGGAGAGATTGAGAGAAAAGAGGTAGATGAGGAGGGAAGGATGTGAACGGGAAGCCAACATGGCCTCATGCTTGGTGTCTCGCTACAAGTGAAAATTCACGACTCACTGAAAAGTTACCCTTCAAATATGTTCAACCTTTCCAACTGCAGTGCTGATATTACAGGTTAATGTTTAATCATGTTTATAACGGCTGTTGGTATTTGCCGTTCCCAAGCTGGTTAGAGCGCTGGAGATTCCCAGAGATTGACACAAAGTAAATAGTGGGTAGTGGCGAGATGGGCTTTCACATCTTCAGTCTGCTACACTCCCAGCTGATGCAGTTCAGCAGCTATGGGTAGAGGGTAGGCGCTGCATCTGTGTGTGTGAATCTGTGTGTGGCAGTATGTACGTAGTTCAAAGAGTCATACAGCACGGAAATAAACCCTTCGGCCCAACCAGTCCATGCCAAACATAATCCCAAAGTAGGGCCACCTGCTTTGTCCTGGCCCATATCCCCCTAAACCGGTCCTATTCATGTACTTATCCAAATGTCTTTTAAACATTGTAATTGTACCCACATCCACCACTTCCTCAGGAAGTTCATTCCACACACGAACCAACCTCTGTGTAAAAAATTTGCCTGCCATGTCTTTTTTAAATCTTTCTCCTCTCACCTCAAAAATGTGTCCCCTAGTCTTAAAATTCCCCATCTTAGGGAAAAGGCAACTACTGCTAACTCTATCTATACCTCTCATTATTTTTAAACCTTCTACAAGGTCATCTCTCAACCTCCTACACTCCAGTGATAAAAGCCCCAGCCTATCCAGCCTCTCATTATAACTCAAATCTTCCATACCTGGCAACATCCTGGTAAATCTCTTCTGAACCCTCTCCAGCTTGGTAATATCTTTCTTGTAACTGGGCGACCAAAACTGGACACAGTATTCCAGAAGGGGCCTCACCAAAGTCTTGTACAACCTCAACATGACTTCCCAACTCTTCTACTCAAAGGACTGAGCAATGAAGGCAAGCGTGCCAAATGCCTTTTTAACCATCCTGTCTATATGTGATGCAAACTTCAAAGAATTATGTAACTGCTCCCCTAGTTCCCTCTGTTCTATGACACTACCCAAGGCCCTACCATTAATTGTATAAGCCCTACCCTTGTTTGTTGTACCAAAATACAATAACTTGCTTTTATCCAGATTGATTTCCAGCTGCAATTTTGCGGCCTATTGACCCATTTGATCAAGATGCCTCTGTCATCGTAGAAAACCTTCTTCTCTGTCTATTATGCCACAATTTTTGGTGTCATCCACAAACTTACTAAACATGCCTCCTATATTCTCATTCAAGTCATTTATATACAGGACAAACAAAAGAGAGCCCAGAACCGATCCCTATGGAACACCACTGGTTACAACTCCCCAGTATGAAAAGCGACCCTCCACCATTACTCCCTGTCTCCTGCCATTAGGCCAATTATGTATCTAATTGGCAAGCACACCCTGAATCCCTCATGATTTAACTTCACTAGTTAGTCTACCATGCAGAACTTTAATGAAAGCTTTACTAAAGTTCAAGTAAATGTCTACTGCTCTGCCATCATCAATCTTTTTGGTAGCTTCCTCAAAAACCTCAATCAAGTTTGTGAAGCACAGTTTTCCTTGCACAAAACCATGCTAACTATCCCTGATCAATTTTTGCCTCTCTAAATGTCCAAATCTTTTATAATCACTTCCAACAATTTACCCACAACTGAAGTCAGACTCACAGGTCTATAATTCCCTGGTTTCTCCTTACAACCTTTCTTAAACAAAGGTACAAAATTAGCCACCCTCCAGTCATCAGGCACCTCACCTGCAGTTATAGATGATGCAAATATATCTGCAAGGGGTCTCGTAATTTCCTCCCTGACTTCCCACAATGTCTGGGATACATTAGACCAGGTCCTGGAGATTTATCCACCTTTTTATTCTCTAAGAACCCCCCCAGCTTTCTCTTCTGTAATGTGTACTGTTTTTAAAACATTACAGTTTATTTCCCTGCATTCTCTAGTCTCCATTTCTTTCTTCACAGTACAGACTGCCGCAAAATATTCACTTAGCATCATTCCCATCTCCTGGGGTTTAACTCAATGATGACCTCCTTGATCTTTAAGGGGCCCCACCCTCTCTCCAGTTACCCGCTTGTTCTTAATGTGTGTCTGTGTGCGTGTGTGTGTGGGTCAGAGGGCGGGGGGGAGCATGGGGGTGGTGGAGGGGTGTTGGACAGTGAGATTAGTTTGGATTGGTCCGCTGAAAGTCAAACTGGACACAGGGGAGTGGTTTGCGTGCAAAGTGAGTGGTTGTGACTAGCATTGTATTACTTAGTCACACAACAGGCAAAGTGGATCACAGTGTGTCCCCGGTTCAGTTCTAAAAACTCTCGGGGTCCTTTCTGCATGTAGTGCTGATCTTTGCATTTACAAGCTGACAGCTCTGGGAGTGCCCTCATTATCACAGAGGATTGCTTCAGTCAAAGAGTCTGTTTCAATGGCTGGAACAAAAGGTTAGTGCGGAATCCCGGCTTAATCTAGCGGGGTGCTGTAATTAGCAGTGTGCTTTGACTGTTCAACAGCTTGATAACACATAGTGTCCAAGAACTTCATAACACTGCTGTTACCAACTGGCGTGCCACACCACATCATGCATAATGGACCTTTGGGGCTGCTCTTTGTGATGGGAGTAAGACGTTCTGGACATCCTGCCTTTATTGAGTTGTTGGGGGGAGAAAGCTATGCAAAGAACTGGTATTTATCTGTCAGGGTCTATACTCTGAGGGAGGGGTGTATGACTGAGGAATGGTGAATTGTGTTGTTAACTTATTGGTCCACTAGTCCTACTAACCAAGGGGGCGATGATGGGGTAATGCCACTGGTCTTATTTAATGAGGACATGACTTCCAATCCCATCTTGGCGGCGGGTGCTATTTAAATTCAGAATAATATCTGCAGGAACAAAAACAGAAATTGCTGGAAAAGCTCAGCAGGTGTGGCAGCACCTGTGAAGAGAAATCACAGTTAACGTTTCAGGTGCGGTGACCCTTCCTCAGAACTGACGGTAGCTGGGAAAAGGTTGGTTTTCATACAGAAGATAGGGTGGAGTGGGAGGAGGGGGTAAGGATTAAACGATAGGTGGAGATAGAGCCCAAAGAGAGAGAAGAACAAGAGATAACAAGGTGTAGAGCTGAATGAACACAGCAGGCCAAGCAGCATCAGAGGAGCAGGAAGGCTGACGTTTCGGGCCTAGACCCTTCTTCAGAAAATCCTACTATCTCAGAGAGAAGAACAAGTTGGATAGACAAAGCAGTGGATAATGGTCAGGGTAAGAGGCTGAATAGCTGTTAATGGGGACAATTAGTAGTTAACAATGGATTGTATATAATAGCAGACCACGTGGCAACAAGGCCTGGTGTGTGGGGGTTGGGGTAATGACACAACAAAAAGTGCCTCAAGCCCTAAAATTGTTGCACTCAATATTGCGTCCAGAAGGCTGTAGAGTCCCCAAGGGGAAACTGAGCTGCTGTTCTTACAGCTTTGGCGGAATTTCGCTGGTGCACTGCAGTGCGGTCTCAGCAATGGTGACCATGATAACTACTGCTAATTGCTGTAAAACCCCAGGGAGATCATCGATGGCCTTTGGGGAAGGAACTGCGCTGCCCTAACCTGGCCTGGCCTACATGTGACTCCAGACCCACAGCAATCTGGTTGACTCTCAACTGCCCTCTGTAATGGCCGTTCAAAGTACAGTAAATGCTGACCTCACCAGGAATGCCCATATCCCCACGAAAAAAAACCAAAGCAAAAAGCAGGGATGGTTAGGTCGACGCTATCATTCCCATTAACTAGATTGAGAGAAGTTTCACTTCTTACTGCGTACCTTTTGAATGCAGATCATTAGCAGATACAACAAATGGGTAAACCCCGATGAAATATTTAAAGATTTTTAAGGTGACGGGAGGAAAGATTTAAAAGAGATCCAAGGGGCAACTTTTTCACACGGAGGGTGGTTCAAGCCGCGAGAGGGAGCGGTAGGTGTGAGTACGGTTACAACATTTAAAAGGCATTTGGACAAGTGCACAAATAGGAAAGGTTTAGAGGGCTAAGGGCCAAACGCAGACAAATGGGACTGGTTTAGTTTGGGCAAGCTGGTCGGCATGGACGAGTTGGACCAAAGGATCTGTTTCCATGCTGGATGACTCTATGCCTCTATAAATAAAACACAGCAGACTGGTGTTTATTGACCTTTTCGACCTACAGAGGGGCTGCGCGGGTGTTAGTCAGCAGAAGCAGCTGAACACAGACTTAGATAACAAGGTGTAGAGCTGGATGAACACAGCAGGCCAAGCAGCATCATAGGAGCAGGAAAGCTGACGTTTCGGGCCTAGACCCTTCTGAAGAAGTCTAGTCTTTTCCGCTGAATCTACGGGAATGATGGCTCAAACAAACGAGGCTCATTTTGATTTTAATGGGGTTGGATACGGTATAAATCTCGGCGAAATTTTCCAAATGCAGGGAGAGGTGAGCAAAGACAGTGTCCAGCAGGCAGCCCGTTCACAAGAACCCGCACTCAGCAACTGCCACCGATTTAACGCCCCCACTCCCCAGCCCAGTTCATAGCAGCCCACCCTAAACAAAAAGACAAGAAACTGGGAGTCTAAACCAAGAACTCCACTGCTATTCGTCAGCTCACATCCTGAGTGAAAATAACATGCTGTCCAATGTGTGAAAAGTCAATTCTGGTTTATGGGATTGAAAACTGTTTCTTTAAGCTGTGGCATAGGGAGAGAAAGTTTCCATTGGCTGAACTCCTCCTTTCCCAGAGGCTGGGGTAGGAAGTGAAGGCAGTGTCCAGTGAACCCCACACTCCCTCCTCCAGGGCCAGTGACTGTAATCGGAACTGCCCTGCGCACAACAAAATGTGAAGCTGGAAAAGCACAGCAGGCCAGACAGCATCCAAGGAGCAGGAAAGGCAATATTTCAGGTCAGAACCCCTCTTCAAGACTTCTTCCAGCTCCACATTTTTTTAAAATTCTGACTCTAGTTTCCAGCATCTGCAGTCCTTTCTGTCTCCAGCACCCTTGGAGTTTCAGCAAGCTCCTTACACCAGGCCATTCGCTCCCTCGGCCGAGATGCACAACCCCCTCTCTGTAACTGGATCACTTTATGGTGGAGGGCACTGGAGGGGAAAGAAAGGAAAACGGTGGGGGTAGGGGGATGTGGGGTGGGGAGGAAGAGCACAGAACCAGGGCAATGATCGACTTTCATTGTGATCCAAACACATTTCCACCCCCTTTCTTCACTATTCCCCTTCTTCCCATTTTGCCCCCTTTTCCTCCCCTTTCTCACCATTCTCCCCTCTTCTCCCTTCCTCCCCTTTCTCTTCTCCCCTTCTCCCCCTCCCTTTCTCGACTCCTCCCCCTCTTTCCCTCCTTCTCCCCCGTCCATTTCCCTGCTTTTCCCCCACCTTCCCCCCCAATTACCCGCCTCCTCTCGCCCCCACCTACTAAAGCAAAGTAGCATCACTCCCGAGTCACCAGTGTAGCTGTGGCTAGTTTCAGTTTCCGTGACAGCACCCTCCCCTCTTTCCCAACCCCACAACCTACCACCCCGTCCTGAACACAGCCGCCCAACCCCCTCCTGAATGTTCCCACCTCTCCAGCAAGCTGCAACATATCCATTACCTTCCACCCATGCTGTCCTCTAACCACTGCAACCATCTTCAACTCTCCCATCCCAAAGGCATCTCTGAGCAGACACAGTGTGAATGAAGAGCCCTCTGGTAGATCTGAGCTTTTGTTTTCAAATTGCAGGATGTTGTTTGCGCAGAGTGAGGATGTAAAGAGGTTCTAGGATGGCCGAGTTTATTATCCGCAATGCCACACCTGCCAACTGTACTGCTATCCTACGCCTGATCAAGGTAACATTTTAACCCGAACATCCTCCATAGTTCAGTCAGTGAGAGCAGTAGTACTCTACCAGACTTTTTGGATTTCACTTGTACAGTTTGATTGGTGTATTATGCAATTTGTAGTGCTATGCGCACACGGTATAGTGTAGAATTAGTTGCTAACTCGGAACATAGAGACACATTAAAACTGTATTTGAAACACTCGAGTTGGGCAACATCTGTGGAGATGGAAACTAAGTGATTGAATCAAGCCAATTAACTTTGATCAAATCTGGAAGGATTTACGGATGGACAAGTTTGCACATCAAAAAAAAAATGCAGGTGGGGAAGCATCACAGAGAGAGAGAGATCTTTCCAAACCTCTTCCATCAGGCGGAAGACACAAAAGCTTAAGCACACATACCAACAGTTTCAAGAAGACCTTCTTTCTTGCGGCTATTAGACTTGTGAATGGACCTCTCAAATTTTAATGTTGATCTCACTCTTTGCGCACCTTCTGTACAGCCATAACATTGTTATGTTCCCCTTAAGCACTTTGTATGGTATGATCTGATGTTCCCCTAAAGCACGTTGTATGGTATGAGATAACAAGCATGGGGCTGGATGAACACAGCAGGTCAAGCAGCATCATAGGAGCAGGAAAACTTGACGTTTCGGGCCTAAACCCTTCATGAGAAATCTGCAGTACCTTTTATCTCTTGTATGGTATGATCTGATGTTCCCCTGAAGCACTTCCTATGGTATGATCTGCCTGACTGCATGCAAAGCAAAACCTTTCACTGTACTTAAGTACATGTGACAACAATAAATCAAATCAAATTGAAAAGTAGATCATAGGGTGGGATTAGGCGTGATTGAGTGAGAAAAGGGATGATTGTGCAAGTAAAAAAATGAAGGTGATGAGGAGGCAAGGAATGAAACAAAAGATTGATCCAGAGGAGTGGCCAAAGTGGACCGGGGCACTGAATAGCAGGCAAAAGCAGAAGGTTCTCAGCCACAGAATCTGGCAGGGGAAGGCTCCATCTGCCCTTGAGTCCCATCTCCTCCTTTCTCCTCTCCCCTCAGCCCCCGCTCCCCAAGCATCTCTTTCCCTGCTTCCTCTACCTACTGGTCCGCTAGGTTTGGACCAGTCTGTGGGCTGTGTATGATCCTAAGCATCAGCCACACATCTTGCATCTGAAATACTCCTGGGGCTGCCATCAGATCCGAAGATGTTCAGCTTGGGTTTGAGGCCTCAAGGCTGTAACGTATTTGTAGAAAGATGAGCTATTGCCCTTTGGGCTTCTGTTGAACTTCATTAAGCGTGTTTTCCATTTTTCTGTAATTCTTTCAATTTCAAATTTCTTTTGGAGATAGCAGGAACTGCCAATGCTGGAGAATCTGAGACAACCCGGTGTAGAGCTGGATGAACACAGCAGGCCAAGCAGCATCAGAGGAGCAGGAAAGCTGACGTTTCGGGTCGAGACCATTCTTCAGAAATGGGGGAAGGGAAGGGGATTCTGAAATAAATAGGGAGAGAGGGGGAGGCAGATAGAAGATGGATAAAGGAGAAGATAGGGTGAGAGGAGACAGACAGGTCAAAGAGGCGGGGTTAGAGCCAGTGAAGGTGAATGTTGGTGGGGAGTTAGGGAGGGGATAGGTTGGTCTAGGGAGGACGGACAGGTCAGGAGGCGGGATGACGTTAGTGGGTAGGAGATGGGGGTGGGGCTTGAGGTGGGAGGAATGGTTAGGGAGGCAGGGACTAGCTGGGCTGGTTTTGGGTACGGTCGGGGGAGGGGAGATTTTGAAGCTTGTGAAGTCCACATTGATACCCTTGGGCTGCAGGGTTCCCAAGCGAAATATGAGATGCTGTTCCTGCAGCTTTTGGGTGGCGTCATTGTGACAATGCAGGAGGCCCAGGATGGACATGTCGTCCAAGGAGTGGGTGGGGGTGTTGAAATGGTTCGCAATTGGGAGGTGTAATTGTTTGTTGCGAACTGAGCATAGGTGTTCCGCAAAGCGGTCCCCAAGCCTCCGCTTGGTTTCCCCGATGTAGAGGAAGCCACAACGGGAACAGCGGATACAGTATACCACATTAGCAGATGCGCAGGTGAACATCTGTTTGATGTGGAAAGTCTTTTTAGGGGCTGGGATGGGGGTGAGGGAGGGGAGGTGTAGGGGCAGGTGTAGCACTTCCTGCGGTTGCAGGGAAAAGTGCCGGGTGTGGTGGGGCTGGAAGGGAGTGTGGAGCGGACAAGGGAGTCACGGAGAGAGTGGTCCCTCCGGAAAGCAGATAAGGGTGGGGAGGGAAAAATGTCTTTGGTGGTGGGGTCGGATTGCAGATGGCGGAAATGTCGGAGGATGATGCGTTGGATTTGGAGGTTGGTGGGGTGGTACGTGAGGACGAGGGGGATTCCGTTTTGGTTATTATTGCAGGTACAGGGTGTGAGGGATGAGTTGAGGGAAATGCGGGAAACACGGTCGTGGGCATTTTTGATCACTGTGGAGGGGAAGTTGCAGTCCTTGAAGAACGAGGACATCTGGGATGTTCGGGAGTGGAACGCCTCATCTCGGGAGCAGATGCGGCGGAGGTGAAGGAATTGGGAATAGGGGATGGCCTTTTTACAGGACGGTGGGTGAGAGGAGGTGTATTCTAGGTAGTTGTGGGAGTCGGTAGGCTTAAAATGGATATCGGTTTCCAGGTGGATGCCAGAGATAGAGACAGAGGTCCAGGAAGGAGAGAGGGGTATCAGAGGTATGCGCCATACTACAACTGCGCCTCCCTTGTCTGGGGGTTTTATGGTGAGGTTGGGATTGGAGTGGAGGGAGTGGAGGGCTGCATGTTCTGTGGGGGAGAGGTTGGAGTGGGTGAGAGGGATGAAAGTATAATTGTCGTTGAGACATCGATCGCCTCAAATTCTCCACCCCTCTCACCCACTCCAACCTCTCCCCCACAGAATGTGCAGCCCTCCGCTCCAATCCCAACCTCACCATAAAACACGCAGACAAGGGAGGCGCAGTTGTAGTATGGCGCACTGACCTCTACATTGCTGAGGCCAGGCGCCAACTCTCTGACCCCTCTTCCTATCGCCCCCTTGATCATGACCCCACCCCTGAGCACCAAACAATCATCTCCCAAACCATCCACAACCTCATCACCTCAGGTGACCTCCCACCCACAGCCTCTAACCTCATCATTCCACAACCCCACACTGCCCGCTTCTATCTCTTTCCCAAAATCCACAAACCTGACTGCCCTGATCAGCCCATTGTCTCCGCCTGCTCCTGCCCCACGGAACTTATCTCCATCTATCTTGACGCCATTCTTTCCCTCTTGGTCCAGGAACTCCCTACCTACATCGATGACACCACCCACGCCCTCCACCTCCTCCAGAACTTCCAATTCCCTGGTCCCCAACATTTCATTTTTACCATGGAAGTCCAGTCCCTATACACTTGCATTCTCCATGCAGATGGCCTAAAGGCCCTTCACTTCTTCCTGTCCCACAGGCCCGACCAGTCCCCCTCCACTTTCACCCTCATCCACTTAGTCGAACTCGTCCTCACCCTCAACAACTTCTCTTTCAATTCCTCCCACTTCCTACAGACAAAGGGGGTGGCCATTGGTACCCGCATTGGCCCAAGCTATGAGTGCCTCTTTGTAGAATATGTGGAACAATTCCTCTTCCAAAGCTACACTGACCCTATCCCCCATCTCTTCCTCCGTTACATTGATGGCTGTTTTGGCACCGCCTCGTGCTCCCACGAGGAGCTCGAACAGTTCATCCACTTCACTAACACCTTCCACCCCAACCTTAAGTTCACCTGGACCATCTCTGATACCTCTCTCTCCTTCCTGGACCTCTCTGTCTCTATCTCTGGCATCCACCCGGAAACCGATATCCATTTTAAGCCTACCGACTCACACAACTATCTAGAATACACCTCCTCTCACCCACCTTCCTGTAAAAAGACCATCCCCTATTCCCAATTCCTTCGCCTCCGCCGAATCTGCTCCCGAGACAAGGCATTCCACTCCCAAACATCCCAAATGTCCTTGTTTTTCAAGGACTGCAACTTCCCCTCCACAGCGATCGAAAATGCCCTCGACCGTGTCTCCCACATTTCTCTCAACTCATCCCTCACACCCTGTACCCGCAATAATAACCAAAACAGAATCCCCCTTGTCCTCACGTACCACCCCACCAACCTCCAAATCCAACGCATCATCCTCCGACATTTCCACCATCTGCAATCTGACCCCACCACCAAAGACGTTTTTCCCTCCCCACCCTTATCTGCTTTCCAGAGGGACCACTCTCTCCGTGACTCCCTTGTCCGCTCCACACTCCCTTCCAGCCCCACCACACCCGGCACTTTTCCCTGCAACTGAAGCAAGTGCTACACCTGCCCCTACACCTCCCCTCTCACCCCCATCCCAGCCCCTAAAAAGACCTTCCACATCAAACAGATGTTCACCTGTGCATCTGCTAATGTGGTATACTGTATCCGCTGTTCCCGTTGTGGCCTCCTCTACATCGGGGAAACAAAGCAGAGGCTTGGGGACCGCTTTGCGGAACACCTACGCTCAGTTCGCAACAAACAACTGCACCTCCCAATCGTGAACCATTTCAACTCCCCCACCCACTCCTTGGACGACATGTCCATCCTGGGCCTCCTGCATTACCACAGTGACGCCACCCAAAACCTGCAGGAACAGCATCTCATATTTCGCTTGGGAACCCTGCAGCCCAAGGGTATCAATGTGGACTTCACAAGCTTCAAAATCTCCCCTCCCCCGACCATATCCCAAAACCAGCCCAGCTTGTCCCCGCCTCCCTAACCATTCCTCCCACCTCAAGCCCCACCCCCATCTCCTACCCACTAACCTCATCCCGCCTCCTTGACCTGTCCGTCCTCCCTGGACTGACCTATCCCCTCCCTAACTCCCCACCTACACCCCCCTTACTGGCTCCATCCCCACCTCTTTGACCTGTCTGTCTCCTCTCCACCTATCTTCTCCTTTATCCATCTTCTATCCGCCTCCCCCTCTCTCCCTATTTATTTCAGAATCCCCTTCCCCTCCCCCATTTCTGAAGAAGAGTCTCGACCCAAAATGTCAGCTTTCCTTGCTCCTCTGATGCTGCTTGGCCTGCTGTGTTCATCCAGCTCTACACCGTGTTATCTCAAATTTCTTTTGGTTCTGTTTCAACCATCGTTAAACTGTGATGTGTTGAATAGAGGTATTAGTGAAGCAGTCGCCCAATTAGCATTTTGTCTCTTTCGTATAGAGGCGATCACATGTGCAGTAAGGCAGTGGGCTAAATTGAGGAAAGTACGTATAAATCATCTTTTCACCTGGAAGGGTGGCACAGTGGATCAGTGGTTAGCACTTCTGCCTTATAATACCCATGGACCCAGGTTCAATTCCACCCTTGGAGCTTTCACATTTTCCCTGTGTCTGCATGGGTTTCCTCCCACAATCCAAAGATGTGTCCGCTCGGTGGATTGGCTGTGCTAAATTGCCTGTAGTGTTCAGGGATGTGTAGATTGCAGGGGAGATTGGCCTGGGTGGGATGCTCGGAGTGTTGGTGTGGACTTGTTGGGCCGAAGGGCCTGTTTCCACACTGTTGGGACTCTATGAAGGGTACCCAAATAGTTTGAAGTGGGGAGCAAAAATGTCAGGGTTACATCTCCTGAGCTTTTGCGGAAAGGAAGACAGAAAATGAGCAAAAATGGAGAATTGAAAGGGGACAGGAATTAATAAATGTGGAATGGAGGGATCAATAAAGTGAAGGGGGTGTTGAAGAAATTATCTAATGGAGGGGTTTATAACAAACACGGAATGCAATTTGATTTACTGCTCCACCAGTTGTAAAAATTTCTTAACAAGAAGTCTTAAGAAGACACAATTTATTTTCTGAGATAGTAGGAACTGCTGATGCTGGAGAATCTGAGATAACAAGGTGTAGAGCTGGATGAACACAGCATATGAACACTGCATATGCCATGTTTTCAAAAGAAGCGAATTCCTCTCAAACAAGAAAATAAATTGTGTAGAGCTGGATGAACACAGCAGGCCAAGCAGCATCAGAGAAGTAGGAAAGC
>JAHRHZ010000267.1:7783235-7815709 GCA_024137785.1 Ginglymostoma cirratum | reverse complement strand
TCACTCTGACAGCTAGGTCTGAGGGAGCTGGGTAAGTGTCAAGGACTCTCTGCGTGTAAATAAATGGGGAACTTGGTGACGGGATACCGGCCCCTGTGGAGCTATTTCAGGAACTTTATCTGGAGCAGAGAACATGCCAGCAGGTTGACATTCTAACTGGTAGCAATAATATCTTGACACACTTGCCTCCAAACCTACCTTCCAAATGTGCCCAGGCTTCTGCCAGTCCCTGAGCAGACTTTCACGCTCCCCTCACACTCTAGACCAGTACTTGTTCCTGATGAAATTAATAGCAAGTCAGAAGCAAACCTGTGTCACTGTTGATGAGATAAGGGACTTCAGGAGGTTAATTCTTCTCTTTGATATTCTTTGTTACACACTTGCTAGAACATGGTGGCTCAGTGGTTAGCACTGCTGCCTCAGTGCCAGGAACCTGGGTTCAATCCCCCCCTTGGGTGACCGTCTGTGTGGAGTTTGCACATTCTCCCTGTGTCTGCGTGTGTTTGCTTTGGGTGCTCTGGTTTCCTCCCACAGTCAAAAGATGAGCAAGTTAGGTGGGTTTGCTGTGCTAAATTGCCCATAGTGTTTGGGGATGTGTGGATTAGGGGGATGGGTCTGGGTGGGACATTCTGAGGGTCAGTGTGGACTTGATGGGCTGAAGGGCCTGTTTCCACACTGTAGGGATTCTATGATCTCTGAACATGATTTTGGCAAACATCCTTGCTATCGTTGTCTCATTACAGAAGTAGAAAAAGAGGACCAAATAGCAAATGGTAAGATTATTTTATTTATACCATGACCAGGCTGCTCAAAAGTACAGAAAACAGTAAATGCTGGATATCACAGCAGGTCAGGCAGCATCCAGAGAGAGAGAGTAAGCTAATGTTTCGAGTCAAGATGAGTCTTCATCATGAAGAGTTCATCTAGACTCAAAACATTAGCTTACTCTCTCTCTCTGGATGCTGCCTGACCCACTGTGATCGCCAGCAATTTTTGTTTTCAGTACAGATTCCAACATCTGCAGTAATTTGCTCCAGCTTAAAATTCATTTTGGAACATTTCTGCTCAATTTCCACCCTCTCCCCCTATCTTTCTATGCCTCGCTGCTGTTCCGCCCACCATACTTTGTAAAGGGGTACTGTTCCTGGTTCTGCTGGTAGACATTCAGTTTTTTGCGTAAGAGGCCATTAACCTCATGATAGACAGTGAGTTTTGGAAGGCAAACTGCAAGCCTGGAAACTGGACCTCAACCAGTCCGTGTCTGGCCATCAAAGCATTCAAATGCAGAGGAGCTGGGGACAAATTATACATCAAACTGGGAAACCCAAGGAATGCTGAGTCCAATGATAAATACCATTGATGCCACCCAGTCTAAAAAATTCCAGATATAATGTGCCATTTCAACCTCAGCTTCATGATGGCACTATCAGCACTGAGTTAGAAAGTTTTAGGTTCAGGACACAATCCACTCATTTGAGCAAATAAAGTGTGGAGCTGGAGGAGCACAGCAGGCCAGCCAGCATCAGAGGAAGAGGAAAGCTGACGTTTCGGGTCAGAGACCCAAAACGTCAGCTTTCCTGTTCCTCTGATGCTGCCTGGCCTGCTGTGCTCATCCAGCTCTACACTGTGTTATCTCTGACTCCAGCATCTGAAGTTCTTGCTATCCCACTCATTTGAGCACTTTTTTTTTGGTTAATTCTTCAGTCTGGTATAGAGCGTGCAACACAATGAAAGCTGGTCAAAACATGGAAAATTCACATCACCATTTGAAGAACCACAGAGTCGTTCCAATGTTCTGGTCAAGATTTATTTGTCGATAAGCATCAGTGAAATAGACTAACTAGCTAATTATTGTGTCGCACATTTGAATTTTGATCAACACAAATTAATCATGTATGTCCAAAAGAGTTTTTTTTTAGTTTGTTTGTAGGATGTTGGCATCACATGCAAAGCCAGAGTAAGATACTTGCTGGAACATTCTATGCATTTCCTACATTACTCATCGGGGAGAATGCAAAAGAGATTACATGAATGATTCCATGGATGATAAGTTTCATTTCCGAGGATAGTTTGGAGAAGTTGGGATTGGTCCCCTTGGAGAGAAGGCAGTTAAGTGGATATATAATGGAAGTATTCAAAATCATGAAGGGGCTGGATAGAGTAAGTAGAGAAAACTGTTCGCACTCATAAAATGATTCGAAATGAGAGGGCACAGAGCTAGTGGTTAACAAATGTTGCAAATATGGTATTCGCATCTGTAATGCTCTGCCTGGAAGTGTGATGGACACAGGTTCAATTAAGGCAATCAAGAGGGCTTTGGATGATTTGTTTTTACATGGATAAATTTGCAAGGCTATGGAGAATGGAACTAAGTTATGATATTCATACGGAGAAACAGTGCAGACACAATGAGCTGAACAGTCCACGCTGTATAGGACTGGATATGACCGGACTGCAAGAGCTTTGATCTGATCCATTGTTTGTGGTGGAGTTTTACTCTGTTGATAGCATGCTGCCTCCTCTGTTTTGCATGCATGTGTTATAGCTTCACCAGTGTGATGTCTCATTTCTAGGATTGCCTCTCAGTTTGCCTCTCAATTGGTATTGGTTTCCTGGTTTAATAGTAAGGGTAAAGTGAGGGATATGTCAGGCCATGATGTTAAAAACTAGTGGTTGAATAAAATTCTGTCTCTGCCGATGGCTCACAGTGCCTCATTGGTATCCAACTTTGAGTTGCTGGTTCTATTTGAAATCTATCCCATTTAGCATGGCAGAGGTGCCAAATAATGTGACAGGGGGCAAATCCAGTGTGAAGATACTCCACTGAATCCCTGCAGTGGTCACTCTTAAAACAATGAAGCCATAGACAGTTGTATCCGCAGCAGCTAAATTAATGAGGATGTTTTTTCCTTTTTAGTTGGATTTTCTCACCTCTTACTACAGGCTGGGTAGCAGATAGTCTCTCAGGACGACACTTCAAAATTACTCAATTGGCTGTGAAGAATTTTGAGGCCGTGAGGATTTGGGAGTCACTACATACGTACACTTGCATTTAAATAAGGAAACACCTGATGATTTTTAATAATTCCTTCTCAGGATTTGGACAATGCTGGACAACATTCATTGCCCAAACTAGCTGTACTGATTTGAACTTGACTTGAGGGGTTTTCCTTTTGTGGTCATAAGGTAAAACCGAGTGGCTAGCTGGGCCATTTTAGAGAGTAGCTATGTGAAGTACCTTGGCGCGGGACTGGAGGCAGACCAGACCGGATAAGAACCATCCCGCACAATACAGGACATCAATGAACTACCTGAGCTTTGATGATAATTAAAATAAAGATTAAGAAGTATGAGCAGGAAGCTCAAAGAATGAACGTTCCTTGCCACGTATTCCACCGGAACATATGTCACATTAAATCTTGTGGCAGGCCACGTTTTCAGGAATTTTAAATGAATTCCAAAATGGAACCACCTTTGGCTTGATCCTCTAAACAACTATGTGGGAAGTAGAGCCTAATTGGCCCTTACATGGCTTTCAATTGGCCACCAATAGTTGCCTCTACCATTGCTGGTAATATGCCACGGCAGCCGGAAGGCAATGTTTCTTGCTTCCCAAATCCTATGCAAAGGACTGGTAATGTTCAGCCTTGTGTCTATTTAGTAGAACTCTTGCCTCTGAACTGGAAGTTTGTGAGTTGAATCTCATCCCTGAGGCTTGAGCACAATCCAGGCTGACACGCAATGGAGTAGTGAGAGAATGCTGTGCCATTCGAAGTTCTGTTAGATTATGAATGAAATCTAAAAGTAAGCTCCTATCTACCTTCTCAGGCAGATGATTTGAGGAGCAGAGGAATAGACAGTCATGAGTACATTGTTTAAAACTATTTTCTCCATTGGTTATAAAATGCTTTGGGGTCTCCTCCAATCGTGGAAGGTTCTACATAAATGCATGTGCCTTTCTCATTTTTTTTAAGAAATAAAATTAAGGAAAACAGCTTATCATACAAAAGGCAAGTTTCTTTGAGTTATATCTTGCAAGTTTATGAGTCACTGACACATCTCTCCAAACGATTCATCAACTCATTTATATTGGTTGAATGTTTCCTTTCCTCAAGTGTGTTTCCTTCATAAAATGTCATCTTAACTGACTGCATGATGTGCAGTAAATATACCTTTATTGTCAGGACAATATTGTCAGGAAGTTGTTACTTCACACGATCCACGGACTGGAAAGATGATTTAGCTTGAAGACTTTTACGTAATGGAACACACAGTGGTAAGCAGAGCTGCTGATTATTATTTTTTTCCCAAATATGTTTACATGATCCACCTTCATACCGATCACCATAAACAGGAACGTGACCAGTATCTCAGCTGCCTCCCTGTAAACACTAACCAAAAACTAGATCCAAACATCACTTTAAAAAAATGCATTCTCTGCTCTGAGGCACTTTGTTACCATATCTGACTGACTGAGCTCAGACCCTAATCAGTTTCACTGGTATTCTGGCCTGTCACAGTGGAAAGGTGATCTTTGAACAGTCTCCTATGAAGGAAAGATTCTTTAAGGCAGCTCTAACAAACATGAATTGAGCTTGTGGTACATTAATTGTTGTCATTGTGCTTGTCAGTTTGTGGAATTGCGCACAGGAGCCCTTGGTATCCCCACACCTCCCTGTGAGGATTTTGCCTCTTCCAGCACTCCTGTGTATCCCAATGGTGAAATTTATCAAGTGTTTAGTATGCTGCACAGAATCTACTGTGCCATTCCAATTATCCACTGACCATTGTGTTAATTATCCTGTGTAGAGTTAGATGACCACCTAAAATGTCTTTTTATGATATTATATAAACAATCCTTTAGGTACCAAAGGAGTTTTCATCCATTCCAGGATCGATCTGTTGCTTTAATGACTTCTGGCTTTGGGGTAGCTTATGCATCTTTTCTCCCTATTCCCCCAACTAGAAGTGCAGTTAATTTGAAGGTATTCTCTGCATTCACTTTTTCTGTTCTGTTTGGCATTCAGAACACTTCTATAAATGTCAGTTTTCTCCTTCAAAGGTTGAAGGTGCCAGATTTTTTCTTACCCTTTCCTCAGAGTTCTTTGACGTAAGGGAGGGAATCAGTCAATTTCTGAATGTTATTTCGAAGCAGCAGTGAGTTGTTTTGAACAAAAGCTTTGTGATTTTGCTTGCAGGTTTGGATACAGGATCTGAAATCCTGAAGAGGATTAGTCAGGTAAATGAAAACTCAGAATTTCTGCATAACAACCAACCATGTTACTGATATAAAACCTTCCCTCGTGTTACTGTGATTTTAAATTGGATTTCTGTTGCTCTTTTTAGATAGCAATCCAGAACCGGTGTTGCTCTATATATTTTCTTGTTGTGTGGCAGAACACAACCTCTATAGAATACTACACCAGACAGGGTGCTCAGGATTTGACACAACAGGAAGGATAGCATCTGTTCAAATTCAGTAAAGAAAACATGATCAAATTGGCATATGAGGAATGAAAGCAGCACCAGAGGACAAACTAAAGCAGGAAGATGATGCATGTTTCTTTTCCTTATTTGAGGGAACAAACTTCCTTTTTGAGACAGGAGTTCTTCCGACAGCAGATTATTTGAGCATCTCCTTTTTATTAGAAAACAACAGATCTCCTCATGCACCATTCAGTGACGGCATTTTTTCAGAGGGACATGCTGTGATGGGCTCTCCGAATGCAAAAAGTTCCATTGCTACTGGAATTGAAAAAGATAGTTGATTCAGCATGAGTACATTTGTTATTGATAATGTAATGTGTTAATACTTTCATCATGTACAGCCCCTGATTCAGGTTTGTGCCCTATATAAAACTCTGAAAGTAAATCAAGGCCACTATTTCTGACCTACTCTGATACTAATTTCTATGAACTTGTTGCATTGATAGGCAAAACATTTCAGCAAACTGGGAGTACAATTTGTTGCACCTAGTATTATAGAATGGGATTGTGCAGCTCATTGAGCTGTGTCAGCACCTGGAGCAAGTGTCAAGTTCATTATTTCTGCTGGAGTAGCCAAGCAGTAAAGCTGAGACAACCACAGTAAAGGACTTCATAGATAGTCTTGTCCTTTTTTTGATTACACGGCACAACACAATGTTGAATGAAACTATTCACTCTGTGTTTGTGTGTAAACTGAGCAACTTTTCAATTTTAAACTGTTCTGCTTTTGACAGCAAATCCAAAGCTTCAGTCTAATAGATCAATATAATAAATCAGACTAATCTGTAGGAGTTGATAATATAAATTGCTTTGCATTGCGAGGCAAGCACTTGCCCCAAGCCATATTCAAATATCCCTTCTCTAATTTCTGATTCAGATTTTAGAACCATCAATTCTCCCATATTGAATAAATGTAACATTAAATCCTAGTCAAATTGCTTCAAGTTAAACCTTAAAGCCAGTAACATCTCAACAGTCAAATTACTTCTTATGTAAGTATGGTTTTGTCAAACATTCCTGTTTATAGTGAAACCATTGAACAAGCTAAAGCCACTGAAAACATTATAAACTGGCTGTTGCTATAGTTTGTAGAAATGGGTCAAGTATTATGTGTCAAGGTGATGTGTGTTGTCAAACACAAGTCTGTCATCCTTCAATGGCAGACTTTGTTAAATAGAAAATATTGTTTTTAAAAAAAACAGCAATTTCCTGCTGTTGTTTTCCAAAAGTTAATCTGGTCTCTCACCAAGGTCAAGAGCTGGAGGTTCACAACCAGCTGCCAATCCACAGAAACCTCCAGTGACAGTTTGCTTTTAGGACATGCCTATTTAAACACTACACAAGGGTGAGAGTTAAAAGTTCCAGGCCAGAAAAACAGCTTTGGCACAAACATCAAAATTGTAATAACGGACTCCAAATTAATCGTAAGAAATAATGAGAATCTATTAACCAGAAAAACAATACTGCCTATCCACATGTCAAATCTTAATGACAAGAAGATGGGGTGGCACAGTGGTTAGCACTGCTGCCTCACAGTCCTAGGGACCTGGGTTTGATTCCACCCTTGGGTGACTGTCTGTGTGGATTTTGCACATTCTCCCTGTGTCTGTGTGGGTTTCCTCTGGGTGCTCCGGTTTCCTCTCAGTCCAAAGATGTGCAGGCCAGGCGGATTGGCTATGCTAAAAATTGCCTGTAGTGTTCAGGGATGTGTAGATTAGGGGGGTCTGGGGGGAATGCTCTGACGGTCGGTGTGGACTTATTGGGCCGAAGGGCCTGTTTCCACACTGTAGGGAATTCTAAGAATCAAGATGATTTGCTGTCAGCAATATTTGAAAGGCCTACTTTTGCTCACTTGATTCTCTCAAATTTTCAAACCCCTCAATTCCATCTATGATCAGGGTCCATTGGAATTGGTGGTTCATTTTCTCAAAGGGGGACAGGTTTTGTTTAGTTTCTCTAAATCACCATATACAATTGTTACTATTGAAAGAATCTGATGAAAGCTTCCTGCTGAATTGTCCAATACTCCAAAATGAAATAGAGATATCCAAATGCAATTTGCATCTCTACTGTTCCCATTTCTTGTCTCAGGCTGTACAACCTCTGGTTTCAGAGACTTTACACTGAACTAGTCCTTAAGATATCACAAGTTAGGAAATCTGTCATATCACTACTGTACAGAAGTATTACCTGATAAGTCTGCCTCATCCACAATGAAGGATGATGGAGAGGACAACAACAGTATTTCTGTGCATTTCTCTCTCTAAGGCAAAGCTACTTCACTTCTTAATGTTTTTAGAGCTTAAAGATTGCTTTGCCTGATGTCATCCTTAATTTTCTTAGTTAATTAACATCTGAAGAAATTAAGGCCGTTCCCCCGAGCTTGAAAACATGAGGCAAGATCTGGAAGACACATTGAACTGTTCCTTTAAAGACTGAACCTCCAGTTTTACGTTGGGCTTGATTTTTGAATGTTAATTTCCACCACATAACAACATATATTTGTTCACAGCAAAATCCATCTTTTTAACTAGATGCAAAGGAAGTCTTGACATGCACTTATTGCATTAAGTGTGAATAAGAGTCATAAGGATATTTGGTTATATGCGACATTAATATTTAATTAAAAGATTTGGAGTTCAGGAATATTTTAATTAATACCTTCGAAACATTCAAATCCCAAGAAGAGTAAGCAAAACAAGGTCTAACGCAATAAAAGCCAGCAGAGGCACAGTGGCCAAATGGTCTCCTTCTGTGCAGTAACACGAACAAAATGCCTTACAGTTTTCTGTGCTTAACCAAAAGGGAGGTGGCAGACTCAACCAGTAACTGGAAAGGGAATGGTGTACAATGTGGGAACTGGAAAAATGTACGGCTCTGTGTAAAAAAGTGATTTCAATAAAATACACATTTTGTTGCTTTCCAAGGTCTGAAGTCTGCATGCACAATCCAATCATTACGCTCTTGAGAGGCACTATACACGCTGTTTGGGTCAAACTTCCTAAAGAGAATTGCCCCCATTCCTGCCATCACATCTTCAATTCAGAGACAGAAAAAGATGAGAACGCAACATCATGCCTGAAAAGGTAGCTCCTTGCTCTCTGATTAATGTTCGAGATAGTTGGAAGAGAAAGAGTAAGACCATAAAATATATGTGTACAAGTGGGCCATTTGGTCCACTGAGTGTACTCTGCCATTCAGTGAGGCCTTAGCTGATTTGATGATCCTCAACTCCACTTTCCTGCCTTTTCCCTATGAACCTTGATGCCCCAATCAATTAAAAATCCGTATCTCATCATTGAATATACTAAACAACCAAGTCTCAAAGGCCCTCCGTTGTAAAGAATTCCAGATTCAGTACCCTCAGAAGAAATTCCTCCTGATTTGCCTTCAACAGCCAATCCTTTATTCTGAAATCATGCCCTCTGGTCCTAGACTCTTCCCTAAAGAGGAAACAACATTTGCATATCAGTCAAGTCCCTGAAGAATCTTCTGTGTTTCAATATAATTGCCTCTCATTCTCTTCATATCTGGTATCAGCACGGTGAATCTTCTCTGGACTGCCAACAAAGCTAGTATATCGGTCCTAAGACAAAGCAACTAAAATTGTTCACAGTATTCCATCTGTGGTCTGACTACCAAGCTGTTTCTCACCCTGCTACAAAAAGTTGTAGTTTTTCTCTGGAAAATCACATTAGCAACAATGAAGAACCTTTGGGCAAGGATAGGAGGGGCCATACTGGATCTGAATGAGACTTAGCTCTGAAACAAACACATGGCGCACGTTTATTAATGCATATGGCTCAGCCTTTGCATTTAATTCAATGCAGCCACTAACCTGCTACAGATCTGTACGAAATCCCAGTTCATTTTTACATTTCATCTCTGACCCATTTATTCTAATGATGGAATCTTTCAAACCAGTATTCTTGAAATGTTTTCTGGTTTTTGCACTCAAGGAGTCCAGCCCACCCAATGTTGTTGATAGGGCCCTGGACTGGAACCACCCCACTTCCCACACTTCGGCTCTCATTGCTTCAAGAACAAATGACAGGGTTCTCTTGGCCCTCATCAGTGTCCATATTCAGTCGATCATTTTCTGCCATTTCTATTGCATGCAGGGTGATGCTACTATCACACAAAATGCATCATCCCCTCTGTGTTCAGCATTCCAAAGGAATTCATAGAATCCCTCCAGTGTGGAAACAGGCCATTCGGCCCAATAAGTCCCACCCAGATTCAGTCCCTACCCTATCTATGTAACCCCATATTTCCCATGACTAATTCACCTAACCTAGTCAATCTCTCTTCATAAGGCATTCTCTCCAAATCTGGAATCAGCATGGTAAATCTTCACTGGACTGTCACCTATGCCAGTACATCTTTCCTTAGATAAAGCTACCAAAATTGTTCATAGTATTTCCCCGTGGTCTGACTAGTGCCTTGTAGAGTTGTGGCAAAACCTCCCTTTTAATGTTTATTCCCTTAGAAATGAAGGTCTATACTCCATTTACCTTACTTATTACCAGCAGAACTTGAATGCTAACTTCTTGTCATTCATGAATGAGGACTCCCAAATCCCTGCTCTGTAGCTTCCTACAGTTTTTCGTCATTTAAATAATATTCAGCTCTGCTATTCTTCCTGCCAAAGTGCATTACCACATATTTTCCCCACAATATTCTGTCTGCCAAGTTTTTGCCCAGTCACTTATTTGGTCCATATCCCTTTGCAGACTCTCTTTATAACTTGCCATCCCACCTATTTTTGTGTCATCCGCAAACTTGGCGAAAGTACGTTCACTTCTCACCTCCAAATCATTTATATACCATCGCAAATAATTGTGGCCCAACTATTGGTCCCTGTGGCACGTCACTACTTACAGGTATCCTGAACATGCCATACCACCACACCAAATCCTTCTGTGGAAGGCTCACTTGACCTGAAACGTTAACTCTGATTTTGCTCCATAGATGATGCCAGATCTGCTGAGCTTTTCCAACAATTTCTGTTTTTATTTCTGATTTCCAAAATCCGCAACTCTTTCCGTTTTTGTTCTGTATTCTGTTAGCTAGCTAATCCTTTATCCATACTAGTGTGATATCTCCAACACTCTGGAAACTTATTAAGTCCCCTAATGTGTGGTACCTTATCAAAAACCTGAAAATCCAAATATATCACATCCACTGCTTCTCCTTTATCTTGTCCATTACCTCCTCAAAGAATTCTAGTAAATTTATCAGGCATGATTTCCTCCTAATGAAACTATGCTGAGTCTGCATGATTGTAACATATATTTCTAAATGCTCTGCTATTATATCCTTTATAAGAAACACTAACATTTTCCCAACAACAGACTGAAGCTAACTGGCCTGTAGTTACCTGCGTTTTTGTCCCCTTCACTTTGTAAATAGATGTGTTACATTGGCAGTGTTCTAATCTTCTGGGAGTTTTCCAGAACCTAAGGATTCCTGGAAGATTACTACCAGTACCTTTGTGTGGGCTGCCACCTTGCTGTGGAGGAGAGACCGGAGTCTTTTGTTGATCCCAAGAGTGATGACATCAGGAGTTCGCAACACCTGCAGGGCACCCATGATGGTAAGGTCAGAAGGGAGGAGCCAGACAAAGTGCAATTGGAAACAAGTCCTTAATGGTGATCCAGGCAGAAGTTACTCGGTACATCAATGGCTACAATGGTGGAAGTAGGCTGCAGCATTTGGAAGGTCCTCAGTCATTGAGGTTTCCTTGCCACTGAAATTGGGTCTGCCTTTTGTCAAGGACTGTGTGTCTGATGTGCAACAGCATTCCCATGTTAAATGATGTCTACCCAAGGCATCCATCTAGACGACCACACAAGGACCCACAGAATGCATGACCAGTGACATGGAATTTTCTAGATAGACAGTCATAATAGCAAGTGATTGCTGACAACAATGAATTCCCGGTGCATCCACTGTCTCTGTAGCTACTTCCTTTAATACCCTAGAATATATCCCATCAGGTCCAAGAAATGCATTGGACTTTTAGCCCCATTAGTTTCCCTAGCACCTTTTTGTCTGGTGATAGTGTTCCTCCTCTTCTTTTGCCCCTTGAATATTTTGCAATTTTGGAACTCTATTAGCATTTTTCACTTTGAAGATTAATGCAAAGTATTTATTCAACTCCTCCGCTATTTCCTGGATCACTAAGTAATCACTCTCACTAGAAACTGATCTCCTCATACATTCTGAGGAATAAAGATCTATATGACCTTCCTGCAGTTACTCAATATTTATTTTCTAGATGTTGCAAACACCATTAAACAATGTGGTATAAACAGGAACAGCAATCCCATTTCTTTATTAAAATGTGTCAATTGAATATGTAAAATTTTAAGAGACAGGTTTATAATCAACACATTTTGACAGATATAAATAAATACACACTGCATATTGAAAAATTCACACTTTAGCATAAATGGTGGTCATCAACATTTCTGGATATACAAATTTGTTCCACTTCCAATGAAGACTCCTTGAAATACCAGAAAGCATATTGTAAGCATCTGCAGTCATGTGTGTCCTTAACTTCGAGTGCTGTACAAATCTGCATCTTCAGGACTTGACTGACCATGGTCCATCAATTTGGGGTCAAGTGTAGTCATTTGTTTTTCTGTTGGAGGAACAAAACAAAAGACGGCTGCCATTTCATACCGAACTTTTGAAACACGTTCCCCATAACAATTGCAAAACATTGATATGTGACTGTGTAAAATAGAGATGTCACAGCAGTAATTTTCTATCACGCTTAATAAAACAAGCCAAATATTTCCAGAGTTAAGAAAAATATCTATTAAGAGACCACAGTTTTCATTAATACTCTTTGTAAAAAAATGTACAGAAATAGAAAAATCTGATATTTAACTTACCTATTACTAAACATTTAGCTGTTTATTGCCCCAGGATGGTAGTTTTATCTGTAGTTTTACACCAAGCTGTATTTTAGAAGCAGGACCATAGATTGCCTGTCACACCATATGATATTTCTATCTAAATAAAATTGTACATCAAATGACCTATGTCAAGCCAGATACAAAGGATAGTTGTGGAGTAGTGGAGAAAGGAATACACAAGGGAGACAGAAATGATCAAGAGAAGTTGATCAATCTAGAGATGAACAGATAGTGAGAGAGGTCAACTAATCAATTATTATTGAAATTATGTATATGTAGAGAAATGAATTGCACATAATATACTTGACATAATGCAAGCCAGGTCTTTGTAACTTGTACTAGTTTATGTATTGAAGGTATTTGCTTATGCAAAAATAATAACATGAAAACCAGCTTGATGGAAAATTGTTTCAGTGAAATACTGACTTAACAGGGAACTTGGCAAGTGAGGAAACATGCGTTATCTCTTTGTAAAATCTAGTCAAGTTTACTAATTAACTGTAACTTTTAATGGTCATTTATTTCAGAATATAGTGGCAAACAAGCTGTCTGCTTGTGGTGGTAACACAGGTAGTAAATTAGATAGCTAATGAGGACTGGTTACTTCGTCAGCAGGGGCTGACTCTGGTCTTTGGAATTTCTGCTGGCACGCAAGATCCAGCTCAATGCAATATCATTTTTAGAGAGTAACTAAGAGGCGAGTCAGCCTAGTGAGGGGATTCAGCACAGTGAGTGAAGATGCTGTTTGGTATTTTACAAAACAAGGAGTTGTTCAATTCTCAGGTTTCACTATGTCTTGGACATCATCTGATGTCCAAAGACATTAAGTCAGCAAGCCAATAGGATCCATTAATAAGATTGAGAGTTTTTATTCTTCCTCTGAACCACGGCAGTAATTTAAACTAGGAGCAACAAAGTTTACGTCCTATATTAAATTTATAGCTTAACTAATTAAACTACTTAATAATTACATTAATTGTGGGAGAACATCTAGTGGCGTACTATGCATAGTCAACAACTCTAAGATCCTATGACTGAACATTGTTTTTAAATGTTCAGTTTTGTTACCCTGCTAGGCTTCTGGTAAAGCCTAGCAGGGTGACGAGACATTTGCAACCAAACCCACCAGCTCAGCGTGTCTACAACCTCATTCACAACCCAAACTACAAATCTTCTCGAAAACTTTAAGTAGAAATTCTGGTTAGTACCTCCTGTTGGCTGAAAGATAACTACTGGCTGTTGTAGTTTTTGAGGCAATTCCTCTTCAAGAGGAGAGTCGGTGTTGTCTAATTCACCGAGTATCTCTTGCTTTGGCTGGTCCTCCTTCACTTTAGTGGTCTAAAATGAGGAATTAACACATCAACAATAAAACTGTCAAATTTAGCTCACTGTTTATTTCAAACAAGTAAAACAACGAGACGCAGTTAGCACTTCAGAAATCATGCGGCAATTTTGTTGAGTTGGAGGCAACATAAAATGAATTTTGTGGCTGACCTCCCAAGACTGAAAGTTTCCTGTTCAGTTTCTTGTCAAATCTGTGTTGCATTCCCCCTGATTACCCATGCACAGAAATTTATTGACAGTACCGTTCCCAAATGAAAGTTGAGCTTCAATAATCCTGCTCCATAGAATGTCCACTACTGGCACTTCCAGTTACTTTAACAGTCTCTGCCCTGGCTCACTCCCACTGCCAATAAAAGCCATGCTTTTCCATCAAAAGATGATTTTCATGGACTTTTTAACATCCACTGTAAGTAAACCAGAAATCTGGCATCTGCTTCCTATACACTCTGATTTCTGCCAACTTGCAATGCTTTCCATTGGCCAGTTTGGTTGTACTAGTCCATTCACAAATGTTTTAGAGGGTAACCCTGTAAATAATACACAAAAACAAAACTGCAATTGGATCAACTTTATGAGCTAATTCTATAACACCACAAACCCTCAGGAAGTTGTGCCCACAGAGAGCACAAGCCAAGGTCAATGCTATAATATTATCACCCAGATTTCTCGACCAGTACTCTGAATGTCCACTGGAATTACTCCTTGCACATAACGATATAACTGAACTTCAGCTTAGTATAACAATTTTCATTTTTGATTGTTACTCAGGTTGCCATAGCTCCCAAATAGGTTTACGGCAGTAGAATGCTAATTAGCAGCTGGAAAGCTTTCCTGTCAGTTTAGGTTTCATTCAGGAACAGCTCATGTTCAATTATTTACTGCTACAAAAACCAACTCTGGAATGTTGTAAGGTCTTCAATTAGACCACTGAAGAGCTCAGATTACCCCGCTACCTAAAAACACAAATTACAGGAAGGAACAAGGTGGCAGGATAAATACAAAGAAAAACAATGCAGCGCAAACGCCAAAAACCAAAAATGTAAAACAAAAGGGTGGAAACACATGGCAGATCCCTCAACACCTGTAAAGTTAAAAGCCGGGTAACAATTCATTTTCAGGTTTACTGTGCGATTTCCCCATTTTCAAACTTAAACTCAATCCCTTTAGCAATGAAGGGCAAAATTCCATTTGCCTTCCTAATTACTTGTTGTACCTGCAGACCAACCTTCTGTGATTCATGCATAAGGACATCCATATCCCTCTGCATAGCAGCATGCTGCAACTTTTTACCATTCAAGTAATTATCCTTTTTACTATTACATAGCAGGCTCAGAGGGCCGGACGGCCAACTCCTGCTCCTAGTTCTTATGTTCTGGCAGTACTTCAATTTGATCTTCTTTATATATACAGGCCAATTTCAAATGAATAAACTTGGAGCATTAATTTTTCCTGGCTTGTCTACATTTACAGGAAAATCACAGTTAATTAGCAAGAGTGGAAAAATATTTCACTTTTTGTTTATAATCATGTTAGTGACAAATGTACACACTTGATTTTAGTTGTCTCATTCTGGCAGCCACTTTCAACTAACAAGGCCCAAAGCTCTGGAGATAACAAGAATGGGGCTGAATGTTCTCTCCGTAAACTTCTCAGTGCCTCTCTTTTCCATTAAGATGCTTGTGAAACCAAATGCTCTGATCGGGCTCTCGGTCATCTTTTCTGACATTTGTCGGTGTCAAAGTTATTTTTTGACAACACTCGAGAAGATTCTTGGAAACTGTTACTACGTTAAACAAGCTAAAGCAATACAAGTAGTATAGAGATGTCAGGTGTTGATTACATCTATTAGAAAAATGGGGTTGGACGATTGCATTCTCAACCTCACTTAAGCACCCTGACTGAAAGAATTTTAAATTTCAATTGAATAATTACAGAATTTAGCATTAATTAATGTAAATTTGTCAAACTTGCTCAGCAAAATAAACAATCGATCACAGAAATGGAAAGTTATTTAAGCCTGAAAGTATATGAAGGGGACTGCATAGTGATACAACTGGAAACCTCTGGACAAGATCTCAGTTACGCAATTATCATCAATGCAAAAAACACGTTTGTCATTAGTGGTAAAGGAAGAAAAACAGTGATTTAGCTGTCAGTGACATTATCTAGCACCTTGGGCAAGCTTGCAAGTAAAAATGAGTCTGATTAACACAGACTTCCAAAGCAACTTAGTCAGCTCCAAGAATGCTAGGGGTAGGGAGGAAAACCATGCTGGCACAAGGACATCAGCCACGGGCATGTAACATTTACTGACATTCTTTTCAGTAGTAAATGAGCACTCGTTGAAAAAGTAATAATTAATGCCAAATCATAGAGTCATCTTATCCTTTGGATTTATAAAATGTTATACACATTGCTACACTCAAAAGACCAAGAGTTAGTGTACCGATGAACACTCTCACATCTCGTCCCTTCTGAAATTATTTTTTCTACAAGTTCAACATGTTGAATTACCCCATGTTTGACATCTGACAGGAACCGGAATAGACTTGTTCAGTCTTTCAATGGAATCTTGTCTGATCTGCTTTCCAAAACCATACGCTTGCCCTGTTCCATATCTCTTAGCACTTTTGGTTAGCAAAACCTTATCAATCTCAGTTTTAAAATTACCAATGATTTAATTGTCATTTGCAGATTTTCTACTACCACCGAAATGTCAAACACAAAATTTTTAGAAAATGCAATTTAATCTTAGACTCTTCAAGGAGCAAAATTAATTTCTGTCCATCTACAAGTATCTGCTCTTCGAAAATATCTGAACTTCAATCAAATCACCATTAACCTTCTAAATTTTGGGGATTACAAAGCTAGTCTGTGTAATCTCTCCAAGTAATTCAACCCCTGGATCCAGGTATTATCCTAATACAATCCACACCACACTCCCTCTAACCTTACAGTGCCCAGTACTTGAGTTATGGTTTAACCAGTTTGAATAGCTGAAACAGGACTCCCAGCCCCTTGAATTCTAGTCTTCTAGGACTTTATTATTCTATGAACTTGATCATGACATTTTAATGGTGAAGGTACCCAGACCCTCAGGCTGCACGTCCTAGATTCATTAATATTTTGCCTGTGGATCCACTGTGTGTTAACTAGCAAATGAGATTCATTCCTGAACTCCACATGCCATCATATCACATACCTTGCCCCTTCTTTCAATGTCCTTTGTGCAATCAGTGAAACAGCTGAAGAAAATCTAGTTATAAAACTGTACAATGTTGATTGATAATATTTTAATTTTATCCTTAATTTTCTTCAGCTGATGCCCATGCAGTGGGAAAATCAGTGGGAAACTGCACCGCAGGTAATGAAATGTGCCTGTGGGAGGATAGGTTAACAGAATGAAAACAAAGACCATGTTCATGCATCTGCTGGTTCTCATACCCATCAGCTGGTTTGGAACAGGAAGTACTGAAGAGATCCTGTTCAGTGCAGGCAAAACTGATCTCATCAAGAATGGCAGTGGATAGATTCTTGTTAGAACTCAGTGATCACTTTTATAAGAATGGGGGGGATGAGAGAGAACAATGAGTGAGGAACAAAGAGCTATCAGGTACAAAGAAGCTAGGTTCAGGAATGAAACCAATGCCCACTTTAATAGCAACAAGGCAACAGAGCCAATGTTGAATTGAGGGTCACTTTATGCTTTGCACTTACATATTAAAAGGCCTGTTTTCTCACACATCAGGCTAAACTTGTAATTAAAATAAAGATACCAAAACAATTTTAATAAGAATGTCAAGTGACACACCACAAAGCACACACAAAAAAACATAAATGCAAACTAAAATAGTAAATATGTGAATAGTTGCAAGCTATACTTGTCATTTCAGAAAATTGTGAATATTTAATGATCTAAACAATTTATACATTTTATCCTGTTTTAATGCTATGTTAGATTTATGTTCAATTACTATTGTACACAGAAATCTAAATTACCTCCAAGTCTTCCTTTTTCTTTTCACTACTTCTTTTCCAGAGAGATCGAACTGCCTCATAACTCCCCTGGCTGACAGCATACATCTTCTGACCAGAAAACTTAAAAAAGCATAATATTAACAATTCTGCTGCTTGAAGCTGAATCCAATTGCAAACATTATCCTGTCCTTACATGGTTGGCAAATTGAAACACCCTCTGTCAAGCTTTCTAAGAAAATTAGAGTAAAAATTCAAACTATGATTTGGGAGTTTAAAATGCTTAGTTACATGCCAAATAAAAATGCTGATAAAACAAAACGTCAGTGAAACTCCGACAAGACTAAGAAAGAGCAAATAAAACATTCTGAGCACAAACAGCAACTGCTGGATGCTGCTCAAATTCTGGCCTCTATCTCATTGTATTTTTAATCACTGCTCTATTGATGACCCTATTCTGTCATTCTCTCTACTTCCCTGTCCTCTTTGAAAGTATTTTGACAAAGCTCTCTTTGTGCAAGCAATCAGGCGTCTTTCTTGATCTTTCCTTATACAGCTCTGTCAAAAGATGCTTTTTCTTGATGTCCATGTAAATTGTTGTTTAACCATAAAGAAATGTTTTCAATGTCAACTGAGCAAAAGTTTTCTTCTTTAAAAAGTTTTGTGCCAACTGAAAATAGTTTCAACCTTACCCAATTTATTTCAGTCCAAATTATTCCAATATTACTTACTAGTAATTATAATTTGTTCTCCAATGGGTTACAGCTCCATCTGAAGAGCAGACTGATTCATTGCTTATCATATGGTACAATGAAAAGTATTCATTTTCCAAAGGAAAAAGTCGAGAGTGCACATAGGTCTGAGTAATCTTCATCGTAAGTATTATTACATGGAAAATTCAAGATACACGTGGCTAGGCAAGCACGTCCAACTACTTTGTAAAACTCTTTTTGCAATCCTCATCAATGTTTTAAACACTGAATAGTCCTACAATCATTAAATTAACTGAAAAGTAACACTTAAAATTACACTCAGGTAGAGGGAAATATTATCTTATCATTATTATTACCTTTGCCACTGAAATGGCTTGTTGAGGGTAACAAATGGCCATTCCCACACTTGCAAGTCCAGCAGGATATACCATCTTCTTAACCCGCGATCCTAAGAAGACTTAAATCAATTAGGGCAAATAAAACAGCACAGGAAGATAACTTCAAGATTCTTGAAGCCAAATTTCAGCTAAACCAAGCTGCAAACTGAATCAACTTTAAAAAAAGAAATAAGCATGAGTAGTACGAACACAGAAGACCAACATTTATGTAGTGGTTGAGGTGATGTCATGGTTGGGGGGCTTGTCAACTTCAAACACTCTGTTTCTCCTATTCAGGTTTCCCTCACCTCTGTCACAACTTTAATATAAGCCTTCCAAGTCACTCATAAGTATCCTTATTCTGTTTAGTCCATTTTAGCAACAGTTTCATCAAGTCATTCCAAGCCATTTCTCACAGTCAGCCGCTCAGTTAAAAACACTCCCGGTCCTTTTTTTTGACCTTGTCCTGTATTTTCACTTTGAATTACGTGACTTATTTTCCTTAGTATAAAGTTCCAGGGCTCTTTTTGAACATTAGCACACTACAACAAGTAGGCTAGCTGCTCTCATCAGGTTTGCAATCCAGGCCTTTACGCTAATTGATGCACTATAGTGGTGTTGGGTTGATTGCTTGGTAATTTCCCCTCGAAGCCACTGTTTAAAAAAAAAACAGCTGAAATGAAGCAATTTTCAGCATGCAAACATTTCTGACCACTTAATTCTTGACTGACTGGTAAACAAATCTTGCAGCAAATCTAGCTAAAAAGCAGTCAGATTCCATTTCTGATGGTGCCTCTGATTCAATTTTTGTGGTCAAATTGGAAAAACTAACATCATAGCTCATCAGAAATTAATACGTCAAATGTAACTGAGCAGCTGACATAGATTCAATTTCTGAATCCTTTCAGTAAGACGGAACTGGGCTTAATCAGTAAAGGATTAGGAGTAAGAAAACGCTATGAAGTCAAGTCTCACTTCAGAAATTTCAGCAAATATGAGAGTTGACCCTTTCACGCAGCATGGAGTAGATGATACATTTTCAGACTTTCAGATGAGATGTGCAATCTAGCCCTCCCTTTCCTTAGGAAAGGGATCCCGTGGTAGATATTATGCATCAACCTGTTCAGATACGTTATAGACACCTCTGGAGCAGGTGGGTCTCGAGCCTAGGCCTCCTGGGCCAGAGATAAGGACATTACCACTGCACCCCAAGGCCCTTAGATTGAGCAATGAGCCTCCCTACAGTCCGAATCAATATTCATCCATCATCCCATATGACTAAAGTAGATGACCTGGTCAATGATTTCATTGGTGCTTGAGGTAACCTTGGAGACAAAAATTATGATGTAGGTTGTTATATTGCTGACATTTCAAATGTCACGACATTTCCAGATTGGTTGTTGACTTTAAAGCATTTTGAGAAGCTAGAATTGTGACGGAGGTTTAGAAAAATGCAATCTCATTTCTAGGTGATGTGCCACCTGCAGAGAATGTCTGATACCATAATTACCAATCATTATCCAAACACCATTTCACATGCATGTCAGTAGAAACTTCCAAGTCACTGCATTTTGATGCAATTAAGCTTTTAAATAATGTTATCTTTCTTCTGAAAGAAAGAGCAATTGACTAATGCATCAAAACTCATACTGATTCTTTCTAATTATTCTTAATCAAGTCAGAGGATTGAAACCATACAATTTGCACAATCTCAAATTAAACATAAAGAACTACAATCAATTCTTATGGCCGTAAACATTAGGCCACGTGGGGAAAATGACTCATTTGGGTATTGAGGCAGACCTTTTTTTTTTTAAATATCCTGCCTGCATACCTGTCTGCCCGTGTCTACCGCCAACCTTTTACTTCTCCAGGGTCAGCTGGCCTAGCTCTCATTAGCGCCCTGTTCTCCACCCAGGAATAAAAAGTCCATTTTTCCTGGCATTTTGCCCAAAGGTGAACAGGGTGAGCCACGAACTTTCCCAGATCCCCAACCACCTGCCCCAAGGATGAAAATCCAGGCCAAACAGCAGGGCTCCAGTGGTTTGTACTAGGCCACTGGCTTTTCTTGACTTATATTAATAAACCTGATTTGGTACAGTGCATAATTTCAAAACTTGCAGATGACACAAATCTTGGAAGTATTGCAGAACTATGAGGAGGGTAGTGACACACTTCAAAGGCACAAAGACAGGGTCAAATGAAATTCAATGCAATGGTGAAAAGTGGTATCCTTTAATAGGAAGAAAGATGAATGGCAATATTATTTGAAGAGAACAACTGTAACCAGAAGGTGAGCGCTCCAGATGTAGAAGTACAAAATCTTTGTAAGTGACAAAATAGCCTGAGAAACTGGTTAAAAAGGCATACTGGATCTTGGCTTCATAAAAAGCGGTATTAGATACAAAGCAAGAAATATTCAATGGGCTTTGCAACCGTGGGAGTGGCATTTTTTACCCTTGAAGTTGTCAAAGTTGTAAACTTTAAGTTTATGGATCATAAAAGTTAATATTTTACTTGTGTTTTTTTAAACTGATGTTTTCCCACTGGCTAGTGACATAGAAACCAGGGGACATAGAACCCTAAAGTTCTGGGCAAGAGATGTGGGGACAAACTTGTTTTTATGCAAGTGGAAATGGTCTGGAACTTTCTGCACACGAGGTGGAGAAAATGAGGTGATCAGTGATTTCAAATGCAAATTGAGTCAACACTGGAGGAAATGCACTATAAGTTGATGGATGCATGGGAGATTGCCGGCAAGACAGCTGGCATGAGCTTAAAGGGTTGTTTTCATGCCATTTTGGCTATACAGAATGGTGAACCATAAAACCACTATAAAATTCTAGTTCAGCCTCAAGACTGGTTTGCCCAATTTGGGGAACAGCACTTTTGGAAATGTATGAAAGCTTTAGACAGGCTACAGAAAAAACTGATGAGAATGGTTCCGGGAATGCAGGACTTCAGTTATGTGGATAGATTAGAGAAACTGACGTTGTTCTACTTACAGAAGAAAAAGAGGAAAGAGAAAGGAAATTTGAGGCAGGCTTTCAAAATCATGAGGATCTAAACAGCACAAGTAGAGAAATGCTGTGCCCATTTGCAGAAGGATCAGGAACCAGAAGTCAATACAAATTTAAGATGATTGTTAACACAACCAAAGGCAACAGCAGGAAAGACATTTTCTAAAAAGCAGTGTACATCACCCGACACACTTGTTCAGGAAGATTCAATTGTGGTTCACAAAAAGGATTAGGGTAAGAACCTGGACAGACAAATGACAGAAGAGTGGGACAAGCTATACTGTTCTAGTTGAGAGCCAGTATGGATTTGAATGGGCCCAAACCCTCCTTTAGTGTTGTAACTGCTCTTGATTCTGTGAAAATAGATGGACAACCACAACTATTTCAAACTTGTTAGTTGAATTTATGTGAATCAATATCCAAGGAGTTAAAGCTGTTTCATGCTCACTACTTACCTCTTGATGCTAGAATTAATCCAGCCAATCCAGATACTGTTATCACACCCACTCTTGGGAAGAATCCTTCAGGTGGATCCTTGAGAAAGATATAGGCATCTTAGAAGAAGAAAAAGATGAATATTTTCCTTGTTATATCTCTATGTCAATCATGGAAGTTACTGAGAGAACTGTGGACTAATGTTACAGCATACAATCTTCACTCTGCACTTTTAATTTTATCATCTCAAGGGCTCCTGAAGCAGCACTCTATCTCTCTGTCCGTTCACAATTTACACTTCTGCAGACAATTCCACTTTAAATCGTATATTTGTTTCCAACTGCACAAATTCTACATACATAACCACTTCTTTAATCACAATGAATCATGAAGCATAATGAGCATATAAATCTCTTCATTATAAACAATGAGGAGATCTTCAACTTAAATATTCAGCGGGCTACGAAAGTCATGCTCATTTAATTTATCAAAATTTTAACATACCTCTCAAATTTCTCAACATTACTTGCTTCTTACCTATGATAGCTGAACTTATTCCACCTCCGAGGAGAGTGGAACAAGTTATACTCTTATATTACCTTGTGGAAACTTGATTAAAGACCAAAAAAGGCTAGAAAACTTAGCAGCTCAGTAGTACCCGTGGAGAGAATCTAAGTTAATGGTGTAGGTCGATGCCCTTTAATTGTGTTTCTTATCACAGAGACAACCTAACCACTCACTGTGTGAAAAAGGTTTTCCTCATGTCACCATTTCTTCTTTTACCAACTACTTTAAGTCTGGGCCCTCTTGTTCTTGATCCTTTCACCAATGGGAGCAATTTTTCCTCAACTACGCTGTTCGAATTCTTTATGATTTTTAATATCTTAATGGAAATCTCAATCTCTTCTTCTCCAGGAATAATTCCAACTTCTCAAATCTACGTAACTTAAGTTCCTCTCCTGAAACCATTTTCATGAATCTTTTCTACATTCTCTTTAATGCTTTCACATCTTACCTCAAGTGCAGAGCTTAGGATCAGGTGCAATATACCAGCTGACATTGAACTAGTGGTTATTTTACAAGTTTAATATAACTTCCTTGCTTTTGCACTCTATGTTGATAAAGACCAGGATGCCGTATGCATAATCAACCTTGTTTTCAACTTGCCTACCAGTTTCAATGATCTACACACATATACACCAGGTTCCCCTGCTCCTGTACGACCTTCAGAATAGTATTCCTTCCTTTAATGCTGTCTATCCATGTTCTTCCTCCCAAAATTAATCACTTCACGCTTCTCCATATTTAAGTTTATTTCCTAACTGTCTGCCCATTCCACACACTGGGCTACACCCTGCTGAAGCTCCACACTATTTACCTCCAGATGCACAATTTTTAAGTTTCAGATCATTCACAAATTTTGAAACCGTGCCCTGTACACCAATATCTAAATCATTCATTACATATCAAAAACAGCAGGGGTTCCGACGCTGATCCCCGAGGAACTTTGCTGTAAACTTTCACCTAATCTGAAATGCAACTGTTCACCACTATGATGTACTTCTCATCACTCAGCCCAGTTCATACTGATGTTGCTACAAGCCCTTTTATCTTATGAGCTCTAACATTGCTCACAAGTCTGTGTGGCACTTTACCAAATACCTCTTGAAAGCCCATGTAGATCACATCAACAGCATTATCTTCATCAACTACCTCAGTTCCCTTATCAAAAAAAGTCAAAATTACTTTAACTGATGCGTTTTTAAAAATCATGCTGGCCTTTCTTTTGCAGACGTTATCTCTCTGCTTTCCATTCTTGCTCGTGCTGGGCATAAGATGTGTAATTCTAAACAATCTTTCGTCCTCTGTTTATTCTATGTTAAAAAACTCATTGAACTTATTCCTCCTCAACATAATCATTTCTTTAATATTAAATTGCGGAATTCTTTCCCTCCCACAGTCTTGCATCATCTTGGGGTTTTAGAACACCAGCCTGTCACATGAGCACTGCATCTTGATTTAATCACACCTCTGCCTTTTCAACATTAGTATCTCATAATAAGAACTTTGGCTCTTTATTCAGGTATTAAAAAAATATTTTTCAGCTTTCAAAATTTTAAAAGGAGTACAGTAGTTAATATTCTTCCCAATACTGTTCCAGGTCAGTATGTCACATATGTGGTCAAAGATTTTAGTTCCAAACCAGAGCTATCTTTTCATAAATTAAATCGTTTTAGAACTTTTCCTTTCCAACATGTAGTCGCACTATGCTTCAGCTGATGCAGTATAAACGAGCAATCAAAAATCTAATGCTCAGATGTCATGCAAACAGAATCCTACGATCAACATTTATTAAGGGAATGCATTTCCCTTCCGTTGTTGATGGGTTAACAAGTAGCGTACAAGCTGCAGCTGAGTCACATGAGCCAGTAAGACCCAGGATTGATAAATGCCGAACCAGTCAGCCTCAATCAGGACAGAAGTGGGCCTGCTCCAATTAGCGTTAGTATCCTCAGGCTAAGAGGGAAACAAAACCAAAAAGAAAAGATACACTTACCTTTCCCAAATGCAATCATATTCGTTGTACTATTTTTCATAACATTATATACACCCTATGGAAAAAAAAATGAAACCATGTCAAATGTAATTTTATCAGTACTAGGAAAGGTATTGTGCAGGCAGAAATGAAAATTGAACATACTGGAAGTGAAATAAAAATGAAAAACGCTTGGTAAATGAAAGGCTCTTGCAATGGGAATTTGAGTATTTTGGCTGGAAAGGGAAATTAAAATGTGACTTAAACACATTTAGTGTTAAATGTAATGCAGAGGTTTCAGAGGAGGAACAAAATAGATTGAAATGTTCAGAAGAGAAATGATATGCTAGGAAGCCTAGAGCTGTTATAAATTTGTCAGGAGTATAACAGTTGATGTGTACAGCTAATGGGTAGGAACAGGATTTGAAAAAGATAACCAATTTTCAGAATGAAGGAAAGGCAAAATTTCAATGAAAACTTTTCCCATTTTTTTGTCTGACTAAAAACTATGGTAGTAGGAATATGGTTAGGTATATGAGGGAAAGCTGGAGTAACTAAATACGTTAATTACTGATTAGGAAGTGATATTTTAAACATCAGGTGAAACTCACGAAGGAAAAGGCAATGGGCCTGATCACCTGCAACTCAGAATTCTGAAGAAACTGGAAGAGGAAACAGAAGCCCTGATCATTATGTAGCAGCATTCTTGGCTATGGAAACTGGGGTGAAAGCCAGAGGATTTACTCATATCACATCGCTTTGCTTTACAAAGAGAAGAAAAAGCAGGTGATCACTTAACTAACACTGGCAGTGGCCATTAGGTAAGTTTTGCTTTTTTTAAAAACTCACTGACAGGATGTGGGTTCCACTATCTAGGCTTGCATTTACTGTCCATCACTAATTGTAGAGGACAGTTAAGAATCAACCACATTGCTATTGGTCTGGAGGCACACAAAGGCCAGACGAGTTAAAGATGGCAGATTTCCTTCCCTAAATGTCATTGGTCAACCAGATGGGGTTTTTTTATGAAGACTGACAATGGTTACATGATTGCCATTAGGCTAGCTCTCTACTCCAGATATTAGTGAATTCAAAATTCACCATCTCCTGTGGTGGGATTCAAACCAATTTTCCAGAATTTGACATTGGCTTCTGGCTTGTTGCTCCAGTGACATTACCACTATGGCTCTGCCTCCCTTTAAAGATTGAAATAAAATTAATATTTACACAGAAAAGTATGGATTGATAAATAACAACCAACATAAACTAGGAGAAGGCAATGGTGTCTAACAATTTAAGAGGTTCTGACAAAGTAACTGATGAATTGATAAAGGAATGTGTACATATGACTTTTCTAGGAGCATTAGAGTGGTACCATATACACAGCTTATTGATAAAATGGAGGTGTACTGTACTAAAATGAAAGTGACAGCAGAGGGAGAAAGTTCAAGGACGGAAGAAAAACTAGTATTTAGAAGATTTTCTTTGAACTTGAAATTATCTAAGTAATGGTGTCAGCATCAGGACCATTGTTCTTTGCCAAAAAGTATACAAATACATGCAAAAAAAATCTAGCTTTGAGTTAGTGCATGTAATGTTTAAATTACAAAAGAAAATAAAAATAGGGAGCACACTAATTGAGATGAAGAGGACCTATGTGACTTTTGGAGATGAGAGACAAATTAGTATAATGGGTTGACCAGCTGAAATTTAAGACACGTTGACACCATCCACAAGAAGGTCTAAAAACATTCAGTCATTCTAAACAATAATTAAAACAGTTTAAGAAAAGACGAGAACACAGAGACTCAACTGTGTACAATCAATGAAATGGAGGCACTGCAAAATGGAAAACTGAACCACACAATCTGGCTGGCATTTCAATGTCGTACTGAGGGATTACAGTACTTTCAGAAGCGACAATAATACCAAGGCCCATCTGCCATTTCACGTGGCTGGAACAGATTTCTTGTCACTATTTGAGGAAAAAAAAAAGGCATTCTCTTCATGGTCTGACTAACATTTATCCTTGTAGAGAAAGCTGAGTTAATGTTTCCGGTCCAGTGACCTTTCTTCAGAACTGGGCCCACAACATTAACTCTGCTTTCTCTCCACGGATCTTGCCAGCCCTACTGAATTTCTCCAGTAATTTTTGTTTCAGATTTCCAGCATCCGCAGTTGTATTATAACAACTTTCCTTCATATATTTAAAAATAAAATGATTAAGCACTTAACACAGCTGTTAACATTGCCAACTGACTCTCATGTCATCAAACTGTAGTGCTGCACTTCAAGAGTGCTTACTGGCTATGAAATGCACCTAAAGATGATGAAAGGTGTGACATCTATAAAGTTTGTTCTTTTTTGTCAGGTAGATCATATATAGAATCACAAGATTTTATGACTCTAAGATTCATTTTATCTCTTGTTCAGCAGGGAAACCCTTGTTGGCCCAGATCTACAATTCTCATCACATGCCTAATCTTTCAGATTTTCCATAATTCAAAGAAGCATTCTGCCCAGACAACATATTTAACCTAATTACACAGGTCACCCAAATCAAATAAAGTCATCATTCTGTATGAAAAGAACAATACTCAAAATAAGTCACTTAAAAGCTTGAATACAGAATTGAGACTGGCACTTCAGTGCAGTAGAAAAGGAATGCTCTACCATCAGACAGCAAACATGAAAAGAGGCCAAAATTTTATTAGCTAGATCAAATAACTCTACAACAAGGAGCTTTTCTGGCATCTTAGCCAATATTTCACCCTCACATAAAAACTGTAGTCACAAATTTGATTTGCTATTTGCTGGTATTTAGGTTCTAATGCACTCTGTGCGCGAGATATCTCCTTTTCATATGTCACATATCTTAGTGAGGTAAATACAACCCATATTGTTTTCACACTATTTACATGATTTGAAAGTGAATGTAAGGGAAATGAAAAAGAAACTCATGTCTTGTTTTATTGCAAGGCTACTTTAAAAAAAAAATCAATAAACTGCCTTTTTTAATTAAAAAAATATACTTTACTGAATTTTTTTTCCTACAAGTATATACAGAAGATTCTAAAACAGTTCTGTACAGGCTTTGCAGAGAGAAAACAAACACTGTATTGGAACCTGACATTGTAACGCACTTAAATTTGTCATTTGAGACGCTCTAAGGATGAAAATCCTTCAAGCGGAATCTGCTCTTCTTCACTCTCATTACAAGGATCTTACTGCTCATAGAATTTGTTTGTGAATTCTTAGCAGAGAAACAGTTATGCCAGTCTCTGTTCAGGCAAATCCATTTACCACAATGCTTTGCAAATCAATATCTCAAATTTAAAAAAAGACAAAGCAAGCACAGAATGAACATATGTAAATAAAAGGAGACTGGGCATGATTCACTGCATTGTGATGCTCACAGTAAGTTACTATGTCCTCAAAATGTTACAGCTATGGCCTAAATTAAAACATTAGAACAGTTATTATTCTCAAAGAAACTGGGTTCAAATCTTGTAGCAATTCATTTATTGCATATTACAGATGTTACAAATAGCTACAAGCCTTTGATTTTAAATTCTTTCTAAACAAAGCCATCATTTTAGGATTCATATCATAGTTCCCGCAAATTGATTGAAAGACTGCATTCAACCACGAACATGTGAACGAGACAGTTTGGAAAACTACTTAGTTCCCTTTATTTTCGTAACACAGCATGTTGATTCAGACGTTTTTATATTCTTTATAGAAATGGAATTATTAAAACTTTGCTAGAAATCAAGTCTGATTAGTTGGTTTAATAATTGTATCTCAATGAAAACAGTACTCCAGAAGTTGTTTGAGGGCTCTATATGAGAGTCAAATCCCGGTAAGAAAGTGTGAGCTCACTAATATTAATCTCACCTCAGTCAGAAGATCTTGGCTGAGACTCCACTCCAGAACATATTAAACGAGATTCAAAAAAGCAACATCCCAACCTGTAAAATGAACTTGAAGGATCCTGGGGAGCTATTCAGAAGAAAGTAAAAGGGGATTCCTTTTCTTAATCAGCATTCCCAGACCAAGTAATTTTTGAATTTGACTGGAAGTTGGTTCAGAGCTGGGGGCACCATGACCTTCACCAAAGCCTCCCTCTTGGTTACACTGTCCTATCTGACCCAGCTAAAATCACAGCAGTGTGCAGCATTCTTTACAACTCGTCCCCTCAGTCATTCCTTCAAATATCATACTATGTTCTAAATGTTTTCTCATTTAAAATTCTTGCTGTCTACTGTCACCAGCCTTGAATTTCTGGCTGCTGCCTTTATTAAACCGTGGATGCTTGTAATAAATCTGTAAGAATCCAAACTTTTTCTTATTAACTGTATGTCAGGTTCAATTGTCACCAACATCAAGGGAGGAGCAGTCACCTGTGCCCATACAACATTCTGTTACTTACGAGCTAGTGGAATTTTGAGTATCTTAATCTCGCAGCTAAAATAGCAGAATTCAAAACAAACATGTTAAGATTCCTAGATAACACAGTGTGGAGCTGGAGGAACACAGCAAGCCAGGCAGCATCAGAGGAGGAGGAAAGCTGACGTTTCGGGTCAGGATCCTTCTTTCTCTTAATAACACCAAGAATTCTTTATAAGTTCTGACTCTAAAACTGCATTTATGTGGTCATTGCTAAATTGACATCTATCCTGTATGCGTACAAGTGGGATCAAGCCATCTGTTAACAAAAGGTCTTGCTTTAATTCAGCAGCCAATTCAATACAAGTGCCAGGATACGCAAGGATCTCTGTAGGCCTCCTACATCAGCTTCAAGCAACATAGTACTGAGAACAAGTGGGCAGACTGCAGTAACAGAAACAAAGCCAATACACAGAACAAAAGCTTGTCCATTACTTACAATATGCAAGGAAGAAGTGGGATGGAATATTCTCTGCTTTGTATAGACCAGCACAGTTCATCTCTCTGTCCAATACTGACGCACAGTGGCAGCAGTGTGTATCATCGCATTGCAGTAAGTCACCAAGGCTTTTTCAATAGCATCTTCCAAATCAACAACCACCTCCTTCCAGAAGGCCAAGGGAAGCAGATGCATGGGAACAGCACTACCTGCAAGTTTACCTCCAAGTTACACACCATCCTGACGGGAAACTATATTGCTGTTCCTTCACGGTCACTAGGTCAAAATCCTGAAACTCCGTTCCTATCTGCAATGTGGGTGCACCTACACCACATGAACTGCAATGGTTCAAGAAGGCAGCTCAGCATCGCAACATCGCAGGCCGAAGGGCCTGTACTGCGCTGTAATGTTCTCCAGAGCAATTAGGGAAATAAGTGCTGGCCTAGCTAGTGAAATCCTCACTTAAACATAGTTATAGACTGATGGTTCCATGAAGACTTTTTTTTAAGATTCTATGATTTCATTTTCTTGTACAATGCTATCCATTGGCTTCCTAACCATATAATATGATTTCTTTCTCATCCTGGTTTCCTGAATTTAGGCCATCTCTCTCCATTGTGCTAGTGCCATTATTAACTAACAGAACCAGCACTCCACCTTCCATAGGTTCCTGGTATTTCTAAATGTGCTGTCCAAATCAACATGCAGACCCCAAACTAAGTCATCCTGCAGCCATGGCTTTATAATGGCTAATAGATCATACATATTTAATTTAATTGCTCTGTCATTTATCCACTTTGCTTCAAAGGCAACTTTGGGGTGGCACAGTGGCTCAGCTCAGCGGTTAGCACTGCAGCCTCACAGCGCCAGAGACCTGGGTTCAATTCCACCCTTGGGTGACTGTCTGCGTGGAACTTGGCACATTCTTCCGGTGTCTGCGTGGGCTTTCGCCAGGTGCTCTGGTTTCCTCTCAGTGTCCAAAGATGTGCAGGTTAGGCGGATTGGCCATGCTAAATTGTCCATAGTGTCCAGGGTGTGTAAATTAGGTGGATTAGCCATGGGAAATGCAGGGTTACAGGGAAGGGGTGGATCTGGGTGGGATACTCTACAGAGGGGCGGTGTGGACTTGTTGGGCTGATTAACCTGTTTACACGCTGTAAGGATTCTATGATTCAGATAGAGGCTCACTTTTGTATTTTTGTTATTTCTGCAACCTTTACCTCCTCAGGTCATTCACTGCCTGACTTGTATTCACCATTCCTTCCTGCCATAGTTTATTAGTTCCCACATTAATACTCGTCTCTCATACTGTTTTTCTATGCCTGAATTACCATATCTGCCTAAATTTGATTTTTTTGCCCCCACTATTGTTCGGTTGTACTTTCAGCTGCTTAGCTCCTAAGCCTGGGATTTGCACCCTTCAATCACTCAGAATCCCTACTTTTCACTTTTCTTTAAGTCATTCTTTCAAGCCTAATCCCTTGACCAAGCTTCTGGTCACCTGTCTTGATATCTCCTCCTGTGGCTTGACATCAAATGTTAATTAATGGTGCCCACTAAGCACCTTGGAATAAATTGTAAACGAAGGAGCTATTAAATGGAAATTATTTTTGTTGATTTGAACAGTTTCCTAAAACTGATAATGACATTTTAAATGCGTTCATGCAAGCTAGGTCGTACAGTGCATCACAGGGCCATAGCCCATGTTTCTGCCATCAACATACTCCATTTTCTAAACGAGGCTTAACGAACAGCTGGAATATAATTTCACCAAGCTGATGTGACAGTTAAAAAAACAAGGTGTTTCAAAGTTATGAAGTTCAGTAGTCTGCTTCTTGGGTGCAGTGGTTGTGTCCCTACCCCTAGACCAGGAGGCCCAAGTTCCATTTTCACCTGCTCCACAAGTGTCTAATAACATCTCTGAAAGATCGATTAGAAAAAAATTGTAATGATGACTAGTACAAATGAAATGATCCTGTCTGCTGTTGAAGTTTGCATACATTTTGCACTTCAACATATTACTGATCAATCTACGGCGTTTTTAAATAATCAGCTCCTCTGACGCTCTAAAATTTACCCTTCGCATTCCTCAAAAGTAGGTGCTAGCAGCTACCAGGTGGCTGGTTCGTTGGAAAGGGGAGAAAACAGTCCAATAATAGGGCATTTTTGATTGAATAAACAAAACATGAAAAAAAAAGCTTGCTAAATCATCTGAAATATAGTAACCCATTTCAAGAATGAAAACGTGCAGGAAATAGGTTACCAAAATATTTCAGTTTCTGTCATTTCCTTACGCTATGGTGACTAATATAGATCACATCAGGTCAATAGATGTTGACAATGACATACAAGGCATATGTCATCAACCATTTAACAGAAATGGGAAGTCACAAAAGAAAAATCACTCGGAGCTGCTAGAAATTTTAAATGCAAAACATCAGATAGAGAATGAATCAAGGAGAAATGACGACAAGGGAAGGCCACAAAAAGAAAAGAAACCAAATGGAGAATGTATCAGAGATAAAAGGTACTGCAGATGCTGGAGAATCCGAGATAACAAGGTGTGGGGCTGGATGAACACAGCAGGCCAAGCAGCATCATAGGAGCAGGAAAGCTTGACGTTTCGGGCCGAGACCCTTCAGCAGAAATGGGGGGAGGGGACGAGGGTTCTGAATTAAATAGGGAGAGGGGGGGAGGCAGATAGAAGATGGATAGAGGAGAGCATAGGTGGAGAAGAGGCAGACAAGTCGAAGAGGCGGGGATGGAGCCA
>JAHRHZ010000267.1:7744219-7773235 GCA_024137785.1 Ginglymostoma cirratum | reverse complement strand
GGGGAGGAGGCGAGCCAGCGCGAGCAGAGGAGGGCAAGCGAGCGAGGAAGACCAAGACCAAGACACAGAGGAGAAAGAGAGAGGAGGAGGAGGAGAGCGAGAGCGAGAGCGAGGTGGGGGTGGAGAAAGTGAGAGGAGGAGAAGGGGGGACAGAGAGAGAGAGAGAAAGAGAGAGAGAGAGAGAGAGAGAGACAGACAGACAGAGGGAGAGAACAGAGAGACAGACAGAGAGAAAGAGAGGAGAGGACAGAGAGATGGAGGGACAGAGAGAGAGAGAGGGGAGAGGACAGAGAGACAGAAGGACAGACAGGAAGAGGGGACAGAGAAGAAGGGACAGGGAGGAGGGGAGAGAGCGAGCGAGAGAATTATATTTTTTAAAAAACTTCTACATCATATAAACATCGAATCCAACAGGTTTTGAAAACTTAACAGAAATTCAACAAAACATGAGGAAAAGAACTCACCTGCTCAGGCTTGATTGAATACTTGTCCTGGTGACTTTTACTTGAAGCATATACTTTGAAAGAGACCATGCCCAGGCCAGCTGGAAGTGCTGACAATCTAACAAACTGCAAGAATTAAAATCAAATTACATGGTATTCCTACTGAATGGATTCATTTTTCAGTCACTGCTACCAAGGTTAAAAACTAACTAGTTGGGTAGTTACATCATGATCCACATTCACTCAATCTATACTTACCTCTCTTTAAAAGAAATGCCTAAGCAATTCATCGTGCTGTTCCTTCTTCCAATGTAAAACTGATTATAAAAATGAACTCAACGCGAAAAATGTCCTGCTTTCCTGCTCATAATCTATTTAAATAATTGTGATTTCACTTTGTAAGGATCAAGGGCCAAATAACTGCTGTCAAAATGATTTGCATAGCACAATTACGTTGAAGCCAAATAAACTTAAATTGGACATCATTAACACTTCACATTCGTTCATTACAGCCAGTGTCTCTACTTCAAAAGTAATTGAACAGCACTTTTCAAATGTCCTGTGCTGTATAAATGCATATTTGTTATTTCTTTTAACCTGAGCCAAAAAGCACTTCCTGAATGGAGTGAAATGCCTGCTTCCTAGTCTGGCTCCTTCTGAAATAAGCAAAGCACCAGGATTTGGGTTGCTTTAAGATAACAAGGTGTAGAGCTGGATGAACACAGCAGGCCAAGCAGCATCAGAGGAGCAGGAAAGCTGACATTTCAGGCCTAGACCCTTTTTCAGAGATGGGGGAAGGGAAAGGGTTTCTGAAATAAACAAGGAGAGAGGGGGAGGCGGATAGAAGATGGATAAAGGAGAAGATAGGTGGAGAGGAGAGACAGGTCAAAGAGGTGGGGATGGAGCCAGTAAAGGTGAGTGAAGGTGGGGAGTTAGGGAGGAGATAGGTCAGTCCAGGGAGGACGGACAGGTCAAGGGGGCGGGATGAGGCCAGTAGGTAGGAGATTGGGGTGGGAGGAGGGGATAGGTGGGACGAAGGACAGGTTAGGGAGGCGGGGACAAGCTGGGCTGGTTTTGGGATGTGGTAGGGGGAGGGGAGAGGAGATTTTGAAGCTTGTGAAGTCCACATTGATACCATTGGGCTGCAGGGTTCCCAGGCAGAATATGAGGTGCTGTTCCTGCAACCTTCGGGTAGCATTGTTGTGGCACTGCAGGAGGCCCAAGATGGACATATCGTCTGACGAATGGGAAGGGGAAGTTGAAATGGTTCGCGACTGGGAGGTGCAGTTGTTTCGTGCGAACCGAGCACAGGTGTTCTGCAAAGCGGTCCCCAAGCCTCTGCTTGGTTTCCCCGACGCAGAGGAAGCCACAACAGGAACAGCGGATACAGTATACCACATTAGCAGATGTGCAGGTGAACATCTGCTTGATGTGGAAAGTCTTCTTGGGGCCTGGGATGGGGGTGAGGGAGGGGAGGTGTAGGGGCAGGTGTAGCACTTCCTGCCTTTGCAGGGAAAAGTGCTGGGTGTGGTGGGGCTGGAGGGGAGTGTGGAGCGGACAAGGGAGTCCCGGAGAGAGTGGTCCCTCTGGAAGGCAGATAAGGGTGGGGAGGGAAAAATGTCTTTGGTGGTGGGGTCAGATTGCAGATGGCGGAAGTGTTGGAGGGTGATGTGTTGGATGGTGATGTGTTGGATCCGGAGGTTGGGGGGTGGTACATGAGGACGAGGGGGATTCTGCTTTGATTGTTATTGGGGGGAGGGGGTGTGAGGGATGAGTTGAGGAAAATGTGGGAGACACAGTCGAGGGCGTTCTCGACCACTGAGGCGGGAGAAGTTGCGGTCCTTGAAAAACGAGGCCATCTGAGATGTTCTGGAGTGGAATGCCTCATCCTCAGAGCACGTGCGGCGGAGGCAAAGGAATTGGGAAAAGGACATGGCATTTTTGCAGGAAGGTGGGTGGGAGGTGTATTCTAGGTAGCTGTGGGAGTCGGTGGGCTTGAAATAGCTATCGGTTTCCAGGTGGTTGCCGGAGATGGAAACAGAGATGTCCAGGAAGGAGAGAGAGGTAACAGAGATGGTCCAGGTGAACTTCAGGTTGGGGTGGAAGGTGTTGGTGAAGTGGATAAACTGTTCGAGCTCATGTGAGCACGAGGTGGTGCCGATATAGTCATCGATGTAACGGAGGAAGAAGTGGGGGTTTAGGGCCAATGCAGCGGAGGGATCGTTCCACGTAACCTACAAAGAGGCAGGCATAGCTTGAGACCATGCAAGTACCCATGGCCACCCCCTTTGTCTGTAGGCTGCGGGAGGAATTGAAAGAGAAGTTGTTGAGGGCGAGGACGAGTTCGGCTAAGTGGATGAGGATGTCAGTGGAGGGGGACTGGTCAGGCCTGCGGGACAGGAAGAAGGTTCCTTTAGGCCATCTGCATGGGGAATGCAGGTGTATAGCGACTGGACTTTCATGGTAAAGATGAGGTGTTGGGGCCAGTGAATTGGGAGTTTTGGAGGTGGTGGAGGGCGTGGGTGGTGTCACGGACGTAGGTAGGGAGTTCCTGGACCAAGGGGGAGAAAATGGAGTCGAGATAGGTGCAGATAAGTTCCGTGGGGCAGGAGCAGGCGGAGACAATGGACTGATCAGGGCAGTCAGGTTTGTGGATTTTGGGAAGGAGAGAGAAGCAGGTGGTGTGGGGTTGGGGAACGATGAGGTTGGAGGCTGTGGGTGGGAGGTCACCCGAGGTGATGAGGTTGTAGATGGTTTGGGAGATGATGGTTTGGTGGTCGGGGGTGGGGTCATGATCAAGGGGGCGGTAGGAGGTGCTGTTGGAGCATTGGCGCCTGGCCTCGGCGACGTAGAGGTCAGTGCGCCATACTACAACTACGCCTCCCTTGTCCGCAGGTTTTATGGTGAGGTTGGGGTTGGAGCAGAGGGAGCAGAGGGCTGTACGTTCTGCGGGGGAGAGGGTGCAGTGGGTGAGAGGGGTGGAGAGGTGAGAGAGGTTGCTCTTACGGCTTGAAAACAGTTCAAGTGTTCCTCAGAGGTGAAACCAGATGACAACTGATACTGAGCAAAACAAAAACTCAGGAGGAATATCTACTTGCAGAAGAAGGCAGCTCTTACGCAAGCACTGCCACTGCATTGGCAGTCAGGGTGCGCCTTCTGCAGTTGCAACAAATGCAGCCCAAGTTTAATTCTAAGGCTATGACAAGAAACACTTGGCAACGATAAAAACAAATTGTTACACATCTGCAATTCCGTAAGAACAGAATTTGTAACTCCAGAGGTCAGGTATACAACAGATTTTGCATCTGACTGTACCTTTGTGAAGAACCATGGGACCATTCAAATACAGTAATCTACTAAGATTTTGCAGTAGACTTGTAGCTCGGGTTGTTGGTTGGCTCGCCCGCCGAGCTGGTTTGTTGTTCCACAGACATTTCACTACCCTGCTGGGTAACATCATTAATGTGGCCTCTGACGCTTCATCGGAGGCTGCAATGATGATGTTACCCAGCAGGGTAGTGAAATGTCTGTGGAACAACGAACCAGCTCGGCGAGCCAACCAACCTCAACACAGTAATCTACTGCTATCTGCTTTGGAGATAGAAGCACTAATGTACAAAATTTGGTTCTCACAGAGGTTCAGATAAAACAGCACTAACATTCTAAGCTCAGACATAGCAGTGATTAGTGATAATGTAAACTAGTGTAATCCAGAAACTCAGCTAATGTTCCAGGCACCCTGAATTCAAATCCTGCCAAGGCAGATGGTGGAATCTGAATTCAATAAAACTATTTGGAATTAAGAATCTACTGATGACCACAATACCATTCCTGATTGTTGGAAAAAATCTACCTGATTCACTCATGTCCTTTAGGAAAGGAAATCTGCCATGCTCAATTGGTCTGGTATACATTTGACTCCAGACTCATAGCAACGTGGTTGATTCTCAACTGCCTTCTGAAGTGGCTGAGCAAGCCAGTTGTACCAATCGCTACGATGTCAAAGAAATAAAACTGGATGGACCACCTGGTATCGAACTCGGCACCAGAAATGATAACAACAAAAACAGCCCTGTTGACTCTGCAAAGTTCTCCTTACCAACATCTGAGGGCTGGTGCCAAAACTGGGACAGCTGTCTCATTGACTAGTCAAGCAACTAGCCTGACACAGTCATACTCACAGAATCATACTGACAGACAACATCTCAGCCACAACCATCACCGTTCTTGGACATATTCTGCTCCAATGGCAGGACAGACACAGCAAAGTTTGTGGCACAATGGTATCCAGTCAGAAGGGAGTTGCCCTGGGAGCCTTCTTTGGCCAGCATGATCAATGGGCAGTATGACTTGCTTTGGGGTCTCAAATTCAATGTATCAATGTAAAATTCTACCAAACACCAACACACACCCCACGACTGCAAACATCCAATTTTTCCAACGCAATAAATCAGTGAGATGCGCTGGGTAGAATGTTTTTAACTGAAATTTGCCTTCAAACTTTAAAAAAAAACCCAGACCCATCCCTCCAAAAAAAATCCTATATCTCAAAAAGGCTCTGCCCATGATTAGTACTCCACTTAGAGGGAAAAAGGTTCCTTTTATCCTGTTATCAGTTAAGGAAGTAAATAAATGTGGTTTATCGAAGAGAGCATAGGATTCTCCATAGACAGCAGTGTGATGCTTCACCATAAATTTACAGGATTACAACAATGAACCTGCAAATGATCATTATATGCCATAACGATGCAATCTGTACAACACACTGATTGCAATATGCAATCTGTACAACACACACAGCAAAACCCAGGGAGATTTGAAAACATGCAACAAATTCAATTGTATTTTAGCCATGCTGTATCTGTCCATTACTCTCAATTTCATTGGGTGAAGCATTTTGTTAATCAAATGCAAGTATCACAGGGCTTCAGTTACAATCATATTGCATGCAGCTTTATTGTGTGGTTTTGAATGTAAGGGGGATCTTTTCCATGGTTTGTGACTTGCCAGAGAGAATTAACCTGCTACATTAGGATTAAGGAACGAGAGCAGCTGCTATTACCTTTTCTTGAAAGGAGGTTCATTCTATGCAGGGAATATAATGATTATCAAAAATTGTTTTCCAGTACTGGTAAGATTTTATTAATAGCTCTAAGGCCTTTTTTGTATTATCATGGTTTCTTTTGTTAGGAATAAAGGGTTAACAAATAAATAAGGAATGACAGGGCTGCTTCAGTCTTGAGAGTACATACAGTGTTATGTCGTCACTCCAGGGCACTTCCTGTGTCTTGAGCAGCCGCTAGTGTCATTGTGGTGCATCCATGAGGCTAAACCCTCTTGGGATAGCATGTTTGTAGATCAGAATACAGAAAGTGACAGCAAGTTAAAAACAAAATAGGCAGACAGTACAGGGGTCCCTGCGAGTGCATCCCACTGTCCAACCGGTATTCATTTCTGAAAATTGAGAGCGGTGGTTCATCTGGGAAGTACAATGAGAGCCAAGTCCACGATACCACAGATGGCTCAGCTGCAGTGTGGAAAACAAATACGGCTTGAATAGCCATTTGATAGGTATTTCGATAGCCTGAAGAGCAGATAGAAATTTTTGGGCCATAGACCCTTACTGAATAGCTATACAGCACACAGAGGTGGTGGGGGGAAATAAACAACATGGATAGAAAGAGGTAGAATTTAAGAAGTTGGTGGAAATTTAGAAAGATGATTCTCAAAAGTAATTACCTTCCGATTACTCCGATTGCCACGTACATGTTTAAAAATAGGACAGTAAGAGAGATTAATCCAAGGCTGGGAGGTTAGTGCAAGCGGGACGGTTTTAGATTTACAGGCTTCGGGACTGGCACTGGAGGGGGTGGGACCTATATAGGTCAGATGGTTTGCACCTGAATAGAACTAGGTTTGAATTCCTTACAGGGCATTTTGCTCGTGCTACTGTGGATGTTCGAAATTAATTTGGCAGGCATGTGGAAACTACAAGATAATATCAGAGAGGAATTCTGAGGTTCAAAAAATACTGGGAGAGATAAATAGTGTTCGCATAGAGAATTATTTACGAGGTGAGAAGGAGAAAGTAATAAAGTCCACATCACAGTTATTATTATGCGAGTGAGTGTGCAGAGTGCGGTAAGTAAGATTGATGAGTTCCACGCAGAAATTGCAAGTGAAAAATGATGCTTTGGCTATAAGAATGGTGCAAAAATTATATAGCTATCATGAGGAACATTAATTATCTAAATATAGACTAAATAATGTTACCACTGAGCCTGGACATGTCCACTATTGTTCTATTCCCACTATTTGATGAGTCGCAAGTTAAATAGAACATAGAACGTAACAGCGCAGTACAGGCCCTTTGGCCCTCGATGTTGCGCCGACCTGTGAAACCAATCTGAAGCCCATCGAACCTACACTATTCCATTATCATCCATATGTTTATCCAACGACCATTTAAATGCCCTTAAAGTTGGCGAGTCTACAACTGCTGCAGGCAAGGCATTCCATGCCCTCACTACTCTCTGAGTAAAGACTCGACCTCTGACATCTGTCACCCCTCAATTTAAAGCTATGTCCCCTCGTGCTAGCCGTCACCATCCGAGGAAAAAGGCTCTCACAGTCCACCCTATCCAATCCTCTGATCATCTTGTATGTCTCTATTAAGTCACCTCTTAACCTTCTTCTCTCGAACGAAAATAGCTTCAAGTCCCTCAGCCTTTCCTCATAAGACCTTCCCTCCATACCAGACAACATCCTGGTAAATCTCCCATGCACCCTTTCCAATGCTTCCACATACTTCCTATAATGCGGTGACCAGAACTGTACGCAATACTCCAAGTGCGGCCGCACCAGAGTTTTGTACAGCTGCAATATGACCTCACAGCTCTGAAACTCAATCCCTCTACCAATAAAACCGTACGCCTTCTTAACAACCCTATCAACCTGGGTGGCAACTTTCAGGGATCTATGCACACGGACACCAAGATCTCTCTGCTCGTCCACACTACCAAGAATCTTACCATTAGCCCTGTACTCTGTATGCCTGTTACTCCTTCCAAAGTGAATCACCTCACACTTTTCTGCATTAAACTCCATTTGCCACCTCTCAGCCCAGCTCTGCAGCTTATCTATGTCCCTCTGTAACCTGCAACATCCTTCCACACTGTCCACAACTCCACTGACTTTAGAGTCATCCGCAAATTTACTAACCCATCCTCCTACGCCCTCATCCAGGTCATTTATAAAAATGACAAACAGCAGTGGCCCCAAAACAGATCCTTGCGGTACACCACGAGTAACTGAACTCCAGGATGAACACTTCCCATCAACCACCACCCTCTGTCTTCTTATAACTAGCCAATTTCTGATCCAAACCGCTAAATCACCCTCAATCCCATGCCTCCGAATTTTCTGCAATAGCCTACCGTGGGGAACCTTATCAAATGCTGTACTGAAATCCATATACACCACATCAACCGCTTTACCCTCATCCACCTGTTTAGTCACCTTCTCAAAGAACTCACTAAGGTTTGTGAGGCACAACCTACCCTTCACAAAACCGTGTTGACTATACCTAATCAAATTATTCCTTTCTGGAAATCCTATCTCTTATAATCCTTTCCAACACTTTACCCACAACCGAAGTAAGGCTCACTGGTCTATAATTACCAGGGTTACGCCCTTTCTTGAACAAGGGGACAACACTTGCTATCCTCTAGTCTTCTGGCACTATTCCTGGAGACAATGACGACATAAAGATCAAAGCCAAAGGCTCTGCAATCTCCTCCCTAGCTTCCCAGAGAATCCTAGGATAGATCCCATCCGGCCCAGGGGACTTATCTATTCTCACACTTTCCAGAATTGCTAACACCTCCTCCTTATGAACCTCAATCCCGTCTAGTCTAATAGCCTGTATCTCAGTATTCTCCTCGACAACACTGTCTTTTTCATGTGTGAATACTGATGAAAAATACTCATTCAGCACCTCTACTATCTCTTCGGACTCCACGCACAACTTCCCACTACTGTCCTTGACTGGGTCTAAACTTACTTCCGTCATTCTTTTATTCCTGACATACCTATGGAAAGCTTTAGGGTTTTCCTTGATCCTACCTGCCAAAGACTTCTCATGTCCCCTCCTGGCTCTTCTTAGCTCTCTCTTTATTTCCTTCCTGGCTAACTTGTAACTCTCAAGCGCCCTAACTGAGCCTTCACGCCTCATCTTTACATAAGCCTCCTTCTTCCTCTTGACAAGAGATTCAACTTCTTTAGTAAACCACGGTTCTCTCGCTCGACCGCTTCCTCCCTGCCTGACAGGCACATATTTATCAAGGACACGCAGTATCTGTTCCTTGAACAAGCTCCACATTCCAATTGTGCCCAGCCCCTGCAGTTTCCTTCCCCATCCTATGCATCCTAAGTCTTGCCTAATCACCTCATAATTGCCTTTCCTCCAGCTATAACTCTTGCCCTTTCCGTCGCTAAAGTAAACATAACCAAATTGTGGTCACTATCACCAAAGTGCTCACCTACCTCCAAATCTAACACCTGGCCTGGTTCATTACCCAGTACCAAATCCAATGTGGCATCGCCTCTTGTTGGCCGATCTACATACTGCATCAGGAAACCTTCCTGCGCACATTGGACAAAAACTGACCCATCTAAAGTACTTGAACTACAGCACTTCCAGTCAATGTTTGGAAAGTTAAAGTCCCCCATAACAACTACCCTGTTCCTTTCGCTCCTATCCAGAATCATCTTTGCTATCCTTTCCTCTACATCTCTGGAACTATTCGGAGGCCTATAGAAAACTCCCAACAGGGTGACCTCTCCTTTTCTGTTTCTAACCTCAGCCCATACTACCTCAGTAGACGAGTCCTCATCAAATGTCCTTTCTACCACCGTAATACTGCCCTTGAATGACAATGCCACACGCCCCCCTCTTTTACCACCTTCCCTGATCTTACTGAAACATCTAAACCCCGGAACCTGCAACAACCTTTCCTGTCCCTGCTCTATCCATGTCTCCGAAATGGCCACAACATCAAAGTCCCAGGTACCAACCCATGCTGCAAGTTCACCCACCTTATTCCGGATGCTCCTGGTGTTGAAGTAGACACACTTCAAACCACCTTCCTGCCTGCCGGTACAGTCCTGCGACCTTGAAACCTTATTCATGACCTCACTACTCTCAACTTCCTGTACACTGGAGCTACAATTCAGGTTCCCACCCTCCTGATAAATTAGTTTAAACCCTCCCGAAGAGCATTAGCAAATTTAGCTCCCCCAGGATATTGGTACCCCTCTGGTTCAGGTGCAGACCATCCTGTTTGTAGAGGTCCCACCTACCCCAGAATGAGCTCCAATTATCCAGGTATCTGAATCCGTCCCTCCTGCACCATCCCTGTAGCCACGTGTTCAACTGCTCTCTCTCCCTATTCCTTGCCTCGCTAGCACGTGGCACGGGTAACAAACCAGAGATAACAACTCTGCTTGTTCTAGCTCTAAGCTTCGACCCTAGCTCCTTGAATTTCTGCCTTACATCCCCATCCCTTTTCCTACCTATGTTGTTGGTGCCTATGTGGACCACGACTTGGGGCTGCTCCTGCTCCCCCTCCCCCTTAAGGATCCCGAAAACACGATCCAAGACATCACTGACCCTGGCACCTGGGAGGCAACACACCAACCTCGAGTCTCTCTCGTTCCCACAGAATCTCCTATCTGTCCCCCTAACTATGGAGTCCCCAATGACTAATGCTCTCCTCCTCTCCCCCCTTCCCTTCTGAGCAACAGGAACAGATTCTGCGCCAGAGACCTGTACCCCATGGCTTACCCCGGTAAGTCGTCCCCCTCAACAGTATCCAAAATGGTATACTTGTTATTGAGGGGAACGGCCACAGGGGATCCCTGCACTGCCTGCCTGTTCCCTTTCCGTCGCCTGACTGTAACCCATCTACCTTTTTCCTGTATCTGAGGTGTGACTACCTCCCTGTAATTCCTCTCAATCACCCCCTCAGCCTCCCGAATGATCCGAAGTTCATCCAGCTCCAGCTCCAGTTCCCTAACGCGGTTTCCAAGGAGCTGGAGTTGGGTGCACATCCCCCAGATGAAGTCAGTAGGGACACTAATGGTGACCCTTACCTCCCACATCCTACAGGAGGAGCGTGCAACTGCCCTTACATCCATTCCCATTGTTCTGAATTCTAAAAAACAGACTATTGGAAAAAAAACTAGTAACTTACCAAATCGGCGCTCAGAACCTTTTTGGTTAGAGGAGGAGGATGGGTGGGAGACACTACCTTAGTAGCATTTCGGGTAAAGCAACCGCCCAAATATATTACCTCACTTACTCAACCGTCCCATGTCTGCTCCTGCTCGACGCGCACTCCACCTATTCACGAGGTAAGTTTTTAACGGAGAAGCTTACCTTCCCAGGCTGCCCTCGCGCGCCCTTCCGGACTCCCGCCGCTGAAACGACTGAAAGGCCGCAGTCACGCGAGGTAAGACCTTTATACTCTCGAAGCTTACCTTCCCACGCTGCCTTCGCGCCTCTTCCCGGACTCCCGCCACTGAAATGACTGAAATATACTTTCTCCAATCACCAAGACAATTAATTAAATACTTTAATAAAAATCAGATTTCAAATAACTAGATCCACCAACCAGGTTTCTTAAAAAAACACTTATTGCTTGATTATCTCCACTAAACATTCACTAGAGATGCAATAATTGGTTTGCATATACAGTCGGTAATATAGAAGTATAGAGAGTTATCATTCTGAATATTCACAAAACACACTGCACACACACGTTATTAAGGAAGAGAGAAAAATAAATTCTCTGCATAGATTAGCTTTCTGGGGGGAAAAAAAGCACTTTGGCTAATGGATTATTCTTGCAGGCATATGATAAACTATAGAACGTTCTGGAGTTTGTTCCTCCAATGTTCTGGTACGTGTGGTCAAGTATCTAATCTTGCATTATCGTGTTTGAAGTCCTGCAGAGACAACTTGCTCAAGAAATACAATCGAGATGTTCCGTCAATTAATCAAAAGGCTTGACCCTGAACTCAACAAAAGGGCTTTCTTTTCAAAATTGGGAGCGCTCATCTGGATAGCTTGTTATTAGCAGGCTTTCCTCCAATTCAGCATGTCCTTAGCACACTGTTCCAGGTAATCTGTTAAAGCAGGCATCTCGCAAGCCAGTCACTGTTCAAAAACAGCTGTAACAAGTATCTTGCAAAGCAAGCAGTTACCAACAATTATTCCCTATGTCCACAGTGAACTTTCAATTCCGTCTTTTAAAGAAACCACTTCCAACAAAGCTAGATATTAATCAATCCTTCAAAGCTCAAATCCTCCAAGCAAGGTGAACCACATGTCTTTGTAACACTGATAATAAAGGGCACAATGAGGCAAGATTACCGTTAGCATATCCAAGTAAACTTTCTACAGCAGCGGTGAATACAGGTATATTGCCCATTTACCCCAGACGTGTATTTGGAATCTTAAAATGGTTACAACATAATAGGCAGACTTCAGACAGTTTACTCCATCACTTCTTGTCATGCCTTGTCACCTGATATAAACCATCTTTCACTTTCCTAATCAGACTTGCTCTTCCTTTCAGTACCTTTATTCTATTTATACACAGACTGTTGTTGATGCCGCAATATGTGGAAGCTGCCTGACACAAATATGGTCTAGAGTAAACACGTTTACAGCTCAAAGTCCGAGTTGAGGAGCTGTTGTCTGAGCTGCAGACATTGTACCGTACCAGCAACGAGGAAAGTTACCTGAACACTTTGCTCCACAGGGCAATTACACCACTTGGACTAGGCAACTCAAAACTGGTCTGTGATCAGGGACAGGAGGGTGTGACTGGAGGTGAGGCAGATATGTGGACTCTGGGGGTCGCACAGCCTTGACCCCTGTAATTGTCCAACAGTCATGAGGTTCTTGCAGGTTGTGTGGATGGATGTGGGGGGCTGCAGGGTCAATGAGCAAAATGACTTTGCACCTTAGCGAATGGAATCATTCAAGTGGGGCCAGACAATAGGAATGTAGTAGTGGTCAGACAGTATAATTAGGGAGATGCATACTGAACTCTGCAAGTGGGACTTCCAAAGATTATGTGCTTGCCCAGTGTCAGAGTTAAGGACATTTCTTTGGGGCTTGAGAAGAACCTGGAGAGCGCGGGGAGGGATCCAGCTGTTATTATCCATATTGGTGCCAACATTGACAGGACTTGAAAAGAGGTTCTACTATAAAATTTTGAATAGTTAGGAGCTAATTTCAAAAGCAGAAATTCTAAAGTAATAATCTCTGAATTACTCTCTAATCCACAGGCAAACTGACATATGGTAAATAAAGGCAAGGATTTAAATGTGAGGCTTAAAGATTGGTATGGGTGAAATGGGTTTCAGTTTGTGGGGCACTGGCACCAATACTGGGATAAGCTTCACTCAGAGTCATACTGCACAGAAACAGACCCTTCGGTCTAACCATTCCACCAAACATAATCCTAAACCAAACTAGTCTCACCTGCCTGCTCCTGGCGCATATCCCTCCAAACCTTTCCTATTCTTGTACTAATCCAAATGTCTCTTAAACATTGTAATTGTAACCACATCCACCACTTCCTCAGGAATTCATTCCATACACAAACCACCCTCTTGTGTAAAAACAACTTGCCATTTTTAAAATCTCTCCACTCACCTTAAAATTGCGCCCCCTAGTCTTGAAATCCCCCATCCTAGCGAAAAGACAGCTACCATAACTCTACTGATATCTCTCATTATTTTATAAACTTCAGTCAGGTTGCTTCTTGACCTCCTGCGCTCCAGTGAGAAAAGTCCCAGCCTATCCAGCATTTCTTTCCAACTCAAACCTTCCATACCCAGCAAAATACCCTGGTAAATACTTTCTTAACCCTCTCCAGCTTAATAATATCCTGGTGACCAGACTTGGATGCAGTATTTCAGAAGTGGCCTCACCAATGTCCTGTACAACCTCAACATGACTTCCCAACTCCTGTACTCAAAAGGACCGAGCAATGAAGGCAAGCGTGCTAAATGCCTTTTTAAACACCCTGTGTATGTGTGACGGAAACTTCAAAGAATTATATACCTACACCACTAGCTCACTCTGTTCTACTACACTATCCAAGGCCCTACCATACATTAATTGTACAAGCACTACCCTTGTTTGTTATATCAAAATGCAATATCTCGCATAACCTGAACCATGTTGGACCAGTGTCATGGTGAATCAAGTAAATAAGCTGTAGAAGGGGTTTTAAACAAATTAAAGAGGTGGGAGAGTTTCACAGAGGGGAAATGTAGGCATAAATAATGGCAGTTAATTGTGTAATCACTTGAATAAGAGTATCAGAGGAATGGACAGAACATATGACCATTGAAAAACTGAATATGATCAAAGGCAGTTAAAAAATGGTAAAAAGGCAAAACAAATGGCTATTTGCTTGAATATGTGTAATATTCAGAACAGAATAAATTGATGGCACAAATACAGGTTAATTGGTTTAATCTTATAGCCATTACAACATGATTACAAGGATATTAAAACTGGGAAGCTTCGAAGCAGACGTCCAGAAGTCCCTAACAGTGAGAACACTTGCCACAGAGTCCAGTACATAGCAAGAGCCTGTGCTTAGGAATTTTTTTTAAATGAATGGATGCTGTTGTGCTGCAGTACGGGGAGGGAATGGCCGAGTGGTATTATCACTGGACTGTTAATACGGAGACCTGCACAACATTCTGGGGATAACAAGATGTAGAGCTGGATGAACACAGCAGGCCAGGCAGCATCATAGGACCAGGAAGGCAATTCCTATTATCTCTGTTCCTATTATCTCTGATAACATTCTGGGGACCTGGGTTCGAATCCCACCATGGCAGACAGTGGAATTTGAATTCAATTAAAAAAAACTGGAATTAACAATCTAATGATGACCATGAATTGATTGTCGGGGAAAAAAACTCATCTGGTTCATTAGTGCCTTTTAGGGAAGGAAGCTGCCATCCTTACCTAGTCTGGCCTACATGTGACTCCAGACCCACAGCAATGTGGCTGACTCTGAACTGCCCTCTGGGCAATTAGGGATGGACAATAAATGCTGCCTAGCCAGCGACCTCCTCCTCTCGTTAACAAATAAAGGAAAAAAAAGAGTTAAGCCATATTTCTGGCCAATTGGAAACTGTTAAGCTCTTACCACCTATTTCTGTATTTGAAGGGTCTACCGGTTAATGACCAATCTGTTTGGCCACGTGATGAGCATAACTTCCATGGTCATTGAGTTGGTAAGCAGAATCTGACCATGGAGCTCCTGCCTCACCGTGCCACAAGAGCTCTTTAGAAAACGTGGAGCTTACTCAGTGAAAGATGCCACACATTCACATTTAATTCAGAGTTCTCAGTTTAGAAAGCCTTCTGTGAGAGATTTGCAATCACCAGATTTAGGACTTGAGCTCCAAACCCAACTCTGGCTTTTAAAGTCTTATCTTACAAAGATGCTGCCAGGGTTGAAGGGCTTGAGCTATTGGAAGAGGCTGAATAGACTCAAACTATTTTCCCTGGAGTGTCAGAGGCCGAGGGGTGACCTTATAGAGGTTTATAAAATCATGAGAGGAATGCATAGGGTGAATGGCCTTTTCCCCAGGGTAGGGGAGTCCAAAACTAGAGGACAATGGTTTAAGGTGAAAGGAAAGATTTAAAAGGGACCTGGGGGCAACCTCTTCCTGCACAGGGTGGTGGGTATGGAATGAGCTGCCAGACAAAGTGGTGGAGGCTGGTGAAATTACAAGATTTAAAAGACATCTGGATGGGCACGTGAATAGGAAAGGTTTTGGAGGGATATGCGCCATATGCTGGGAAATGGTACGAGATTAATTTCGGATATTTGGTCGGCCTGGACGAGTTGGATCAACTCTATGTAAACAATAGTGCATTAATGTGAGACGAGTCTCAGTTTAATAAGCACTCAACACTGCACTGTTTCCTTTTGGGCACTGTCACTTGAGCATGATTTAAAGAAAACTAAAATGGAAAACAGCAAAATCATTGCATTCTTTGAAGTTGAGGCACTTTGGTGAGGCATGGTGACAGCAATTTTATTATCTAGCTGCTCCATATCTGACGTGGGAATGTTTGATATTAAATGTCTGAAGTTCCCAAGTGTTGACAAACTGTATCATAACAGCATTCACACCAAATATAAAATTTAATAGGCATTTTCACTAAGTGTTATATGGCTGTTTACTGCAAATCAAGCAGATATTAATATTTTACCATACCCTTTTTAAAAATGTTAATTCCTTCAGCAATCTAAACCCTAAGAGCTGGGATTCCCACTCTAAATGTCTCTCCCCTCCTTTAGGAGGCAATTTAAAACATAAATTGTTGACCAAGGTTTTGGACACATGTCCTAATATTTCATGAGGTTTAGAACAAAACTTTCTTTGATAACACTCCTATGAAGGAATATTTAAATCATCAAACAAATCCTAAACATACACACGTACACACCCACAGATATTTTCTTCGCACAGCACGTGGCATAGTGGCTCAGTGGTTAGCACTGCTGCCTCACAGCACCAGGGACCCAGGTTCAATGCCACCATTGGGCAACTGTCTGTGTGGAATTTGCACATTCACCCCATGTTTGTGTGGGTTTCCTCCCACAGTCCAAAGATGTGTAGGCTTGGTGGATTAGCCATGATAAATTGCCCAAAGTGTTCAGGGGTGTGTAGATTAGGAGACTTACAGGGATGGGTCTGGGTGGGACGCTCTGAGGGTCAGTGTGGACTTGTTGGGCTGAAGGGCCTGTTCCGACACTGTAGGAATTCTATGAGTTATATACAGCTGATCACACCACCTTCCATCTCTGCTTCAGTGGTCAGCTGGTTAGGGTTACACTCCCAGTTCAATTCTCATTTATCTGACATTAGTCATTTGCTGTGGCTTCTTTATCTGTTCTGTCATTATGACCACTGGTGTCACCCAAAAGTATCTATCCTTGCTTGCCTTCTTCCCACTACCCCTCAATTCCTCATCAGAGAGTAACCCCTGGCAATATCATCAGAACGTTTAGCGTTCATCTCCACCTCAAATAAAGGCAAAACATTGCGGATGCTCGAAATCTGACACAAACAGAGAATATAGGAGAAAGAAACAGAATTAATGCTTCAAGTCCGCTATGGCACTTGTTCAGTTCCGACAGTCATATCAGACTCGAAACAAAAATTCTGTTTTTCACTCCTCAGGTGCAGTCAGGCCTGAATTTCTCCAGCATTCTGTCTCTGCTCCAGCTCCAGGCTGCCTCCCTCACAACTCCTCCACACCTAAAAAAAAAATCAAGGTTACTTGCCAACTCCTACCTCTTTGATCAAGCTTTGGTCATCCGACCTATTTCTTTATGAGGCTGAGTGCTGTGTTATTCTATGATGGTCCTGTGAAGCATACAGGTATAGTTCGTCGCATTAAAGGCGCTACATGAATGTACCTTGGTGCTGATCCACAAACTCTCACACAGAGGCCGACTTTCTCATAATATCCTAACATTCAGACTGTCAGTCCATACAAGCGCCCGGAATCCAGCTGCCCTGGACCATACAGCACAATCAAACGAGTAACAGCCGCCAGGACCCGCCTCTCACATCCGCACAACAGACAACAACCTACGGACACTCACCTGAGACGCCATCACGACACCGCCGGCTCCGGGACATGCGCAGTGCCCGATGAGCCGGCACCGGAACATGGGCAGGACTCGAGAAGCAGGCGTCGGAACATGCGCAATGTCCGAGGAGCCAGGGCCAGAACATGCGCAGTGTCGGAGGAGCCGGCGTCAGAACGGGCTGAGCCGAGGAGGCGGTGTCGAAACATGCGCACTGCATGAGGTGTCAGCTTTGGAACATGCACGCTGTCCTCAGAGATAGTAAGAACTGCAGATGCTGGAGAGTCTGAGATAACAAGGTGTAGGGCTGGATGAACACAGCAGGCCAAGCAGCATCAGAGGAGCAGGAAGGCTGACCCTTCAAGGCTCGACCCCTGAAGGGTCAGCCTTCCTGCTCCTATGATGCTGCTTGGCCTGCTGTGTTCGTCCAGCTCGACACTTTATTATCTCACATTGCCCTCAGTGCCAGCTCCGGTGTCAGAGCATGCGCCTTTTTCCACGGCATCACATGCGCAAAACGTTCAGTGCCGGCTGTAAGGTGTTGGGAGTCTCTATGCTGACCAGAGTCATGTTCATTGGGGTAGTTATCTTCACTAAAGTCATCTTCATAGGCAACTTATCATCACCAGGGTCATGCTCATGGGGAACTTATCACCCACAAGGGCTCCTTTTTATGTTCCCCATGAGGATGACTCTTGTTGATGACAAAGTACCCGGTGAAGATGTCTCTGACGATGTGTGAAACAGCTTGGAAGGCTTTTAATACAATAAAGGGTATATATATAAGCTTGATTTAGTTGTTGTTGGAAGAAACATGCAGTCAAAGAGAGCTCCCCACTATTCTGTACGATGGGGACTGCATGTGTGGAAATGGATACCCTCTGGGACAAGACTCAGCAAATGGAGTCACAAGCTAAGGACATTCTGCAAATATAATCACATTTGTAGAAAAAAAACACCTTCAAATATTGACAGACCCCAGCAACACACCGCTTTCAAATACTGACGCACAAGTCAGAGGCATGCCCACCGTCACCTTCTCAATTACTGACACACTCCCCCAGGGACAATACCCCACCACTAACAATACTGACACACATCCCAATACCTAGAGAAAATGGAAAGTTAGGACAAGCAAAACAAAGACAAGCATGAGAATTTCTGGAAGCCTGGTTTTCAACTGTTGGTACCATAAACAAACATGTTGAAATAGACCCCAACTACATAACATCATGGAACGAAACCAGAAACACAACTACCCACCATAACAGACTGGACCATATCATTTCAGAACAGAATCGAACAACAGCACTTCAACGGAGGCTAGACAGCACTGAAGATGTCACCTAACCAGTCAGCTCGGCAAGCAACCAATAACTCCAGCTACATATCTTCGCTAAAAAAAAAATTTAGACACAACTTGACCTTTCAAAACTTTTAAGATGCATGAAACAGTTCACAGTCAATTAAATACTTTGATGTTATCAGTCTTGTAATTTCAGTCGCCTTGGCAGAATTGGTACAAAGGCTACCTTGGCAAGGGGTGGGGGGCAGATGTGAAAGATGATGAATGGCAGAAACCCAGAGCTTTATTCAAGAGCTAGAAGGAATGCACCAACTCTTTCTGGCAGCTCAATAAAGAAAATATAAAACTTAAATTTTGGGGATAGGGTACAGTGGTAGTGTCCCTACTTCTGGGCCAGAGAGTTTGTGTTTAAATCCCACCTGCTCCAGAGATATATCACAAAACATGATCAAGGAAAGCACAGTATGGTTGTGCTCATTCATTAACAAATTTAGCAAAGAATAATTCACCCACGTAATGGGACCAAGCACCAAATTCATATATGCCTAACCAATTCATGTATCCACCCCTGGCCGATATGGCAGGCAAGGAGCTTAAACAAAAGGGTATGGAGGAGCCTATCATCCACTATGTTGTGTCTTTAGGTGCCCAATTAAAGAAAAAATTGGAGCATGTAGTACCTTGTTCAAATACCACCAATTACACTGTTGGTAACCTTCGTGGAAAATTGGTATGAAGTCCTGATGGGTGATCCTACTGTGGGTACAGCGAAGAAGGAACATTGATTTGTGCTATAAAAATGAGGCTACAAGACAAACTCCTTTCAACATGTAAAGGGGCAGGGCAATTTTTAGAAGGTCATTCTACTCAATCTACAATCCAGTCATTAAACTTATTGGGGCTTGTGATATTCAGGACATGAACCCAAAAGGAGGTACAGTGGCTCAGTGGTAAGCAATGCTGCCTCACAGTGGCAGCGACCCGGGTTTGATTCCAGGTGACTGTCTGTGTGGAGTTTGTATGTTCTTCCTGTGTCTACTCCAATTTCCTCCCACATCCAAAGATGTGTAGACTAGGTGGATTGGCCATTGGAAATTACCTTGTGGCATCCAGAGATGTGCAGACTGGGTGGATTAGCCATGGTAAATGTGGGATTACAGGGATAGGCTGGGATGCTCCTCAGAGGGTCAGTACAGACTTGATGGGCTAAAAGGCCTCCATCTGCACTAATGGGATTCTACAAAAGCTGGGGATCTATTGGCAGTCACTTTATTTCCATCGATCTGAGGGAGCTATAGAGTATACAGCATTATTTTGGTCCATAAATTTGTAATAATTGCCCACCTATCCTCTCAAAAAACCATTGTTGAAAGAATGTCAGTCAAGCTGTTAGGCTGAGTTTTTGAGCTGTTTGCCAGTATGCAATTTGTATTCTTACCTTTTGCCTTGTGCAAGAGTAATTTGAACTGTTTATATCACAGCCACTTGCATGTAACAGCATCCTATCTAGCAGTAAACTAAAACAATCTCAGCTTTTGAACAGCCAAGTACTGTTTGTTTTTTTTCAAAAGATTGGCACACTCCCTGTAACAGCAGTGATGAATTAACAATTGCTGCAGCTGATATAAAACACATCCTGCATCCTCTGAAACAACCTACTGGGATTTATTACATAAACATTGATCCTTAAATGTGTATCTCCCAAACATTCAGACCCTTTGGATCATGAGATGCTGCAGCTTTGACCAAGTAAGAAGTTAAGCTGCAATTAAAAGGCATAGGTAGTGTGTGAAAACATTGGATAAATTAATTTTTCTTCTTATGGATGTGATGCTGGATATGATTTTTTTTTGATCAGGCTGAAACTGGATAACCTTGTCACTTAGGTTTTCAAAGATTAGGCGAGCATTCCTTTTTGTCAAATGTTCTTGCAGATTCATGTAATTACCATGACGAGAAGATATTGATTCTATTCAGCATCTGCTGTATTGGCTGTTTTCTTGATCGTTACTAGTTGGAAGAAATGGGCTTAAATAATTCTGTGTTGTTAATTTTTAGCTAAATTGGAAAAAACAAGTGTTCTAATAAAGATGACCCAGGCAAACAACAGACCTATTAATCTTATAACCCTAACTGCAAACTAATGAAAATCATCACAGAAAGAAACCTAAGGTTATGCTTGCCTTCACAGGGCAGTGTTTTGAGTTTAGGGTTTGGGATGTCATGTTGCAGCTGTACAGGACATTGGTCAGGCCACTTTTGGAGCACTGCATACAGTCTGGTCACCCTCCTATGGGGAAGGATATTGTTAAATTGGAAAGGGTGCAGAAATGATTTACAGGGATGTTACTGGGACTAGAGGGTTTGAGTTATGAAGGGAGTCTGGGTAGGCTGGCACTTTTTTCCCTGGAGTGTCAAAAGCTGAGGGGTGACAATATAGAGGTTATAAAACAATGAGCGGCATAGGTAAGGTGAATAGCAAAGATCTTTTCCCTAGAATTGGGGAATTCAAAACTGGAGGGCATAGTTTTAAAGTGAGGGGGAAAAGATATAAAAGGGACCCGAGGGACAACTTTTTTTTCACACTGTGTGTAGTGCATATATGGAATGAACTGCCAGAGGGAACTGTAGATGCAGGTACAATTACAACATTTAAAAAACTCTTGGACAGGTAAATGAACGGGAAAAGTTTAGAGGGATATGGGCCAAACGCAGGGAAACAGGACTAGTTTAGTTTGGGAAACGTGGACGGCACAGACGAGTTGGACCATACCGTTTCCATATGACTATAATTATACACATTTAATCTGATGAACCATGATTAATTTTGCCTTGGACCATCCATTGAGCAGCACTCATTGTTGGATTGCTACTCCACTCAGTGTATCTCTGCACTGAGGGTATTCCTCACTTCTGCTTGAGCCTTCCAAGCACGGCTTCTTCAGGCAGAGTAGGCAGCAGTCAGGTTCCTCAGCCCGGGGCTTGTCAATCCGCCCACTTTGTTTTTCACACCTTTTCTTCCTCTATCTTTTTTTTCTAAGATTTTAAGTTTTTTTTTCTCTGATAAGAAAAGTTACTTTGGAGCAGCTGAGAGCCAGAGCGAAATGGGCCAGAGGCACAGACCGGCTGAGAGCTGGAGCGGGAGTGGTCTGGAGGCACGGAGAGGAGCAGGGATGGTTGTTGGACTAGAGTCTAGTGTGTGCAGTCAGCAGCTTGCGAGGCCAGTCAGACCATGTGTGGAAGATCCTGTACTGAGCCACTGCAATGTAATGTTTATCTGTGATTTGTTTATCTGACTGTAATGTTTATCCTTTTAACTAGGTCTTATTTCTAACTTACACTATGAATAACTGTATAGTAATGTGACTTCTTTTCTTTTTTTATTCCTCTTTTTGTATCTAAGATTTGTACCAAGGTACTTTGTACGTAAGGTGGTGTCATGACAGGCGACTTTGTAAACTTTTCACTGTACTCCCGTACTTCTGTACTTGAGTACACGTGACAGTAGTCACGTTGGTTAGTCGTGGGGTAGTTGGGTCAGGTGGGGTCACCAGGTCAGGTCAGGTCTGGGAGGGGCTAGTCAGATGATGGGGATTAGTCAGGCCAGGCTGGGAGTGGCGAAGTATTCAGGGTGTCAGGGAATTTCTGGGGGCAGTTGGTGGGTAGGATAGTTAAATAGCATAATGGGGGGTGGTCAGGAAACATAGGCAGAGTGTCAGAGGAGATAGTTGGGGTGGGGAGGCAGTGTTGGCCTCAAGGGAGGAGTTGAGAGGGTTATCGTGAGTTGAATGGAGGTTCAGCTCAGCTGATACCCAAGAGTTGGATTAGAATTGTTCTGTACAACATTTTCCTGGATGACTTTCCAAGTACCTAAATTGGTACCGTCCAAAGTCTCTGAAACAGAGACTTTGTGGGCTGGGGGTGGGGAGGTGTCCCAAGGAGCAGGGAATTTCACAATGGAGGTTTTAATGCACGCTCAGAAATCCCAGTAGTTGTTCCATCCAATCTCTGATGATTCAGAGATCAGAAGATTTAGGCCATAGTTTCAGATGACCTGACCAAATGCATTCATTTGTTTGAGGAAGTTATGTCCCAAGGGGAAAAAGTCCTGGGGGGTCTTGTGACAATCAAAGAGGCCATTTTGAAATGATTCAAGGGGACTCTGTCCATGAGGAGTGACATATCTTTGAACTGCTCACAGAGCTGACCATGTGGTGAGTAACCAGTCCTTGATTATCACAGGTTCTGAACATGAATCTGGAAGATTAATCATAGAAAGTAAAGAAATGGAGATGATGAATTAAACAAAAGATTCACATTCAGCTTCATTGCAAAGAAAAGAATACAAGTAACATCCCAAAAATAATTATGAAACAGAAGATGAAAGGGCGGGAGGCACTTAAAACAATTACAATCACCAGGGAAAGGTACTCGGAAAACTATTAGTATTAAAAACTGTTAAATCCATGATAGACTTTATACTGGGTTCTTAAAAGAAGTAGTTGCTGAGATAGTAGTCACATTGGTTTTAATTTTTCCCTAGACTCTGGAAGGTCCCATCGGAGCGAAAAATAGTGAGGTGACTCTTTGATTCGAGAAAGAAGGGAAATAAAAAGCAGAAAACTACAGGCCAGTCAGCTTAACATCTGTAGTAAGGAAAATGCTGGAATCGATTATTAAGGCTTCTCCTTTCCAATTAGCATTTTCTGTACTTCAGGGTGCACAGAACTGAAATTAGTTGAAATAACAGCTATTTAAATGCTCTTAAATGTACATTTTCTTGTTGCATTTTTCAGCCTCATTACAATGTTGTCAACAGGCTCACCTAACTCCTGTTTAAGCCCTTGACATTAATACCAATAAATCCAATTATTTGATTTTGGCAGGAGATGGGTATCGAATTTTTCTAAGATTTTGTCTGGATTTCAGCTGTCTTCCTCAGTAAGCTTCCAGCTCTGAAATAAATGTAATTATTCATCTTGTGCCCACTGATGGAAATAGCTGATCCTCTCTTTATTGCTTGAGCTTTTTAAAGAAACTACTGAATGTCATTTGAAGATCTTTTAAAACTTCTCAGAAATCTTTATAACACCATTAGTGTCCTGATTCATTACGGACAGTAGCTGTGAAGTAATTGCTTTCCCAGTTGACATTCCAACTACACTTGATTCATTCAGTTTTCCTTCTGCCACTAATGTGAGTCAATTTTCCAAATCAACATTAAATTGATTTAAAATGTTTTGGAATTGCTCACAGCTGCCGCAATGTTGTTGGCTGTCTCCTGGTTCCCAGATATTTGAAATAATTGCACTTCAGGCTTGCCAAGGAGAATTTTTTTTTGTGTTTAATGCACCGGTCATGCTGCCTGGTCAGAAAGATTTCTTGGTCAGTGTGAAGTTGCACAAAACCTGATTCTCCTGTGCATACATGAATGTTTCCCATTGAAACACTTCCAAATACAAGAGTTTCCTGGCTAATTAGTTCCTAACTCTTTGCAGAGAATACATCCACATATAACATTCCCAGATTTATTTATTGCATTTGTCGAGACCAACCTACATTTATGTCCACTAATTTTACAATGACTGGAAGAACTTTAGTGGACTTGCACTGTGGTAAAACATTTCAATGTCAAGGAACACTGTTTATACCGAGCTGGCACATTTTGGTGTTTTATTACCTATTGCCCAAGGCAAACAAAAATGAATACCATCTCTTTCAAACGAAGATTAAATTAGTCAAAGGAGATACTGTATCACAGAGAGTTTCATTTAATGAAGTCAAAAGTTTTACAACTCAGGCTTACAACTTGTTCAAAAAAGACTACCTTTTAATCATGAGGAATAACTGCTTCCAATGATGCACAGAACACATGTTAATAGTTAACCATAGCATTGCAAAAAAAAGTTAAATTTTTCTTTTTATTGTTGCAGTGCAACTTACAACTCATACATATGTGCAACGTACCGTGAGGTATACACACAGTGGAGAAACATACAATGGAAACCTACATATGTCAAAAACTTTCAAGTCATAGAAAGTAAAAACAGGTGACATAAATGCTGTCAGTAACTGATACATATTATCCATGGATTTCAAATCAAAAATGTACCAAATTTACATTCTTGAATTTGCATGGCTCAAAAGACTCAAGGAGGTCTTTAAACACTGATAAGGAAGTCAGTTGACATTACGTGACCCAAATGAATATTATCACAGTTTCAGTACACTCCTTCCCCTCAGCCTACAGTTAATGGTGCAGGTAAAGTGCAAGCAATAAAGACAATAAATGACAACCGAATAATGTATTCAGATAAACCTTACTACTGTGTTTTTTTTAAAGGTACAGTGTGGTCTAACAAGTCTTCTGTCTACTTGCATATAGTTAGAGTAATTACCCTGGGTGCCAGAGGCAAGTTCTGTCAGCTTATTACACAAGTAATAACAGTACAAAACTTGAACATGACATTTCAGTGAATCACTTTGAATGTGTCAATAGTTCATCCACCAGCTTCTGGGCCTCAGGTATATCAGTTTTGAGTCAATGTATTTCTTCTAACAAGCAATCGTATAAAAAATCGTGAGCAGGGAGTCATATATAAATATTAATACTTGTATATTTTTAGTCATTTTCATATACAGCTTTTAGCTATAATTTTAATAAAAGCTGGTTGTTTTCAAAGGGACATCAAAAATTACTCTTGTTCATTCAGTGTTACACTAGCAAAACTTTACATACTTTACATACATTCAGCAATTTGTATGTTCAAGGCTTACGTAAAAATGAATGTTCACCTAAAACTGTGAGTAGATTAAGACATTCCCCTCTGGTTCACCAGAGATTGTTATCAACCACTTGTCACCAGCATTATTCATTTTGATGGGATGAATTAAGTTGTCAATATAAAACTGTTGGAACATGTAGGTGCCGTTAACTAAAAGCTTAGCTTTTTTTTCAATACAACATGTAGGGTATGTGTGTAATTATAATTTCTATAAACACTACTACCTGTCCTTTCAATGCAAGATTGAAAGCTCATTGTATTGGTCAACAAAAACAAAAACAAAAGTTGGGAAGAATACAGATGTGACCTCATGCAGATATTAGGCATCCTGTGACACTATTCTGTTATCCAATTTATGTACAAGAATACTTCTGAATATATTATGTACAAATATACAATGTAGATGCTAAAGATGTGATAGCATGGAGAGACTGCTGTCCGTCGGGCAGTATGCTGCAATTACAAATTGGTTCACACATGAGTTTCGATGAATGAGTGTGTGTGTGTCAACAGTGGTGCTGGTAATACCAGTTCAGATGCACCATTCTGTGGCTTCATAACTGCACTGTACCCACAAATGTCCAAGAAAAACTCATGATTCAGCCGTTTCCACTCTCTAAATCTTTTGGATGTTAAGTAGGGTTCTTCGAGAATTTGGTTGATAGTCATCAAGTCTCCTTCTTTCGCCTGGGGGAAGAAAGTAGATTGGAATGAGAAGTGCAAAAACAGCAAAGTTCTGTTATTTTCAGAAGACTCAGGTCATTGAATGACATGCTCAGATAATGCCATATCTACAGGTGCATTGTCATTACGCCACAGATGGAAACATAAGAACATGAGTAGTCAATTCAACTTGATCGTGGCCTGTCTGAATCTCAACTCAATTTCACTGCCTTTGGTCTGTCACCCTTATTATCCTTAACACTCTTACTTATCAAAAATCTATTGTCACAGTCATAGCATTTTCAACTGATCTAAGCTAAAATTCTATTACTGAAGGTTCTATATTGAGGCATTCAAGAGGAATTCAACATTATTCTTATATTGTCTCCCTCCTCTGCCAGTGTCACGTTTATGTCCGCTTACTTTGCACTTAGTAAAAAGGACCAATTTTCTTCCTTTCACATCTAAATCCACACTTTTTAATTTTCTTTTCCCATTATTGACAACTTATTTTCTTTTGCACTGAGCGTACATACTATCTGCCCTCTCACTCCTCCTCTGTCTCCACTAAAAGTGTAATAAAAATATTTTCCAACACATTTCAGTTCTAAAAAGTCATACCAGGTTCAAGACGTTAACTCTGTTTCTCTCTCCATGGATGCTGCCAGAGCTGCTGAGTTTCCCCAGCATTCTCTGTGTTTATTTCTTCACACATCCTGCACATCTTTGACAGCTTTACGGCTGCAAACATTTTGTGCATTTTTAGACACAATTTTCTCGACTGTTAACAAACCTGTCATCTTCCCTGCCTGTCCTTCCCTCAGGGTTCCTGGCCCCTTCGTGACACTCACCCAAATGTACCCCTCTCAAAAATAAGGTACCAGATCTGGTGTCTCAGGCATAGGGGTACCTTACCACAAGAAAGGAATATTCTGGCTCTGTGAATGAATGTGCAAAATTCAGACACACATTCTGGTTTCCGCGCTACTGGGGATGCCAAAATCCCATTTCAGTGGAGACAGCTGGTGAGTTGAGTGGCCACTTGCCTCTGGAAACCAGGTTCACAAGAACCGGCTCCGACTCTCACTCTGCCACGTAAATAGGAAATACCCTTTTCCGGGGGCAGGATGTGTGATTTCAGGCCACTTCCACCATAAGGGTTCCTTCATGCTGAAAATTGCATCTTACATTGGTGTAGCTGTGTTTCTGACATTCTAAAAAATTAAATTTAAAGATACTTCGCCAAATGTAATAGTCTTTGGGACATCTTGATGTCATGAAATGAAAGTATTTCTTTGCTGTTTGTCCAGTGAGATTCTGGCTGGCAGCTTTACTGGGAAAGTTGGGTACAGGTTCAGTCTTCAGGTTCGTTTCATGACATGAATTGTAAAAATAGTGTATATCATGTGTTGTGGTTTTAGCCAGTGCTGAGATATGTTGGGGAAGTGTTAATTTTCAGGTGAAGGACTCGAATGATTTTGACCCTGACAACAACATTTCTTTTAATCCAACAGCGTCTACCTATTCATTCCAAAGCACTGGAGGGAAACACATACAAATGTTGCTCCTTCCCTGTCACACATGGACTGTCACTTCCCTCCCATTAGGGCTCCCTACAAATTGCATCCTGAAACTGATTGACATTAAGGGAAGGTGTCATCTCTCTGCGGCAAATAGCACAGGTTTTGTGTATTTTATGTAATGTCGTTTTGGAATAGTTAAGAGTTAAAATGGAAACCATCATTCCTGACCAAATTTTGGAATTAAGGGTTGGGAGAGATTACCAGTTGTTTGCTTTTGTCAATTAGTCAAGGTTACCAACACTTTGTCTGTCCCGCAGTTCACTTCCATTTGGTCAAACAAAGTCTGAGCAAAAAGACAATTCTGCCTCTGATCTTGATTGAATGACACTTCTGGGCTGAAGGGCTTTTGACCCGAAACAGATACCGAGGACTTTTTTCCCCAAATCATCAGTTCTCTCCCAGGATCTAAACTCTATCAGTCAGTTGGTCACAACAGCTACATGTATCCTTGTAAATAGATTTATAAAAGAATATTTCATGCAAGAGCCCTAGAGTTAACAAGCTGTGTGAGACACGTGTTCGGGAAATGGTATTTTGAACCTTTGAGCAAAGTTCCGACTAAATTGTTCGAATCCTTCTTCTCTAAGTACCTTATTGTTATTGTATTTTACTTATAAATAAACCTGAGCTTACCCACATCCCATAAAAGAATAAAAGAAAAGCCCAAACAATAATAGCCGTACTCTGTTTGCATTGAACTCGTGGACTTTGGTGAGTGATAGTGGAGAATATTAATCTAGAGGATGTCTGATCCTGAGTTTGCCCCACACTGTATAATTTATTTTTAGCATATATGCACAGACAGCCAATCTGATAACCCTTTCTCTGCCTTTTCTAAATGTGTGTTATTATGTTGTTATCTTGCTGTAATTAACACATTAAAAGGGTTTAATCTGCATCATCCAGGGCTGACATTAAATGGAGAGAATAGAGAGCTTTAGGTTCCAATTATTTGAAGTGGATGCACTTATTGATTAGCACGTTAGGCCATTAACAAGAATTGCTTCCATTCAGAATTGATAAATAACAATTTTGGTTCAATTAAATCATGACAGACATTTTCTTTGCTGCCTCCATCAGGATTCCTGGAAGTTGTTACTTTAGCAAGCTTACTGTTTGAAAATTACGGCCCAATTCTTGGGGAAGGTGGTTGAGCTCTGATTAGTTCAAACACTACATGATTGATAACTTAGAGTCAGGAGAAGAGAAAGTGGGGATGAAGGGGTAAAAGGGGAGTAAGAAAGAAAGAGAGTGGGAGAAAGGGGAAGGGGGAAGATTAATGTGTATCAGCAGAAAGCCTTGAAAACTCAAGTCCTTTCTTTGGCCAGATTTGCTCTGCAATGTTAAGGACAAAACTGATTTTCTGGTATATCTGCCATGCAGAAGGGGATTAACAAGGTATGGGGAAGGTTTTGTTGCTGTTTAGACTGTGGCTGGGTAGTAGGTCGCTCCGTAGGACTTTTTGCTTTTGCAAACAGTCTTAGTGATAAGATAGTAGGAACTGCAGATGCTGGAGAATCTGAGATAACA